>JBAMAW010000102.1:0-444716 GCA_037043295.1 Amiota minor | reverse complement strand
CGGTCAAAATAATAGTAGTGCTTGGACAAATATTGAGAAAAAAATCATTTCGTTGCTTCTTTATACCAGAAAAGTTTACAAAAAGTAAATATTATTAGTTTATAACAATTTACAATAGTAACTGATCAAAACTTTTAGTCATTTTTTTTTCCTACAATGGGTCGAGGCAAGCACTGTACACTTCAACGGCGTACACTCATAAAATAATTGATTTTTGACAGAAAAACGTGCAAGGAAGTTCAAAACATGGTTGGTTGCTCTCCTACAATGGTGCGTAATGCTATAAAATTCATATCAGGTATTGAAACACGTGGACGACCTCGCATTATGTCCGAAAGATTAGTTACCCGTGTAGTAAGATACTCAAGGCAGAACCTATTTCGGTGCTCTACAAAATAAAAAAGGAATTAAATCTGAATGTAAGCGTAGAAACCATACGGAGATGCTTGAGGGAAAACAATTTAAATGGTCGGAGCCCAAGAAAAGTGCCCTTTTTAACAAAAAACCATCTAGCCGCACGAATTAAGTTCGCCCATGATCACATTGATTGGCCATTACAGAAATTGAGAAACATTTTATGGTCGGGCGAATCCAAAATTGTACTTTATGGTGGACCTGGATCTCGTCAGTATGTCAGGCGGCCGCAAGAGTCTGAGTGGCAACCAAGATTCACAACAAAAACTGTAAAAGACGGAGGAGCTCGCATTATGATCTGGGCTTGTTTTTCATATGACGGCGTGGAGCCAAATATATTGGATCAAGGATATCATGGATCGGCACCTGTATGTGCATATAAAGCAGGAGATAATGCTGACATAAGCTAGTGAAGAAATGCCACTGATTTGGGAGCTTCAGCAAGACAATGACCCTAAGCATACAAACAAAGTTGCCAAACAGTGGTTGCAGGCCAACGGAATAAATGTACTAGAATGGCCTGCACAGTCGCCAGATCTCAATCCAATTGAGAATTTGTGGTGCGACGTGAAGAATGAAGTTGCCAAACGTCTACCCAATAATGTTCAACAGCTTTGGGAAGCAGTTAGAGATGCTTGGAGCTCCATTCCTTCCCAAAGGTGTCAAAATCTTGTAGATTCGATGCCAAAACGATATGCTGCAATTATACCAAACAAAGGCTATGCTACTAAATACTAATTGTAGTGTAATAGTCGTAATTTTAGTTATTTTAATATTATCCGGAACATTTGTATTGGTTTGGGCTGGTGGGAGACCTTTAAATGAATCACTACTATTATTTTGACCGTGCAAATTTATTGAACTTTTGGAAAAAAATTTTTTTTTAATGTCATATGACATAAAGTTGTTGTTATTTCCTTATGATTTTCTCATTAACACATCATACTTTAAAAAAAAAATATTTTTGGTACATTAAAACACCAATTCATTCATTTTATTTCTATCAAATTCATTTTCCAACTAGCGCTACTATTATTTTGACCGTAGCTGTATGTATCTATACAATTTTATAAAACATTTCATTCATTTTATATCATGTAATTTAAACAACTGTGTACGACTTCTTACGCAATAAAAGAGTTTGTGTTTTTTTTTTGTGTTTTTTTTTTTGTGTTTTTAATTATTGAATTGGATAATTTACTATCTTTTAAATTTATTGGAGACTTACATCTAATTAAGGCAAATGGTTCTGTGATCTAGAGAGAGTTTCGATTCAAACTGCTACAAAGAATTGTCAAAGCCCAATTTTGCAACGGAAATTTGGACATTCAGAGTGACTTGTCGATCACAACGGTAATCTGCACGACTGCACGGGAGGTTTCATGTTAATCAAGTAGCAAACAATTTCTTTGCAAAATTCGAAAAGCAATCAAAAATTTTTTATTAATTTCAACTTACCAAAATTTAAAATTTGTTCTGCAGTAACAACAAGTTTAACAAGATGCCACCTAAAAAAAAAAATTTAAAAATTTTTAATAACAATTAAAAAATAAAGATAACGTAATAAAAAAATCTTTAACATAAAAAAAATTATCTACGAAAATTTCAATTTATGGTCATTTTTTTTTTCGTTTGTTTTTTCCAGCATACTAAATCAATAATTGTACCCTACACCCAGCATTGTATTGTTCCATTCAACAGCAATTTATGTAGTATTTATGGTCGCAATATTGAATTTTTTTTTTATTTATTTTAAAAAACTCTGTTTGGCATTAATTCAAACACACACACACACACACAAAAACATACTCACACAGATAGGAAGTATAGATACATTTCACATGTATGTAAATACACAAAAATTGATTTATTTTATTGACATAACACATTGATAATACTACGACAACAACAACAACAACGAAAACAGAAGAAAATATAGAAATACAAACTAAAATTTTATGTATTTTCTTTATTATTTTTATCATAACAAAGAGTCTTCAACAAAAAAATTAAAACATTCAACTAAATTTGGTAATAATAAACAAAAAGATACAAAAAAAAAAGAAAAAAGAAACTTGTTAATCTCACCACAAATAAAAATAAAAAAAACTTGAGAAAATAAAATAAACAAACAGAAAGAAATTCAGTTGATTTAAATATATTTCCGGCTTTGTCTATGGATGCGTGTGTATTTTGTCGCGTTTTACTGGAAAATGATGATTTGAACGCTTCTACTGATAATTGTTGGGTTCTCACATATGATGCCAACACCCGACATCCGACATCCGACATCCGACACCCGACACCAAGAAAATAACAAGCACAACACTAAATTGATCTGCTGATTTTTCATGAACAAACTAAACTGATGATAAGAAAAGCTAAATTTGTGTTTTGAACAAAAGTGAACAACTAACTAACTGAATGACTGATTGACTAAACTGACTTTGAATTAGACTTATCAATATAATACAGATTAATACTTTTATACAACTAAACTATGAAAACATATGATTATATACGATTGTGTAATATAAAAGGAGGCTATGATGAAATACACAACTTCAGTTTGAATTAACTCGATCGACAAATGATCGTTTTGCTTATACGAGTACAGAAGATAATAAAAGATAATATACTTTTATAAAACTTAAAATCAGAGGTATAGAATGATATCCAATCCAGATGATTGTTGCTCTCGATGCTGATCATCCTCATAACTAGTGAGTCTCCGACTCTTAGGCTTCAATGGTGGCATACATAATAGATGGGGAAATGGAAATGGAAATTAAATAACATATTATTTATTATAATAATATAAGAAATATATAAGTACAATATATACTTAGTGTTGATCTGATAATGTCAATAGTAACGCTATGCCTTTCAGCTTATATAGCTTAAGAAATACAGAAGTTTTCCATAAATATCTATCTTTTATAATGTAAATTTAAATGGGGTCCAATGTTTGGCTTTACTGTGTAAGATTATTACGATTCCAGTAATGAAGAGAAAAACTACAGTTGGAAAATGTCCTGAAGTTTCAATAGATTAAAAACTGATTGAATAGTTTGATGACAAGATTAAAATTCATTAATTATTACTTTATTTTATGGAGTTTCTAATATGAATTACAAACGTTACGTCAAAATGTTTAATCACTTTGATTAAGAAATTTAAAAAAAAACGAGCACAGAATCAAAGCAAAGCAAATCAAATATAATAAAACAGAGATAATAATGATGACGATCAATTAACAGCCAATTAAAGGTTCTACTCGTACACATTTTCATATAAACAATGACAGAAAAAAAAAAAAAAAAAAATATATATACTTTAATATTTTTTCTTAATTGTTTCAGTTCTTGCTGTCGCAATATAAAATAAAAAATATTATGTTTAGAAAATAAATTAAATACAAATGATTAAGATTTTTTTTTTTTGTGATTTTCTTTTTTTCTAAATGGAATTTTTTTCCATTGTGGATGGGCAACTTTGTATGAACTCATTTGAACAATAAAAATTCAACTAATTTCATTGATTTGCAGTTGCTAACCGACCCAAATTTGAATTTAGTTTAGCTTCGTGTCTGCAACATAAAATGGCAATTCACATGCAACATGGAGATTATTAAGCAAAATTTCACAAAAACAAAATAACCAAGAAAAATAAATTCAACTTAATTTTTATTTAAACAACTGAAACAAAAAGGAAAACAAAAAGAAAGTGTACTTATATAACAAAGGAAAAAAAAAAAACGTGAGGTCCTAAAAAGAAATGCATGCAAAACACAAAGAGAAAGTAAAACAAATAAAAGTGCTTCAATTATATAGGATCGCTTAATGTACCCTGCAACCATCCATCCTCCCCATGAATCATTTTAAAATATTTTGCCTAAGCAGCAAGCAATTTGTTGAGAGATGAGAAAAGAAAAATTATATATAGGAAAAAAAATTTAGAGTCTCCACTTTAATTATAAGAAAACATGAACTATTTGATTAGGTTTCTTGTTAATTGTTTATTCCAGACAATATCTATAACTCATAACTCTTTAAATGACCCACGGTGGCTCACAAGTTGTTAGATAGTAGAATAGTTTAAGGAGATCCTCTAAGGCTTGAGTGCATTTTCCGTGTCGGTTTGTCGCTATGTTACGATTGTAGAACCCCACTAGGTTGCTTTTATTCTTTTAACATTAGGAGACATGGATAGTTTTTGTAAGTATTATCAATTAAACTACATTAATTGTTGTTTTTTTATTTTGTGTCTGATGTTTTTATTATAGAAAAAATGACAAAAGAGACGAGAAGTGCAGCACTTAAAGTTGTTTGTTGCCTTTTCTGTTCTTAAAAAACTAGAGGTTTTCCAATATGGTTGAACTCTACTAAAATCAAGAAATTCTACACAAAATATTTTTTTTTTTTGTTTACCAACTCTTAGTTCCATTTTAATTGTTATACATACTTATGCCATGTAATGGGGTCTCATTTGCTTTAAAAAGTTAGGACATACATTAATTTACATGATATTCATAGTACAATAATATACTCCATTTGAATAGAGTAGGGTATCCAGATACCCTAATGAAATTAAGTCAATTACTAAAGTAAAAAACAAAAATTCAAAGGGCAAAACATAAAAAAAAGGGTTAGATGCAACTTAAGATTGAGAACTTACATGAACGTACCTACTAACACTACTACTTAGTAGTACTGGTGGTGGTGTGGTACAAATTCATACTTATACATAAGTACAATATATACATAAAGTATGTGAATTGTAGTACTAAGTAGTTGCGACTCTGCTTGTTTTTTGTTTTGTTTATTTTTTTTTTTTAAGTAAAAGTCAAAGGTCTACTGTTACTCATTCCCATGCATTCGTAATTTACTCTTTGCTGTGTTTCCGCTATTGATGTTTTTTGTCCTTAATTCATGAAAATGGTACTCGGCCCTCAAAGCGAGATAAGAAAGATTCGTGGCGGCGTCAATGGAGTTAACTAACCATCTAAAAATCTTTCCTTTTCGTTAGAATACCGGGCACTCGGGATCTTAGTTGGGTGGTCGGTTGGTTGGTGGTACGCGGTGGATTTTTGTTTTCGGTTTTTCTTTTTGTCTTTCACCCGATTTTTCCGATTGTGCACGTAACATGAAATTAAGTAAAATACACGAATTACATTTGCACTTTGCGTGCTCTGCGCCATTTGTTGCAAACGTGACAATCGTCGCCATTTTGCATGCCTTTTTCTCTTTGTATTCTAAACCCAAATGCATGTACATGTATGTATCTATATATGGTATATTATGTAAGTATATATGTATCTATCGTCTTTCATTTCCTTTCTAGTTTTTCTTACTTTAAAATCTGTAACTTTGTGTTTTTGTGTGTTGTATGCATGAGATTTCGCTTCGGTTTGCACCCTTTTTCTTTTCTCTATTGTATTTTATTGATGTCGAGCTTTCGATCCTTTTCTTCCTTGAATTTTCCTATTTTATTGCTTGCAGCTTGTGCCAACAAAAAAAAAAAAAAACAAAAAAAAAACATGAAATTTGCAGCCACTTTGCTTTTAGAGTAGCCAACACGACATGACATTGAATCAATGAATATAACTGAATTTTTTATTTGCAATAGAAAATGAAATCGTGTTGAGTGTTGTTCCACATTTTCTTTAAAGAAACTCAATTCAAATGAACTAACAATAATTTAAATATTCACCCTGATTTCATTTGCTGTAGATGAGAGATGAATAGATTATGTTTAAATAGAGTGCACTTTTCACTTTCAGTATTCAATTTTGTTCCCTATTATAACAATAATTTCATTTAAACTGAAACTTAAGGAAAATGAATTGCCCATGTAAAATGTACTACGCAAGGGTTATTTTCAAATTTATCAACCTTATCTAAAATACATAACCTATAATCGTAGATACCAGTAACTAGAAGTAATTTTGCAACTAACTAAATAAATATTTTTTTTACATAGAAAAAGTACTTCTTTGCGAAAGAATGTAATGGAGAAGTTAGTTCGTTTTACTGAGAAGTTTCGGCGAGTTGATGTGGCTTGCAGCTTAAATGGATATTGTGCCTATTGTAGTTTCAATTAGGAGATTTGAAATCATCCTCCATACCCTCCAATAATACAAATTTTCAACGTTGAAGCACTTTGAAGGCTTTCAGAAAAGTTTGAGCATCGAAAAACATTAAAAAAACAAAATAAAAACAAAAAAACTGTCAACACCAAGGGGGTAATACATACATACATACATAGATACATACATACATACATATGTATGTGGTGCATTACATCGCTGAAAACGCCATTAGAGGTACACGATGGAAAGGTGGCACTAAGAAATATTGTGCTGTAGTGACGCTCGATATCCAAAACGCGTTTAACACTGCAAGGTGGCAGCACATTATGGAAGCTCTTAGAGGGTTCAACGTTCCACAGTACCTGATCCGAGTGGTAGCCGACTATTTTAGCAGAAGACGGTTAACTTACTGTGCGGAGGGCAGAGAGCTCGAGTATGAAATCTCAGGAGGTGTACCGCAGGGGTCAGTTTTAGGTCCCCTGCTATGGAATGCTTTGTATGATGGCGTCCTAAAGATTGAAATGCCCAACAACGTAAGGGTGGTGGCCTTTGCCGATGATTTGGTAATTGTGGTTGTGGCTAAGTTTATTGACGAGCTCAGGTTTGACTGCAACTACGCTGTTAGAAGAGTTGGTGTCTGGCTGAGCCAAAAAGATCTGCGCCTTGCCGAGCACAAAACGGAAGTTCTGCTTGTCAGCAAACGCAGACTGACGGAACACCTTAGTGTAACGATTGGCGACCTTGAAATTGTGTCACAGCCCTCTTTGAGGTATTTGGAAGTGGAATTCGAATCAAAAATGACGTTCAAGCAACATCTGACACCAACAGCTGCTAAAGCATCAAAAGTATCTGGTGCTGTTCTAAGCCTGATGCCGACCTATGGAGGACCACGGGAGCGCAAGCGACGGCTGTTAGCAAGTGTCGTAACGTCAGTTCTAGTCTATGCTGCGCCGATTTGGATGGAGGCTAGTAGAATACACTCATACATGAGAGAAGTGAACGCAGTATACAGATCATGTGCCATCCGCGTCTGTGCTGCTTTTCGAACGGTATCCAGCGATGCAATCCTGGTCATGGCGAGTATGATGCCTGTTGACATAGTTGTTGCAGAAATAAGTCGGCTGTTTGACGCTAAGAGGAGCACTGGTGAAGTGAGAAGGCTAGATGAAAGGGCACTCAGTATGGTGGAGTGGCAGAGGAGATGGCAAAGGTCTGACAAAAGCAGGTGGACCCATCGGCTCATTAACAACGTCGAAGAATGGGTGCGCAGAAAGTTTGGCGAGGTAAACCATCACCTAGCCCAGTTCCTGAGCGGTCACGGGTGCTTTAAGGAGTACCTGTATAAGCGGGTGATGATCCCTTCTGTCCGAGTTGCACAGGCGAAAACGAAAATGCAGAACACGTCTTCCTGCATTGCCCTAGATTTGATGTTGCCAGATCAATGATCTCATCTGCGTTTGGTGAAGTGCCGACTGTGTCGAATTGCATCCGGCATATGTGTGAATCGCAGCTGAATTGGGACGTGGTAAGTCAGGCTGCAGCTCAAATCATGACAGAGCTGCGGCGTATTGAACGATTACGACGAGTTCAGACGAACGAAGACGTGATAGGTCATTAGTTTGATATTGACAAGAAGTTTTAACGTGAATTTGTTTTGATTTACATGGGGTAAAAGCAGACTTTGAGCTATTATGCTCCCTCTTTCCTCCTAGACGTAATGCTTTTGCGGTAGTGCCAGGGGGACTGTAGGACTTGGGATGGTGGGGTTTAGTGGGTGCAAGTCCCACACTTCGAATAGTAGATTCGGTTGGCTTTTAATGCTTCCCCATCGGTATGTGGTGCATGTACCTCAACTACGAACAATAATTTTGTTTATATAAACCATATTTGGCAAAAATATTACGCATATTATTATAGTGTTGTGAGTATGTACTAATTATATTTCTTTTGGGCATTTTGAAAGTGTTAAGAATTAGGTCAACCACTACTGTAAGCAACTCACACATTGAGACTGCAAAATTACTGCAAAGATATCAATAAAATAAATTAAGAATGATATGCATTTATTACCAATTACAACTTTCACAAAGATTCAAAGATTCAATGTTTCATTGTAAAAGATGAAATAAATGCAAGTATGTTTAGTAGTAGGTACCTGGACAGATTAAAATGCCACAACAACATCATAGCTCTAAATTTGTTAGACGATAGTTATAGTGATGTTCTCGATCTACCCTATAGATCCCCCCGACATAATAGATAATGTAGTTTAGAAGTATATCTACATGTAGTAGATTTTAATAAAAATATATAAAGTTAACTTAGCTTTAGTATTTGTAAAACAATCTATGTAATGTAAATTGGCATAAAACTTTGTGTTATATTACTAAAATCTACTTAGTGTCATCTCAAGATAGCTGTAGATTTAACACGTCTTTAAAAAAGAAAAAAAAAATATTTATAAAGGTCTCCTAATGGTAGGAGTATGTGGTCTTTTTGGAGGGTCGTTGAGGTTAACAACATGCTTAAATGAAATGATGAGCAAATTTCATATGTTCCTCGGTGCATGCAATCAATGCCCATCATTCAAGATGAGGTATTTACATATAAATCACCATTCAGTCACCTGGTCTCAAACACCACTGATGCATGATAAAATAGTGACATAGCGTCATTTGGTTTTAGTGCTGTACAACATACTTGCGTGTGTTCATCTCACGAAACTTAAAAATACCCTTACATATTTGATTCATTCAAACAAACACTTATGATGGTTAGGCATTGTATAGCTTAAAAACTACTTACTAGACATACATACATACAACTATAAACCTCTTAGCCCAGTCACTATGTTGATAATGATGTAAAAAGGAAGAATACTCGTAGAAGCATCATGCGGCGTTTGGCGCTGGTTATGCTGACGGCGGCAGCAGATGAAAGAATTTCCACGTCAGGTGCAATGACAAAACGTTGCACGTCCATTATACTCTTACGACTATAAAAGATACACACGATACTCGTTGTGAAATGATGCCATGCCTTCTGTTAGACTATGATGAGATGAGTTGAGTTTAGTTGAGAGAGGATAACAAGGACAACTACTTTCCAACGTCGATTTAAGTTGTTTTAATGGAGACTAGTCAGTGTCTTTGTGTCTCTCTGTCTCTATGTATAGAATAAAGAAGTATATGGTTGAGTTAGAACCGGAGCATGTGTGCATCTCTTAGGTACGACGAGCGACACCAGAACCAGCGGCGGCACCGGCACCTGCACTGGCAGCGGCACCGGTTCGGCAGATGTGTGACTACGACGATGGAAATGATGATGGTATGATGGTAAAGAAGAGCAATAAATGTGGAACGTTGCTTGGAACAAAAAAGTGAAAAGAAACTGAAAACGTGCCAAGGCATAAAGACTCCATGTGCTGGCGAATCCAACAAGACAATGCAATGCAACAAACAGAAATGGTAGCGAAATGATGAAAAATTTAAGCGTGGGGGGTTAGTTAGGCTGACATGGTTGACAGATGGACAGATAGCTAGCTTTTGAATGCGGGCATGATATGGCCCAAAGCAAACAATTCTAAGCAGAGTATGTCAAGCCTTTTTCCGAAAACAATAAATAACTTCTATTGACTATTGTAAATCACAATCAGCCTCCACAATTAGAGAGAAAGAAAAATCTTATTCCGATATATTTTGCAAAAGAGAAATAATGTTTTCATCGCAAAAAACGCAGGTTACACTCTTACCATCTGTAGCCGTACCTTCAGGAGGTTCTCAACCATCAAGAATACTAGAAGTTGCAGCTTCAAAAGTAAAATGAGGCAAGCGAAAACAAGAGGCCTTGACAGCTAGTTCCTGTGTAGTCAAAGCTAAATGTCCAGGAGTAGGTAATAACCTTAATGATGTAGAAGTTGATGCATCAGGGGTCACAAACAAGCAAACACCAGATCTAATGGGAACTACCAATGGGGAACAAAGGAATAATGCATCCCCACTTTTAATGAACGTATCTTTTAATGCCAATAATGTAACCAATTATAGACTACCTCCCGAAGTTGTCAACGGAAGCATTGTGTGCGATTTGTATATGAAACGTTGGAAGCTGGGAAAACCAGTTGGGAGGGAGAATTTGGTGAAGTCTTTCTTGGTGCGGACATGATAACACATTAATTGCAGAAATGCATTGTCTAATAAACTCTTTTGAAAGAAAGCACATTCCCAACAATTTTGGTTATGCATCTCGTCAATTCATTAAAGATAACTTAGCCGCGTTGGTCAAATATTGGAGAATTTACATATAGAAAACATAATGATTATGAAATATACCTACATTAGGCAAGAGACCAATAATCAATTCGAAACAGAAAGATGAGATAGCGTACCACCGAACAGCAACCGATACCAAGGAGAGTGAGTGCTCAGAGTAATGCGAAGCTTACGGTTCTAGAAAAGGAATCTGTAATTTTAATCGATCTTGCCTTAGCTAAAAAATTTCAAAGTCGTCCCATCCGAAATCATTCATCACTAGACTTAGAAATCCTTGGTTAGAATTTTCTGTATTGGTCAAAGGGTTATAATCAAATTAGAAAAGTTCGTCATTCAAAAGAGTTGTTTACGTCGACGTCGAGATAAGCATCATATCAAAACCGTCTTGCAATTAGTTTTGACTTTAGTTTAGTTATTCTCTCGACTACTTTAGACTTTATAATACCGTGTGAAGCACGTGTTCAATCCAATATTATACACTAGAACTACTACACTATGTACAATATACAAACACAATATACACTAAGTGGCAGACGCTACACGAAATACATGGAAGACATGAAATTGCAAGAAAGTTGACAAGGCATTGAGTCATCACTAATGAAAGTTACATCATTCTAACAAAGACGATGATGAATTCCATTTGACATTATGATAATAACCAGAGATAAGGTCAAAAGGGCTTGCTTTGCTTTTGCAAAACAACAAAGTAACAAGAGTACAACAAAAAAAAAAAATCACAAAGACGATGAAGTAGATCGCTATCTACATGACAAAAGCATTGAAGATGAGTACAATGGCAGCCACAGTGAAGTATTGACGAAGCGACTGATTGTTCAAAGGTTGCGTTCCCGGTTCTTTTTCTGTCTCCCTATCAGCCTTTTACACCCAAAGTAACTTACATACTTGACTTTGTGGGAGATATTGTTAAATTATTTGGATGGGTAGAGTAAGTAAGTTATCCGGTTGCTTTGTTAGTTACTTGTTTAACGGTTAAGTGGTTAGTTTCACGCACAAAAAAAAAAAAAACTTAGTAAGAACGTTATCTTCGACTATGCCGAAGATGAAATACTCTTCACGGGATTTCCATGGGAGGTACCCCCCTAATGGTCCGATTCGGTTGGTTCCGGCATATGTATGCGTATGGTTAAAAGAAAGGTACGTGCAAAATTTCAGCTCTCTACCTCAAAAACTGAGGGACTAGTTTGCATACATACATACGGACAGACGGACAGACGGACATGGCTTAATCAATTCGTCTAAACGAGCTGATCAAGAATATAAATACTTTATGTGCTTTTGTTTGTCTCCTTCTGCCTGTTACAAGCTTCATGACAAATTTATAATACTATTCACTCCCGTGAAGAGTATAAATATAAAGCTTCAAGGATATTGACGTGCTTAGACATTTTGAACTGAAAGAGGAGTTTACTTGAAGTATTGTACAACAATTGCGTGCAATAGCATCGAGTAGATATCTTAACCAAAGAACTACGATTTGTAAAAAGAAAAAACAAGATTCAATGACAATAGCGACCCTGCTATGAATATCGAGACAAAACTAGCAACATAAGGGAGGCCAAGATATATATAAATATACCATGGTATAACAGGGATGAAGGATTTTAAATTAATCTATTATTTTTAATGACTTAAGGCAAATAATTCATTCTTTTTTGATATTTTATCAGAACATAAACGTTTTCATCGTCATATCATATTCCATCTGGTGTAAAAAGTTGATCTTGACGACATTTTCAGCATGATATTTTTAATATTTAAGGTCTAATACATCATATTCCTATTTTATGTATATTGACATAGTGTATTTTATGGTGTCTCCGAGGCCTTAATCATTCGAAATTCAATTTTGTTACACAACAGATTTTATTGTTGAATCAATTAAGCCCCATCTCAATTTTTCAGGTATCGAATTGAAATTGATATTTTATATAAAGATACATTTGCTGGTATACAATATTATGTGATTATGTGATAAATACTTACGTAAGCTTTTGCTAATTAAGCAAATTTTTAGTTGCTTTTGCTGGATAAATTACACAACATATCCCAAAATTGAACCCATCTTTAATGTATGCAGGGTATTTATACTTAAGTTTATGTTTGGAAAACAAACAACAATCATCACGAAATGATTTGGAAAGATAAATAATACACACTACAAATATGAAGAAATGTCTGCATGAAAGGTAAACAAAGGTACACGAAGAAGATTCAGTGAAAACTGTTTAATAGAGGATTTTTAATCAAATTTTCATTTATTCATTTTCACATCGCGACATTGACGCCTTTCTAAGAATAATTTGACCGTAATAATTTCGATTTCATTTTGCCTTTCTTTTATTTTACTTTACTTGACTTTCCACCAAAGTGGTAAGATACTCTTTTCTGTTTATTGTTTTTATATAAAATGTAAAAATCTGACTGACTGAAGACATATAACATAAATGAAATAAGAGAATTAGTTGGATGGTGTGGTGTTCTGTATTGGGAAGCGCATAATTATGCTGGCGACAATTTCATCAAATTCAACTGAATAAGAAAGTACCAACTACCAAGTTATTTTTCATCTTTGACTCCTTTTTCATTTTATATCTTTTCTCCTATTTCGTTTTCCGTTTTGTATTCGCCCAAGGAGTTTGGACTTAAGTATAACACAATAGGGTCAACAATGATGGTGTTTTGCAGTATGACAAAAGAAATAGCGAAGGACGTTGGATCTGTGAATTGCCAAAAGGCGAACATAATTCTTAAAAATATGTACACTGAAAGAAAATAACCAACCAAACCAAACAAAAAAAAAAATAAAACAACAGTATTTCATAAAATAAAGTAAAACAACTAACAAACAATTTACAAAGCTGCGACTGAACAATGCTTCTGTATTTAGTTTGGTTATGTTTTATTTTCTTCTTATTTTGGTAACATTTTTTGGTTCATTGTAGCAATTCTGGACCAAAAGGGGAAATCTGGTTTGGGCCAGTGAATTGTCGTGTTCCGACTACTCAATTCTAAATTATTTTTTGTTATTGCTTTCAACCAGCGCTCAAAGTAAACCAAAAGCAAAAAAAAAAATATTCTCGTTTAATCATCATTATTATATTTGTTATTTTATATTTTTTTTGAGAGTTTCTTGTTAGTTAGGTTTTTTTTTCACCCACTTTACTATCCCCGATTTTCTCTGTATGTTCCGAAACTCTGAGTGCCAAGTCCAAGTACCCACTCGCCACAATTTACAGCTTTGATTGCCAGAGGGCGTCACGCAACAAACAAATTCAAACTTTTTATGCATTCACTAAAAGGGTTCGCTCGCATTCCACTGAATTCGTCTGTGAACCTAATTTAACTCAATTCCATTCGATTCTATTGAGTAAGTAAATTTCATATTTCTAACTAAACTTGAGTTACTTAGTCGTGCCTTAATTTTAATCATATTAATTTTCGTGGGCATTATTTTAAAAACTGCAACAAAAGAGGGAAGATTTGGGCCATGTCAAACCATATTTCTAATACATGATAAAAATACATACAGCCAGAACAGTGGATTGCAAAACCAGTTGTACTTGTAGTTGGTACAAGTAAAGTTTACTTCATAATAAGACTGGAAAATGTTCAGACAACTCAAAAATAAAAACTTTTAATCATTAACTAATGCGTATTCTGTATTCTATATACAAAGTAAATCGCTAAAGCTCACTAGGTCTTTCTTAGGCGTATAAATTAATAACCAACTTGGAATTTCCGAACTGCGACAATTTAAAAACTCTTAGTTTAAGCCTGCAAGATTGCTAAACTTCAAGTGGCAACTAACATCAAAATGGAAAATCCAATTGCTTCGGCAGTCAGCACATAAGATTTCGAAATACTGAATCATCATGTACAAAGGGATATTACTTACATAGTTCTGCAACCGAAACCTCTACAATCCATATTCTATTGCATTTATCGTATTTTTACTCTATAGCTCAACAAAAGAATTACTCTAACATATCTTAACATAACACAATTATTCAAAGTTTTATATGTGACAGATTTATTATCATTTTATGAGTGAAAATTTAATAAATTTGGAGAACTGGAGGTGGAAATCCATTATTGCTAGAAACTTAAAAGAATGGTAAAGGAAAAAAATAAGTTGTCAAAAATCTTATAAATTTCTTTGTAGAAACTGTCGATGGAATTACAATACTAAAAAAAAAAAACTGATCAATCATCACCGGAATATTTCAATGGACTTGGGGACTCCATAAGAAAAACTACTTATGATTTGCAAAAACTAAAGGCATCTGTGTATATTTTTTAATTCCCTTTGAAAGTGTCGAATGGACTGTCACAAATCTGTAAATACTAGTATTCTTACTATTTATATACAATATATATATTTTTATTAATAGTGTATTGTGTTCAAATTTTAAGATGAAATTTTAAATACACTCGTAGTATCTTGTGTGATTGTTCCTTTGTATAAAGTATTCTTACTATGACTACTATTGTTGTTGGCAATAGACAATTTGTTGTTTCTTTGTTACTTTGTAGTTTTACTCATAGTTTTAGCTTTATGATCCCGCGCTCACGGCCCAAGAACTCTGTAAGTATTTTTAGCCATATAATCTGCTCCTTCCTTTTCAAGTCTTAAGACAAACATCATCATCATTGTCAGCATCATCATAGCAATTGTCAGGCATTGCTACAACATTTTATTTTACTTTTCCACTTTTTTCCTTCGAGAACGAAAACTGCAACGACTTCAGCGATGACTTCTTAAGATACTTTTTTCTCCATTTTCCATTTTTGTTTTCAGTTTTCTGTTCATTTTGCAGTGCTTACCTTTTGTGTAAAAGTTTTTTCTTCTTTAATGTTGCTTTTCTGTTTATTTTTAAGATTTCACATTTCAACTCTTTTTGGACAGGCTTCTTTCCTCTGCATCTTCAATTTTGTTGGTTTGCTTGGCTTAGCAACGTACAGTTAGAAAGACATTCTATCTATTTGTCTAACTTTCTACAATACAATATCTGTCTGTCTCTCCACTTGTCTGTCCTGGCAGTAAGAAAGTACTGTAGCCAAGTTATAATGAGAGTAGTAGTAGTAGTAGTAGTTCTACTAATATATAGTAATAGCAGTTGTTGGCAACTAACAATTGCCACCAAAGCGAAATGAAGCGCCAACACAGCTTTTAGCCAAAGGATGAAGAAGGCTTTTGAACCACTGAATCTGGTTATACAACTAAGACAACTTGTTTCAAATATTCTTCCTTCATTCCCCTATCTTTTGTACCTGTGAGTGAGTGAGTATAATTTTTCATACTTACTCGACTTTTCGTTCGTTGTTTCATTCTTTCTAGCGGATGCTTGGTTGGTTCGTTGGTTGAATGTTCTTGAAGACTTCAAAACTTCAAGTACTGAACTTTGGTTTCTGTTGGAAGTTATTTTCAGCTTGTTGCAGTAGCTTCATCTTATTTTTTGCGGTTAAGTTGTTGAGCTTGCTTTTACCTTAAGACAACTAACTATAAATATTACTATATACGTATATCAACTGCAGCTGCAATCGTGATTACAAGAAGATGATGATGATGATACATACTTCTGTACATACACATGTCCATAAGTGTCTATACAAAAGAAGTTTGCTAAGTAATTTAAAAATTTTTATTGCGCATGTATGAACCGGTTTATGTTTTGTAGAACAGACAACAAACAACAAACAACATTATCATTTTAGTACTTAAAATGGTCCTGACCATATCAATAGCCTCAAAATATTATGCATTTAAATTAAATGGTTTCCACAAGATCCCAACAAATCATCATCACCCATCACCACTAGTGGTCAATCTCAGTTCAGTAGGGTTGAAACAATAAAAAACAGTTTTTATTTCCTTTATAAGGTATTTTAATTTTGAAATTGGATACAATTTTATTGAGCAACAATTGTTTTTTCTTTAAATTTTGGAATATAAAAGTATGTATATTTGGGCTGAATTTTCCCATTTTGAAATGTGATATCATCTTCAAGATTTATAAATCTTTAGCTGGCTTAAATCAATCAATGTATAAGCTTTCTTCATAAACTTATTACTGGTAATATTGATTCGTCAGTGCTTAAGCTGGCTTAAGCTTACTTAGTTTCTGTGTCCCTAGTCGTACATCTAGAAATTACGTTCCTTTAGCTATAGGAACATGCCCAACTAATAATGCCCTACACGATCCGTTCCGAGTTTTCTGCACTCTTTATAATAAGTTCTATCACGTCCTCTCGCCTGACATCTCGCCCTCTGCGCTTAACATCATCGTCCTTCGTTGGCTTCGGGAATTGGAACGAACTGCTACTAGATGAAGTGGACATCATTGGCTTCTGTCTCTGACCACATTTGGCTGTGAGTAGGGGCATTGCTTGAAACAATACCTCCAACGGTTCAGAAGACGGGTGGAGATATTTGACTTTGCTGCTATACAGTACTCCTGGAAGCCGCAACGCCAAGCAGGAGCAATTATTGCTTTGTAGGTGTGTACTTATTTTTATACTCTTCACGGAAGTGAATAGTATTATACGTTTGTTATGAAGTTTGTAGCAGGCAGAAGGAGACAAAAAAAAAAAAACCACATAAAGTATTTATATTCTTGATCAGCTCGATTAGACGAATTGATTAAGCCATGTCCGTCTGTCCGTCTATCCGTATGTATGTATGCAAACTAGTCCCTCAGTTTTTGAGCTAGAGAGCTGAAATTTTGTACGAACCTCTCTCTTTACCATACGCATAACATTTGTCGAAACCACGCGAATCGGACCACTAGTGGGGGTACCCATACAAACCACCCATTTGAATACTATAATGAAACATTCACTGCGTCCCTTGAAGAGAATTTCATCTTCGGCATAGTCGAAGATAGCCTTCTTTCTAGTTTAATGATAATTTATTCCTACTATTTAGGAGCCAATGCAATTTTCTTATTCACTGTCCGAGCGACTTCGTCTAGCAATATGAAGATTTAAAAACAAAAAATAGGAATTTTACTCAAAGAAATAATACGCAGGATAATGGATCAATGTCATAATAAAAAATGAATTTATATAGCGTGATAGAATATAATAGTACCTAATTATGTATTGGATCTGCAAAATTAATGCCAATTTTTATTGCAATACATGGCCTTAGTTTCAATTTTAAGTGAGTGATGGCCGAACATGTTAAACATTTGAAAAGTTTGAGCCTAAACTATTGGGACTATGCATTAATTTTAAAGGTTGCACACAGATGGCGTTATTTACAACAGTATCGCATCTGGCAATACTGTAACTATATTCATGTCAAAGCCTCATCATTAGGCTTTGTTTACCAGTATCTCTCATTTCGCTGAAGTGTACACAACATAGTTTTTTTGTGCTCCGAGTATGTCAACTTTCGTGCCGTCAAAACGCAATTTGCGGGAAGCCTTGCTTTTTTGCTTCAATTTGAAGAAAAATACCACCCAAGCCCGTCAATTGCTGTTGGATGCCTACCCGAACCATACTCCATCGATTTCAACCTGTGAGTACTGGTTTCGACGCTTCAAAAGTGGTGTTTTTGATACCGAGGACAAGGAGCGACCTGGCCAGCCCAAAAGGTTCGAAGACGCAGAATTGGAGGCATTGCTGGACCAAGACCCGTGCCAAACGCAAGAAGAGCTCGCCGAAACGTTGGACGTTGACCAAGCAACCATTTCCAGACGTCTCAAAGCGATGGGAATGATCCAAAAGCAAGGTAATTGGGTGCCATACGAGTTGAAGCCGAGAGACGTCGAACGCCGATTTTTCACGTGCGAATTGCTGCTTGAACGACTTGGCCGGAAGGGTTTTTTGCATCGTATTGTGACTGGCGACGAAAAGTGGATCCATTACGATAACCCAAAGCGTAAAAAAACATATGTCAAGCCCGGCCAACCGGCGCCATCGACGTCCAAGCCGAATATTCATGGTTCGAAGCTCATGCTCTGTATTTGGTGGGATCAGAAGGGTGTGGTGTACTATGAGCTGCTCCAACCCAACGAAACCATCTCTGGGGAAGTCTACCGACGTCAATTGATGCGTTTGAGCCGAGCATTGCTTGAAAAACGGCCGGAAACGGTCGAAAGACACGACAAGGTTATTTTGCAGCATGACAACGCTCGGCCGCATGTTGCACAGGTCGTCAAAACATACCTTGGAACGCTCAACTGGGAAGTGCTACCCCACCCGCCGTACAGCCCAGACATTGCTCCTTCGGATTACCACTTGTTCCGGGAGATGCAGCGTAAGCTGGCTGGACACCGCTTCTCTTCATATGAAGAGACCAAAAAATGGATCGATTCATTCATAGCCGCCCAGAAGCCGGAATTTTGGAGAAACGGAATCCGGAAATTGAAAGAAAGATGGGAAAAGGTTGTGGCTAGCGACGGACAGTACTTTGAATGATGTATCAATCCATTTTGAAATCGAAATAAAGCCCCATTTTTGGTGAAAAAACCTTTAAAATTAATGCATAGTCCTAATACATACTGTCGATAAGAAATTGGTTGGTATTCGACCATAACCATGGAAAGTAAATTTGAGCGATTTCGGCATATTTTGTGTTTGACTTCCGGAAAGGAAAGAATGCAACCCAATCTAAAAAGAAGTATGTGACGTATACGGGAAATATGCACTAAGTGAACGGTAATGTCAGCGCTGGTTCGCGAAATTCCATTCCGGAGATTTTGAGCTTACAGATGATGCACGCACTGGTCGGCCATTGGCTGATAACGAACAAATCAAGGCAATGATTGCAAAGCCTTTTTTGTAATATTATTTTGTTTATATATTTTTCAATATGTTTTAATTTTTTTTCTGAGTTGGCATGGCTGCATAGACTGAAATTTTCTGACTGGTAATAGTTTACAGAATGATGTGAAAAAGAGCTTTTTTTTAACAGTGCAACTTTCAACTTGACCGAGAATTGCAAAAAATTGTTTTATATCGAATATTGTAATAATATTGAAACAATTTTAAGAATACGTTGATAATTCGATTGTATGATGGACTTGATCAATCTAACGATAATATTATTTATATACACTACGGCTTAAAAGCAAGGTATATATCGGTTATAAGTAATTTTTAAAAAAAATTGTTTTGTAAGCATTTCAAAATTCTTGACTTTTATTTGATAACCAGGAAATAAAGCTCATTCTTTAGTTATATTTTGGCTCAGAAAATAAAACTTAATTCTTGAGAAAGAATTTATGGATGGAGTGAGTAGATAAATTGCATCTTAAATCTGTTAATACTAAACCACATTTTCATTTTTCCTTAGAATATATGCTGAATAAGTTTCTTTAATAGGCTTCTTGTAGACATTATGACAAATGACGTTTTCCGCTAGGACTTCTTATCGTTTTCATAAGCAATTTTGCAAAATTTCGCAATGAGGGAGTCAAATTCAACGAATCTTGATGATGATCTTCGCACAAATCTGGCATAATACAAAATAGGGCTGTCCAACCCACGGTTAAGTTAAGTCTGAATGCGGCCTAATGCGGCCCAAACAGATATTTTTTTGGCCTGCTGCTTAGTTTTTTGTTTTTACTTTGGCGAGCAGGTTAAAAATTAAACCTGCGGCCCAACTCATCATAGATTCTTCCAACGGCCCAGAGAACCACAAACATGGAACGGCCCTGCCATAAATTTTTACCTGTATGAAGGAGTTCTTAAAATATTCAAGCGCTTTTTTTATGATTTTTATAGAATCAATCTATTGTAGGAAGTCTTTGACACATTGAATAGACCAGATAGAATTTATTTTTATGCTACTCAACAGTTCTTCTTCATAGTCAAGGCGCTCAATATCTTTAAGGTCTTTTCCCAATTCCTCATTCAAATCATTTTTAATTTTATTCAAAATACTAGGGATCTAAATGCAACATGCTGCACAGTGTATGGAGCTCATAAGAAATTGGAGCTTTAATATTATGTTGTTGTTGTCCCGTAGGAGTGTCTGACCCTTATTGACTAACCTTTTAAATTTCAACACTTTAAGGTTATGGAGGTATGGGGTACCGCCCATAACCATAATTTTATGTTTTCTTAAATTAAATTTACCTACTTCACACATATTGTCCAACCATGTAAAACAAAATCCTAGGATTACTGGATTGCATAGTTCTCAAACAAACCCGAGCAAAGCTCGTTCGCTCACTCTTTCTTTCTAAACTCGCAGTAAACATTTGAGTAGCACAGCACAGCGCACCACAGTTTTGTGTCACTAACAGTGATCTATCTGCAAATTGTGCGCAGTGCGTATTGAAGCATGCGTTTCTTGTATGGGGACCTCTTTAATAGTTCTTATTATTACCATTAACATTACCTTTGTTTTCTTTTAAATAAAAAGATTTCATCTTAAAATCCTTTGTGTAACTTATTTCACACAGGATTTCAGACAATTTGGAATGATCCGGATGAGCAGTCTCGCTCCCATTCCAAATGTATTTTTGTAGATATTTTAATCTCTCAATAAAAATTTCTACAAATACTTAATATGAATTTGTTTTTTGTCATAAATTTCAAATATGAGTAAGAATTGTGTTATCTAGTGTATGATGAAGATGTATGTATATTCAATGTCAAGGATCATAAACAATAAAAAATTATAAGTACTATATTCCCCGAGTTTACACTGTTTCACATATTGTGTGTACTTGTATGTATGTACACAATTGCATTAAAAAGAAGAAAGGAGTTAGACTAATTCGGATATGTTTATTTTTGTAATTGCTCATGTTGAACACATTTCACATTTTAATGAATTAAAATAAAGGAAACAAACAAATTTTGAAAAGAAAATGACGCAAACAAACAATCAAAACATTGAATTCAATGCGCCAAAAGCGGAAGATACAAATAATGTTGATGATAATCATTATCATGAGGATGATGATGATGAAGGATCTGACGATATGGCGGAAGACATAATACTGCACTGAGGAATAGGAAGCAGAACCAGAAGTAACAAACAAAAACATGGACGAATGAATGAATGACTGAACGAAAGACTAAACGAAGTAGAACAACATAGCACTAACAGCAAACGTATTTATTTCACTTTTAATTGCGATAAATTCAACGTCGTAGTATGTAGATACTTTTATATCTAGCTTGTATCTAACAGATACGCGAGTATGTAAGGAAGAAATGAAATGAAAAATAATCACAAGCAAAACACATTTCACAGCACGCGTCTTCATTCCAAATGAATGACAATCATCATCTCAACGCAACTTAACTCAACTCTCATCTCATCACATTTTAGCTCATCTCATCTCATACTCTTTTCGACGACTCCTTGATTCAGTTCAATTGAGTTCAGTTGAGCTTAGCCATCCCATCACATCTCATCTCATCTCATCTTTATCTCAACTGAATGCTAACATGGACGGATTCAAAGGCAACAATTTCAACTTTTAGGTTTAGGTCGGCGGCATAGGGTTCTGGCATAGATAAAGCACATTATAAAATTAGAATTAAACGTGTCTTATTTAGTATTGTTCTCGTATCTTTTATGCAAGTGAAATTCCAGAAAAATAAGTAGGACTAACAAATGTTACAGTACAATTCAGGAAATGACAAATGATAATGCGAAAGTATACAAGATACAACAAAAGCAGAAAATCAAAAAGCTGCTGACGCCATCATCAGGCAAAATGAAAAAGTCTTTATCATCATCTCCCTCATTCTCTTGCCAGTCTCCATCCATCCAACCATCCATCCCTCTATTTATCTATCTATGTATGTAACTATTCATTCGTTCATCCTTCTCTCATTTTCGAATATTCGTACATACTTTAATATCCTTGTATTTTAAGTTGATTTGAATTACAAAGCAACATTCATTGCTCCTTTTTTGCCTTCAAATAATAAATGATAGGCATATGAGAACTTAGCAAGTTTACACAAAAGATTTAGATATGTTGATCTATTGTATAAGTTTATGTCATTCTGTCTAATTTTCTATTTGTCTATCTAATGTTAAATTATGATTTATAGAACATACATACATATGTCGGATCTTCTTTACTCGTGATTTCGTCTGAATTAGAAACATCAAAAACTTTTTTCTTACAGTAATTATAAATATGGACTTTTATGGTTCTTAGACAACATAGAATTCTAAGGCTCAAAACCCACTAAACTTAAAAAAAACATCTTTACATTTAAGGCCCCTTAGGTATCTTATACTTAAATATATGAATCAGTATATCTTGTTTGGAAAACGCGCCAAGAAATGACTGGAAGGAGTACTCGCATGTTTGTCTGCCCTGTCTGGCTACTCAAAATCGACAGAGAGATTTCTGATTTAAACATAACATTTAAGTATGATAAATTTTTAATACATAGATGATATCTAAAATTATTGTACTCTCTACTTTAACATGAATAAAAATAATTCATCTACACGCAAACTTGACTTCTTCGATTTTAGTTTACTCCATAGAAGGTGTAAAATATTAGGTATGAAGTAAAAAACTAAAAATTAAATTAAAATTTTCTCTTTTAGTATTTAGTTTGCGATCAAGTTTGCGATTTATTTTACGGACAATGACAAAGGAATCATGTAAATGTCGATAATAATATTTATATTTACTATGATGAGGATAATAGTGTAGTGTAGAGGAAGAAAACTTAAAAATAAATATAGAAAGGAGATTATTACTTTATATTGTTACCATTAAAAAATAATAGTAGAAGTGAGAAAATGTAATGAGCGAAACAATTTCTCGTTGTTTTGGTCAAATCATGTCGGTTGTTATACTTGTCCTACTTTGTAATTTTAATTGTTGTTATGATGATGTAAGGCTCTTTTTCAGTCTTCAACGGATTGTATTTTCATTTTTTTCTTTTTTCTGTTGTTATTGTGCATAGTTGTTGTTGTTGTTGTTGCTGTTATTGCATAAATTTGCTGAAAATGATACTTTTTTTATGGACTAAATTTCTTTGCTGGAACTGGAAAAACAAATGCATTTAATGAATAATAATTTTAGAAAAATGAGGCAAAACAATATACTAAAATTCGGTCTTTTCAAAACTTTCAAACATGAACGTGTTTTTTTGTTGTTTTTTGTTGATTGATAGTAGTTCAACTATAACAATTTCTTTAGAATCTGAACTTACACTAGTCTACTAGTCTACTAGCTGCTACATATGTATAATGTTTTTTCTTAAAATTAACTTAGTTCTAAGCGTTATAAATATATAAGTACCGAACTGAAGAGAAGTGTATCTATCAACAATTAAATTGTAATAGAAAACCAAAATCCACCCGACTAGCAAATATTGCCATTAATTTGGATAAAATATTGTATAACATCACATTGGCATTCATAATGTTATTGGCACATTTAGAAGGAAAATGATGTAAATGATACTAAATTAAATCATTAAATTTGTTGTCTGAATGTTGAATTTATTGCACAAGATTCGTCTCACTCTCCATTTCCCATCCGTTTTCATTTTATTTTACATTTCGGTTGATATTTGTAAGGTCTAAAATAATATGCACAGACATATGATTGACATTATATTTTTCAATAGCTCAGGCAATTTGTATTTTAATGAAATACAATATAATCTTATGATGATGTATGATCTTATGTTTCAATTACAATTATTCTTTGCCTCGTGCAACGTATCTTTTTCTAAATAAAAATTAATAAGGTTAAGATTTTGATTGCTTAAAAAAGGAAAAACCGAAATACCGATCTTCTATTCATATTAATATATTGTATTTTCGTCAGCTATAGGAATATAATAGGTTTAAGGTTTTTTCCACAGATGAACAGAACTCATACTTATGTACTGTATATACTGTACTTTCAAGCAATTTACTTGAGAATTTTTTATTAGCAATATGTCAATATTTTTTAAATCTTTGGCGTTAGTTGGAGTGAAGAAGTAGGATGGGGCAGAGCTGATGTGCCTGGCTGCCGCACGTATACCTTTTGTTGTGGTATTGCGTGCATAATTTCCGGATTTCCCGAACTATATGATCATTATGCTGTTGATTTTGACTGTCAGAACAGATTGCAAATTTTCCGTAGCAGACCCTTAATAAAACAAACACTTCAGCGGTGAAGATCGAATTATACGATGCCGAGACGAGAGCCCCCAATTATGATCGTTCCCAATTTGTCGACAACATTGTTGAGACTTTATCTAAAACCATATTCACCATAAATTGTTTCATGGTTTCAAAGAAATATAAATTTCTTGAGCCTTTAAACATCTCTACTTACGTTGGTTCCTCAACAAAACTCCTTGCATCGTAAATTGATGTTTTCTTCTGAAGAAGATCTCATTAAAGAGACAAGATCTTCACTCATTCCATACATAAAAGGATTGAAAATTTTATGAATGCGATAATATTGTATAAAGTTGCCTGAGAGTCACCGAACAAAAAGGCCAATAGATTAATTACAGGCTCACAAAAAAAAAAAATAGAAAAAGAATTATCTATATAGGTACAATATACTTAAAAAAATGAACCCAAAAAATAGTATGATACCGAAAAACTCGAGAACAGCTGGACCAATTTCGATAATTTTTTTTTTTGTTGTACTCATGGAGTTACCAGTTAGGTTCTTTGCTATTGTATATTTGGATTCGGTAGGTGGTGCTATTGTCCAGATATAGATAGTTTTATGTCATTTTTTTTAACATTTTTTCATTTGGCGCAAAATATTCTGAACCGATTTTATTATTATTTTTTTTTCTTTTGTAGAGATCAAATGAATCTTAAAGTTGCTTAGAATATTAAAATATGTTGTTCATTCACGTAAATTATTAATTACACATTTTACAACAAATCTTTATAGAAGAAACACCCAATTAGCGCATAGAGGGTGTAGCAACACACGCCAGGTAACCCTAGTATGTATATATTTGTGTAACTTTTAGCTTACTCACATAAAGAATAATACAAAGAAATGTGGGAAATACAAGAAAACTTATGTAAAATGTGTTAAAAAAAAAAAAACAATGAAACATTAATGTTCTAAGTTTATCATACACAAAAATTAATCAAATCGGATCAATATATCATCATATAAAATACAATTTGTATAGCTAGCAGGCAATAGGAAGTTATGAGAAAAAAGGTAAATGTTTTGCCAAAGCAACTTTTTATTTGTTTTCTTCACCATTTTGCTTTTTTTTTTGGAGCGTTTTTCCTACTCTTATTCCGTACTGTTATTCTGCGTTTTCTTTTTTTGGTTCTGTTTTTTCTTATTTTCAGTAAAGAAAAACAGCGTACTTTCTTTATCTGATTTCACACAACACTTCATCATTGTTGATTTTGTCTGATGTCTGATGTCTTTTTCTTTTTTTTTTTTCTCTCATTCGATATTTTTGATTGTTACTTTTTCTTTTTTGGCATGCTGAACTTATTTATACTGAAAACGCTCACAGCTTATAATACCAAATTTAATCATCTAACGATGCCATCCCCAACGATATCCCAAATCATTGTTTAACCTTAAGACAAACAAATCATAAAACAATCAAATGTGTTGAGGAAGTTTCAACGGAAAGCTCAAAACAATTCAGTCAAATACAACTAAGTTTC
This sequence comes from Amiota minor, assembly GCA_037043295.1. Classification (NCBI taxonomy): domain Eukaryota; kingdom Metazoa; phylum Arthropoda; class Insecta; order Diptera; family Drosophilidae; genus Amiota; species Amiota minor. The sequence goes on along the minus strand of JBAMAW010000102.1, from coordinate 418,315 downwards.
AGTCAGTTCAAGTCAGTTCAGTTTAATTGAGATGAGATGAGATGCGATGAGATGTGTTGAGTTGAATTGAATTGAATTGAATTGAATTGACTTCAGATGAGTTGAGTTGAGATTAGCTTAGTTGACTATGGCTTTAGTTTCGTTCACTTGAAATAAGCAAATGACGTTGTTGTCATTAGCATATACAATAAATACAATATACACGGATATGGATGCGGTATCTTCCCATTCATCTTTATACTTCAGATGCTCTCTCTCTCTCTCTCATTGACAAACAATCATGTCAAGTAAGTATTACTACTACCTTCTACTAACTCTTAGTTCAATCTTCTAATAAGTACAAGATACATATTGTCACTGTATTTGCTTTTGTATTTGCATTGATTTCCATTTCCGTAACATTTATTGAGTGTTTCCTTCTTTTAAGTTTTCTTGCCATCCATCCTTTCTATTACCTTCCTATGCCGTCCATTCGTAGATGCCTGTCATTGATTTTGATTGATTAAGTGCATTCATTTAGTTTTTTACTCATTCATTCATTCCTTCCTTTCAAATATCATTTACCTCACTTAGATACTCATTTCACTCCACATTCCGCATACACATTCGAATTCATGCCTACTTATAAAAGAAAATGGAAAAACAAACAAAACCATTAAACTTTGTCCCGTTCCACCGAAGATTCTTTACCTTTTATTATATGCAATTGAAAAAACATTAAGAAACGGTAACAGAATGAAGAGATTTTTTTTTTATATCGCAAACTTAAATTGAAATGTGGTCACGATTTTTCAATAATGTTTCAGTAAACTTTTAACATTTCTGAATTGAATAAATGAAGAATCCATAGATCTGTTTCCATTATATATAAAAATTGGTCCTTTCCTCAGACCGCGGAACATTCAATCAACAGTCTTTAATTCCAATTTTTCAATAAACAGATTCATTAGAACAGATTCTATTTGTTATGTATGTGAACTTCCTCCAATCAATTGTATTTTCATTGCGTTGCAAACAACTCAACAAAGTGACAATAACTAGCCAAATATCAATGGACATACGTAGGGAATCATATTGTGCCAAGTAATACATTGCTAAATTCTCTCTCATTCGTAAGAACTTTTTTCTACATTTAGTTTTTTTGTCTTTAACCTAATGACTCATGTGTGTAAATGTCGATAGATATGTTTGTCTATTTGTCTGTCTACTTAAGCAATTCAGCTTAGTCTGTTGCTTCAAGCGCACGCAAGTCCTTTCCACATAGTCACATGTCCTTGCCGTCACTACCAAGCAGTAATTATTTTGCTTTAGCACATAAACGTTATTTGTGTATCTTTTGAATGAATTTCCGACTTTGAAGTTGTCAGAGTTAGAAAAAAAAAAATAAAGTCGAGTGGAAAAAAAGAAAGTAAATGACCAAAGGAAAAAGTTGATTATGTGTGTGTGTGTGTGTGTGTGTGTATGTAGGTTTTTAGCTCACTTTAGATATTTAATGCCTTTCAGCAACGACTCAACCCAACTGAATTCAAAGCGAATCCGATTCGTTTCAATATATGACAACTCGCTTGCTAGTCTTTCGACTTCACTTCTACTCCCGTCAGCATGATGCACATGAACATAATAACTAACTGACCTCATCATAGATACACGTACGCACACATGCCCAACATACATAGATACTCGCATAGAGACTCACATATTCGAATCATTGAAAATTCAGTAAAGAGAATTTTTTCGCCAAAGAAATTGTAGAAAGAAGCAAACAAAAATGTAGAAAACATAGCAAAGCAAAGCTAAAGTGAAGCAAAATAAAGCTGGAAAAATAGTTAGGTCATTACGTTTAAGCGCCAGAAGCATGTCAATCGCCATTTTCACTTTTCACTGAGAGAATCAAAGCGGAAAAATACACAAAAATAAATAGTAAAATAGTAAAAAAAAAAAATAAAAGAAATATAAAAGAATTTAGCGATAAAAAATATAAAAGAAAAAGAAAAAATAAATCTCACACACACAAAACGAAAAGCAAAAACAAAAAAAAAAAAGACTCACATCTAAACAGTCCTTTTTCTTTGTTCTACTTTAACATTGGTTCAGTTTTTTGATCAAAAACGAAAATAATTTATTAATTATTTATTTTCAATATAAACAGAGAGTAACAAAAAAACTGCGTATTATAATATGTTTTTTTGTCCTTGGTTCAGAAGATCACACTGTCAGTAATTTTTGTAAGTACAAAGATTGTTTGAAATGAATCTATAAACTTCTCATTTAATTATCAAAGTTATTTCTTCTTGCCGATTACCACTTTGTAATGGTAAGAAGGCCTAATAGACTTAAGGATCATGCCGTTGGTAGTCTATGCTATTAGTGGGGTCTCCCATGTCAAAAGTGACACTAATGCTATGAGCAAACCAAACCAAGTCCCATAATGGACCGTAACGTTTTTGTGGCAAGCAGCTTGTTTATCGTACCCAGAAACCAGAGTGTTCCAGTTACTGGCAGTGACAGTCCCAATCCCAAATTCAATTTGAAACCAGAATTTTTATTTTTTTGGTTTCTGCATCATAAGGTACCAACGAAAGTTACAGCTACAATGTCCGTCCGTCCACCTACAAAAATCACACAAAAGAGTGGATACGCTTGTAATAAACTACAAATTTCATATGCTAAAATTGACTGAAAGCTGATTGCCATGGAAGTACCAATGTATTCAACATAGAAAAGATAGTTGCGCGTAATTGTGTTAGAAAACTGCCACCTACTATCAATTTTGGGTTAGCGGTATACCCATTTACCCATACCCATATACCCATATATGATATACAGTAGATATCGGTTGTATGACGAACCGTTTCTATGCAAATACTGTTCATTATGCATTATAATTGCATAAAGTCATTTAAAATTATACGTTTTAGTTTATATTTCTAATCCACAGAACTAAAGAATATTTCAACTTTTAAAGTTTTCATATAGAATATTTAAATGATTATACAAACTAAAAAATCCCTCAAATTTTAATGAGTACTAAAAAATTTTATGAAAAGAAAATAGACAACGACTGCATTTCATTTGAATAAATTAATTCTTATATATAATGTTTAATTCGTATACATATTTAAATGGTGGTCTACAGAGCAATGCAATTGGTGGCTTAGGCTGGCAGAAGGATATCTCATGCCGGTATGGTCGAAGGCGAGCAATAAAGATGTCGAAACCAAGCATTATAAAGGGAGCTTCTCGGAGAATTTTCCAAGTGGTAAGTACAATAACTTGTCTACCATATCCCATCAATATCTTGATTATGATTCAAAGATAGAACATCACCTGGCAAATTATTGTAGAGATGATCATCATAGATAAGTGCCCCCGAAATGATCATGCATTTAGCATCAGCAATTTCGTATACGTGTGATCATCATGCTGCATGGAAGCATGATGATAGTTCATTTCTTGTTATTTTTCGAAGTGAGCAGATGTGCGGATAACATAACGAAAGTCTAAGCAATAGGGTTTCTTTTCGTACTCTTTGGGTCCGGAACTCTAAAAAAGCCATTCTTTGTTAAGAGCTGTTATCGTTGCTGATTAATTTCGATCATAAGAGATATCGTTGCCATCACGAAAGGTTTTTACACTCATGGGTCTTTAAAAACAACAAGTAAACAAACATTACAATTCCATTATATTTTTTGTGGCAGCTTCTTGATGGACTCTGATTCTGGACTAAAGCCTCTTCTATTTTTGGAACCCATTTTGGTGCTCTTCTAGTAGAACTTTAGCCAAAATGACCAAATCCTCAAAGAACGGTTTCCCTAGAAATCGGGTTCATCCTCCAAGTATAGCTGGACAATCAAAGGGGTTTTGAATCATCAGTCATGCTACCCCAGCTTGACAACTTCGATAGAACTTTTGATGTGGAGCCGTGCAGCCCAATTGTGCAATGCCGCGTTAAGACCCCCTTCATCATTCCAAACATTTAATTTTTAAAGTGTATGTGCTCGAAGCTTTGTTTATGTTGGTAAATTGTCTTAGCGACAGTGTTTCTACACTCATCCATCCACTTTATGCCTGTTAGATCCTTGGTTCTCTCTTCCAGCTTTGAGAGACTCTCTTGTAAAGGTCTGTGAATATCAGCAACTGCTAGAGAAATAGGCAGTTGCGATCTCTTTGTAGCACACTCATCCGCCACCGTATAGATCGCTGCCTGGTAGATGGTGCGATAGTTGAGCTATTAGCTTCTCCGTCAAGATGTGAGACACTCAATGGTTTTTAAAGGATATTCTGTGTAGAACAGTAGAGGAAGCAGGGTTGCCCAATATTCCATTTAATGAATTTCTAATTTTTTTCCCAGTTTCTTATTTTATTTATAAGTTTATCTATTTTGCTTCAAATTTTGGCACTTTACAAATATATCGCATGCCATCCGCTAACGCGCTCACGTCTGATCTGTCAAAATATTTCATAAAAGTGAACACTTACCTATATTTGCCTCTTTCACACGTACTTACTTCGTAAAGGCGTAAATGAGATAGCATGGCCAAAGAGAGAATGTTGTTTATGAAACAGAGCGATTAGAGAATAAATAGAATGATGAAATATCTAAATCGATTAGATATTTCGTCATGCTTTTTTCATGCCACGCACACATACTTATTTCACTAACACTATGATAAAATGCATGATCATGTCGGAGGCACTTTACAGAGATATACGATATATTTTAATTGTATTGTAAGCGATATAAGAGCGTACACAAATGAACCACGGCGAAGAAATAGCAAATTGAGCAATGGAAAGTAGGAAAGTATTGTATGACAAGAGGTTACAATTTGTTATTCGCTTTTGGATTTTATCCTATAAAAGTTAAATATTGCAATTGATGTAGCAAATCTAAAATCGCCGAACATTAAAAGAAGCAGAAAGCCGCACAATACATAAATCAGGAGAGCATAATGAAAAAAAAAAAAAAAATACAGTGAGCAATTTTACATTAATGTTATACTAACAGAAATACTTAAAGAGGAAAGATAACTCTTTACTAATTCCTCGTTTTCGGATCTTCCTTTACCAAAATATGTAAAATTAAAATTAAGCAAATATCCCTCTGCCTTTTTCGAAAAAAAAAAATATATAAAATATATTAAATACGGCGAGATGAATACTTTAAACACTGAAATAAATCCTTCTATTGCCCGGGGACCTTATTTTGTATACCCAAAAGAATTTACAAAATTCTTCGCGTAAACTGAATGATTTGAAAGCAAATTGTGGTGGATTTCTTTTAGTTTTCATAATGAATATCTTAAGTTAAATCATTGCAAAATCATCAAAGACACATTAAATGAAATAATTGAAGAAGATACACAATATGAAAATGTAACTAATATTATTATGAAAATAGATTTTCTTCCAACCGATTAAATCATTTTTTATTGGAACTTCTTTAAAGTATACGTCAAATTTCTGTCTGTCGGAGACGCCTGCAATAGTGACGGCAAATTGAACGTAAGCGCCAAAAATACCTTTTTAAACCACAAAATCAACTTAAACTTAGACTACATTTACAGTTTCACTGAAATTCTCCAAAGGAATTTGAAAACTAGTAAAAATAATGCAAAAAAAAAAAACGTATTCTGTAAAATTTTATCTTTGCCACTTACATTATTTTCGCGGTTTGCGATACTATCACAGAAATTTGACGAAAACAAAATTTTTGAAACAATTTATTTTCCGTATCAGATACTTGTAGTGTTAACAGTCGACAATCGCACTGTGCACTCTATGAAAACGAGTCTTGTGTGCTTTTGGATCGAGTCAGTCAAGTCATTTTCTTTTATTTGCTTTGTTGACTCATTGACTCGAATCTATGCAGTCGTGCGACTCTTGTCTTATCGAATGACTCGGTATCACACTATGGTGTAAGAAATAGAAGGTGGTGCTAATATTTTACAATTAAGTGTCGTTCTCAAAAATATACATTTGTGACGTCATGCCATGTTAAATGCTAATGCTGATGTACTTGTGACATCGAAATTGAGAGCGTAACAGACCAAATTTGCACTACCTTATTTCGTTATATCATGGTGTGCACTGTATCAAAAACACTGGGTACACTATGAAAAGCCAGTCAATTGTGTTTCTGATTTGAATCATTCAACTCATTTTGTCCATATACAATACTATTGTGTCAACACGTGTTTTCTGATTTGACTCGGTAGCATACTGTCTTTGTTAAAGAATTCAATTAGATAATTGATTCACAACACCAAACGAGTTGATTTGTGAAAGTGTTCGTAAACCCAGTGTGACTATTGATAGAGTTGCGGAGAGATGATAAATTTGTGTTTAGCAAGACCTTAATATGTATGTATTTCATTTGATAGCAACCACAATATTGAATACGATATTTTCGTCAATTCAAGTTTGAGTATTTTATGTACTCTCTCACTCAATATGATGAAACTTTTCAATTGCCATGAACCCAATTAAGCGGAATCCGCTTTACGATTTCTGTGTAAAAATAGAATAGTTTATTATATGACACTACATACATAGCTGGACAACATGAAAGCAATTGCATAGATTATTATATACTTTTTTATATACATTTTTTTTAGACTCCAAGAGTCTTCAAACTCCTGTGCATATCATTAAGAATAGATTGTTGCACTACGCATTCTATAACTTATACTCATGTATCTACTTGTATACATACAAATATCTTTAAAAGAGTCCCTCCTGCCGACGTACCTAGTATTTTGTTACTTGTATCGTACGTAGTACCTTAACCGTGTTCAAATGAAAAAATGAATTTTTCACTCTCTGGATTTAGTGACTGCTGCTGGTTGTTGGTTTTGTCTTTGCTTTACTGTGGTATAATGCATAAAATGGTTAAAGGAACATCGGCAACAAGGAAGAGTACAATCCACCAAACCATCAACATATGATAGCATGAACCCAAAGCCAATGCAAACACAAAACCAATGTGAGCCCGAGACCAAGGTGAGCTCTAACCACCCATTGACCGACCCACCATGACTTCTATAATATTAAAATTGTCGTTTTTGTTGTTCTTATTGTTATCGAGATTCCGGTTTACTGAGTGAGTGAAACAAGGTGGAAGGGGTCTGTGGCAAATGGGTTTCGAATATAACCTGGTGACGTGTAGAAGTGTTTGAAGTGAGCTCAATAAGAGTAAAAAAAGCTATCTAAGCTTTATAGGGATAATGTGTGGTTGTATATGTGTGGGTGTGCGTGTGGGTGTGTGTGTGTATGTGTGTGTGTGTGATTTTTTTAAGATCGGGAGGAAACTATTGTACATTTAATGTTGTACGATACGTGCAAATATTATGTATACGTAACATCAACATAAACTCAAGAGGCATCATCGTGTAGTGTAGTGTATGTGATATTAAAATACAAAAATATGTTAAAAATCTATATAAAAAAAAAAAAAAACCAGATAAAAATAAAAAGAGAGATTAAGAAAGGTTTAGATATGACAGAACGAATGAAAGAGGAAAGTGGAATTGGCGATAAACAGAGAAGGAATGGAATGGAAGCAATGAGTTATTTTTGTATCTACAGTGGTCCACAGCGTAGTTAATAGAAATACATAAATCTTAAATGCAGACTTCGAAACGCAAGTTTACAAAATAAAAACCAATTTTATCAACAGAGTTGAATGTTCAGTGATAGCAATTTCACTTATTAGCAGAGATGATGCGATGTTAACTGTGCACCACGAACAAAATTTGCTACCAAGTTCCAAAAAAAAACTGAGAATTCTATAAATTACTCATTGCCATTAGAAACTTAAACAAAGTTTGTAAGAAACTTGAAAATGGCAATGACTGTTCTAGTAAATAAAATTAAATGTAAACTACTGTGCTTACTACATACATATATGGGTATGTGCGTCTACATCTTTCATTTTTATGAGCCCATGAACATTGGAACTAAAATCTTACCACGACAAATAATATACTTTACTAAAGGTACACTTCTGGTGGTGCAGTTTCAAAGAGAAGTGGCAGTAGAGATATGAGTACAGCTGAGGTTGAGAGTGGTGGTAATAATATTGGCAGTGTTGAAAGGAAAGGTGGCAATAGCAGTAGTGATGAGAGTAGAAGTGGCAGTGGCAGTGGCACCAATACACGTTGTAATGTAAACGTGTTAAACTTATTACATTTTGATGCTATAAAACTAAACTCGAGTGGATTAGCTAATCAAGTTGAAAAGTAAATGGTTTCCTTTGCACATGCAATTTGAAAATTACAAATGACATAAGGGCAAAGACGAAAGTGAGAAGAGAGGAGAGACAGAATATCTTTAATAAGAATAAGAATAAGAATACGAAGAACAACAACAACAACAATAAACAGTAAAATATCAAAAATATGTTAGATTTTTATATTGTTTATGTTGGATAAACTTCTATTGTTATAGACATAAAATACACATATAGTTACATCGTAAATTATACTTTTGTGTGTGTTGAGGGGTTCAATAGAAACAAAGCTTAACTCAAATGCAATTGAAATTTTATGTTGCTTTTTATTCATATTTTTTTTTTTTTTTGTTTTTCAATACTCTACATGCCCAAATACCAAGATTATAAGAGTATATTAACTATATGGAAATTTATGTAACAATCAGAAGATGACAACAAAGACTATTATAAAGCAAAGAGATCTTGCCAAATTGGGAGCGGACAAGTATCATCGAGTGCTCTTAGGATCGCACAGTTAAAGGATAAAGTATTTTTGCATCTGAGAATGTTTTCTTGAAATTTTGATTCTACACGTCAATATTGATTGTCCTTGGTGCCTTGGAAATTTCTAATAAGCCTTAGTTAGATTGGAAATAACAATTCTTTAGACAATTTCATGGACCCGCACCGGATCAAAATTTTATTTTACTTTTTAGTTGTATATCTTCAATAAATATACCTTATACATTTTCAAAATTAACTTCATGTTATTTTCTATTACAAACTTATAGTTTAAAACAGAAAATAGAAATATAATAATAATAATAATAATAACTACAAACGTGTATTCTTTCTGAAATCTAATTGATCTGATTTGTATACCATATATTGTATATATAGAAAGAAGTATTGTATATATGTATAGAAGAGGCTAGTAATTTAAAGTGGCTGTCATATATTTTTGAAAAAGTAACACAGGTCTGCATGGAAAAAACTGCATAGGGTTTTTATATATTTTCTTATAGATTTTCACGTGGCAAAACCGAAAAAAATACAAAAAAAAATCCATCACGTCATAGTATTTTTTTTTTGCCATACTCAAGTTTTGGTTCGTAGTTAGCGTAAAATTAATATTACTAATACGAAAGGCTAAATAAATTTATTAGTGGTGAGGTTGAGCATGTTTTGACTTGTTATCTAGAGTACTAAGAATAAATATACTCGTAAACAACTTGCTTTTGAATTAGAACATGTTTCAACAAGCTTCATTCAGTACCTCGCTCTAAGTTGATTTAATACTACAATCAGTACACATCAAGCATTCGAACGCTACTGTGCTATCTTATTATATTGTATTTTTGTGTTATTCTTTCTGGAACATGGCTCATAGAAGTTGTATTATTTCTCCAGACAGCTTTTGTTACATTTGTGGTGAATACACAGTGAAAAAACAACAAAGAAACATAAGTGAGTTCGTGAAAAAAGTTTATTTTGCATATTTCAAATGTAAACTTGGAGATCAAGACAAAGCATGGGCTCCACATAAAGTGTGCAGGAGATGTGAGGAAGATCTTCGCTTGTGGTTTAAGGGCAAGAAAAATTCGTTTCATTTTGGCATCCCTATGATATGGCGTGAACAGAAAAGTCATACAACCGACTGCTACTTCTGCACAGTAGATGTAAAAGGATTTAATACAAAAAATAAAAAGAAAATATTTTATCCTAACCTTGATTCAGCTATTCGTCCAGTACCCCATGGCCCTGAAATACCAGTTCCACAGCCACCTTCTAATTTAGATGATATCCTGTGTGAGTCAGAAGAATCAGAAGAATCGAGAGAAGGATTTCACGCAGTTTTTCTCCAAAGAGAGCAATCTGGTTTATATTGACGATGTCCATGGACTCATGAGGAGTTTTAAAATAGAATATCATTCATCACAATGGCGCCTATTTATCGATTCTTTGAAAACTAGCCTCAAAGCTGTCTTACTGCATAATGGCAATGTATTTGCATCTCTTCCTGTGGGTCATTCGGTTCACATGAAAGAAAACTATAATGACTTGGCTACGATTCTTGAGAAAATCAAATATCAAGTACATCAATGGATGGTTTGCGGAGACTTCAATATACTAACCATGTTGTTGGGTCAACAGGGAGGTTATACAAAATACCCTTGCTTTCTGTGCTTATGGGACAGCAGAGCCAGACACCTGCATTGGACAAAAACTGAATGGCCACTCCGAGAAAACCTAACCCCAGGCGAGAAAAACGTCATCAATACGACGTTAGTTCCGCGAGAAAAAGTTTTATTACCACCTCTTCACATAAAATTAGGACTTATAAAGCAATTTGTAAAATCACTGCCAACAGATGGCGATTGTTTCAGATACCTGTGTTCCAAGTATAACTATACGTGATGGGATATTCTGATAATCATTTTTAGAATCTGTGATCTTTAAAATATATAATTCAGTAAAAATATCCCATGCAGCAAAAAAAAAATTTTTTTTTGCAAACCTGTGTAATTTATGAATTGCAATATGAAATTTAATTTAGGTATGTTTGAATTTTTCAGTGCTACAGATATCTTAAAAATTTTAACTTGTTACACACATTGATTGATTTATCATCATATAATTTAATATTAAATTAAATGGATACTTGATATATACATACAATAAGTAAGAAGGGTATAAAGAAAATGCACACAATAGTACAATATATTATAGTAGTCTAAAGTACAATAAAGGAAAAAGAAAAAAAGAAGTTAAGAATCTATATCTATTCAAAAATAAAAAAAATAAAAAAGTAAAGTAGTTTAGTATATTGAATTTGAAGAAGCAAAATAAAACTTAAAAAGTAAACGAAATATGCGCATAAATTTTGATATCTTTTATGATTTTTAGTTTTCGTTTTCAACAATTTTGATGCGAAGCTTCTTTTTTTCCAGTTTTTGTTTCTTCATCCTTCATCATCTTTCTTTAAATGGCTTGATATTTTTATTATTATTATTTCCTTTTTTTCTGTTTCTATTATTTTCCTCAATTCTTTGCAACCGGAAGTTCATGAGAAAAACAATAACAACAAAAAGAAAAACTATACAAACAAAAAAAAATAAGAAAATGTAACGGAACTCTTTCAGTTCAAGTGAAGAAAATCGTTAAACTAAACGTAAAAGTTGAAAACAAACATTTCGCTTATGTTTTCTTTCCCTTTTTTTTTTTTTGCACCCCACTAACCACTTTTCCCAGTATTTTTTTGCAGTTTTTGCTCAATGAGTTTAGTTTCGAAATTGGCCTCAAGGAAACTTTTTTCCATAATAGTTTACTTTGCTTTTCTTTATCATCATCATCAATGTCCATCAATTTTTAAATACACTTCATACCTCACTTCACTTCACATACTTTAGTCTGGCGTTTGTGCATCTGTGCATCGAAAACCAGATACATTGATAGATCATAACACCCAGCTCGTTTATCTGCCTGTCACGTCAGTGTTCACGTGTGCTAAGTGTGACAATTTCTCTAGTAAAATTATACCATATTTATTTACTGTATTGTATATATAGGTAAAATTACACATGTTAAGGATCAAAATCTCGAATAAATGCGTTAAATGCAATACATATTAAGCGAAAAAGATTTAATCAGCCATGAGCTCGTTCCGAACCTGCGTTGTGCGCGCCGAAATCCGATGTTCTATGCTCGAAACCACCTCTGCAATTTAATCTTTCTCGCTTCTGCTATGATATATGTACTATGAATCGAGGACAACAAGTCCGAACAGCACTTATCATATTTTTATCACTTATCACTTACTCAGATTTAGCCACCATATAAGCCGATTATTCAAAATCAGTTGTATCCATGTGTTACAATTTGGCATATGATCTCCAGTTTTGTTTTTCACCAGTTCATTGTCATGATTTGAAGAACCTTATTATAAACTGAAGTCTTTAGTGGAGTGGAGAGTGAGTGGAAATATTGCACAGATCTTTTTCTCATTTCTTTTTTTTTTAATTTTTAAGAAATAAATTGCACCAAAGAATGAATTGAATTCTTTAAAATTACAGTTTCATATTGTAGCTATTAGGTGATTGTTTGTCAATTAAATTTCTATGTTTTTAACGTGAAAATGTTTTTAAAAAGGATTCCCATGGTCATGTTGAAATCTGACGCTGTGTAACACCCAAACGGTTTTGATGTCGCCAAAAATTTTAATATATCCCGTGACTTAAAAGTTGTAGTGCCAAGAAATTAATATATTCTGCAAATAGAAGAGAGCACATTGTCTAAATGGGAGTTTTTGTCATTGCTCATTTACGGCATTAAGAGGGAGAGGTGTTGAAAATGTTGAAAATTTTATATTTTCATAATGCTGTTATCTTGAGAACGACTTGTATTTCTTTTTTTTTGTGTTCTTTACAAATCAAATTAGAAGATTATCGTAGAAAATTTTTGGACAATTCACCGGAAAAGTTGGAAAGTTGGTTGTATTTGGATTTTTGTATTAAAATCTTAATACATAAAAAAGTAAAGTATACTTCAAGAAATAAAATTGTTTTTTTAGATTTTTGGCATTGCAAAAATTTACACAAAAAATTTGAGTGGAAAAATACAAATCGTCACGTTTTTCTTGAGTCTGTACCTCATGACCGCATTAGGTAAACACTTCAAATTTTCACAGAATGTGTATTTCTGTTGCCATATCCCTAACAAATAATACAATTTTTGGAAAATCCACCGGAAAAGTCTCAATAAGAGATTACATTTCTACAACAACAACATGCTGCTTGTGTGTATACAAATGTTCAAAACAACAACAAGCAACAAACAGCTTTTGTGGTGCACAAAAACATGCGAATGTACGAAGAAAAGAGAACGAGAAGCACAGAGAAGCTCGTTGGTGATCTAATCTATGTGCCAAAGGGGAGAGACAGCAAACGTTAACACAACAATTAGACACGCCAAAGAAACTAAAAGCAATGTACAGGCGGACAGACAGACTTTGCGATGATCTCTCTCTGTGTGCTTTTAAGAAGTTTCACTGCTATCACGTGTACGATAGCACACGCGCAATTTTTTTTTTTGTCTTTATTCATTTAGCTAATGTTGCTTTTATGGAGGAAAAATTTTGGTTAAGCCTCAATTAACTATTTGAATAAAAAAGAGAAATTCACTGCTAGTTCCACCTTTCTGTGGGCAGTGAGAATGTATTTGGTGCCTTAAGGTAAAATGGCATAGGCGAACTTGCAATAATAACATCCAAATAAATATTAAGAACATCAACCAATACCTTTAAACAATGTTTCTAGTATTCAAGTACAATGGAGCCCCTTTATACTTCTGCATTTACTCCACAACACTCAACCCACACGCCAGACTTAGAAGACCACATTATTCTTGAAATGGTAAATAAAACTACCACAGCATCCAATATCTCACGAGAAGCTTTGGTTTTCTGCACACCCTGCCCTCCCAATGGAGTCAGTCAGTCAGTTGAGTATGTCAGTGAGGGTAGATGGAAATAGTAAGGCATCGAAACCAAACCGAACCAGACCAAACCGAAAGGTACCTTTCGTATTACTGATTTATGTACACTTGTGTGCACAATGAATGAGTGAGCGCATTATGAGGGAATCCACGTGTTCCTTCCTTTCCTGTTCCTGCCTGTTACTTTTTAACCTTAAAACTTATAATGTGAAAAGCAATCACAATCCCAATCGCAATCGGAGTTACGATATAAGCCAGAGTAGAAGAATGCAATATGTGGCTAAGAGAAGGACATGGGAACTTGGAGAGACATGTGAAGAGATTTTGGGACGAAGGCAGGAGAAGACAATGCCAATGGCAAGTGAATGAATCACTGAATAAATGAATCAAAAGGTAATCATCAAGAGACTTTTTGTTTTTCTCCTTTTTACACACACTACTATTCATCTAGATACTTTCTTTTGTTATTGTTAATGTTATCCTTCTATTTCATTCACAATTTTTAATATAATTACATTAAATAATAAGAATGAAAGAATAAGCTTTGACATAAAGCAAAAAAGAAAGATAAAGATGCAACACTACTAAACAGAAGAAAAGTTGTACGATATTTTCACCACCAAAACACAAAGCAATAAGTCAAGACACACATGGCTCCTCATTACGAACTATCACAAATTTTGTGCTTAGAAATATACTAACCCTCCACCATACAATACTGTACAATAGATACAAAGATACAAATGTTCGTGTAGTATAATAAATAAGAACAATCGAATAACAATGACTAAATGGATGCATGGATGGTTTAGTTATGTTCGGTCCGGTTTGCTTTGGTATGGTTTGGCTTTGTTTGGTTTTTTGGTTTGGTTAGTTAGTAAACATCATATAAAGTAAGTGTAAAAACAAATGCTTTATGAGTCATAAGTGAGTGACTGACTGTCTGAATGGTTAGTGGTTTGTGTCAAGAAACCATGTTACCTTAACTCTTTGCCACCTACCTTGCCGACTTTTGATGACGAAGCAGATGCTTTTAAGTTGTCTGTAAATGCGCTTTCATAATTTTGACATTTGAAATAATGAAAAAATTATTACAAGAACTCACCCAAGAGATAGCTAGGGAGAAACAGAAAAGAAGGTTTAGAAAGAAAATAATTTATGAGTATAACTGAGAAGGAAGGAAGGAAGGAAAAGCTCCAAATGGAATTGTTAATGGACAAAGCTTATGAAGGTATTGTCCAGAGTTTTTGAAGTACCAACAATAACAATATCTAAATGAACACCTGCATCAAATATATCTAACTAAGTCTACCCCCCCACCCTTTCATTTTCCTCCCATTCAAAATGAATTCAGTTTTTTCTGTTATAAGCCACAAAATAAATTTAAAAAGAACAAAACAACTTCTCTATTGCGTATTCACATTGGTACTCACTATTAAAAAAAAAATTAACCAGTCACAAAGTGTATTAAGGTTTTTAGCTTTTAAAATTGTAGTTGGAAAACATATGAGAATGAATCTTTAATACATTTTAAATAAACTTAAATGTTTTAGTATTTAAGCCGCAGTGGAAGCAAAACTAATGTTGCAATCTTATTTATTTCTTTATTTATATGACGAATAAGATTTTTAAAGTTATCTATATTTATGTATATCACAATAGCAAATACTAAACTTGATCGAATCACGTTCATTTTTGCTTGGTTTTGATTTTATGTCTCTATAACAGAATGCATGCAAATATTTGATATTAGATTATAATATTGAAATGCATACTTGTCCAGATAAGTTTAGTAAGTGATATATAGATGTTTCCGCAACTTGGATTGCTAGGTTCTGAAATACGGGTAGAATAATTCAAAGCCCTAGGATTACTAAGAAGGATACCCATCCATATAAACCCAAGTTGAAATTTATGTTATTTTATTTAAAAATTCTTTTGGTTTGGGGCACTATGAGTTCCAACCATGTAAACCGTGAGTGCTGTTTAGTAATGTTGTCATCTTTAATAATATTCCAATTTTCCGAGCTTATTAAAGTTGTAGAAATCTAATCTTAACAAAAATCTTTTTCAATTTTGCCTTCAACAACATCTCAACCTCAATAAATTTTTCTCCTCCACCATGATAAATTTTATGTTGTCGTTGATGTTGTTATTACTACTTTTGCTACTACTACAGTTATCATTTTTGATGATTATCATCATAACCATAATCATTGTGAAAAACATCATCAGGGCATCATTATTTGTTAGGCATCATTAAACGACAAGTGCAAAGACATGAACAAATGAACCGAACACCTAAACTCACTCATGGCATCGTTAACATTGTTGGACTGTGATTCACTTACTATTCTTTCTATAATTTCAATTTAACATCCACACTCCTGGTCTCTCTCTATTTTTACCTATCTTAGTATTTCTATATAACTGACTGATTGTTTTTTGTGTGAGATTGTATTGATTTGTTTATCAGTTTATATGGAACCATACTTTTTAGTCAGTTAGTTAAAGACTAAAAGAGTTTGTTACAAATAACACAACAAAATGAAAGTATCATTTGTTTTTATATGTAACATACCCTTCAAAAAAGACAAAACAAAAAAAAAACCATACCAAAGCAAACTAAAACTGTATCGAAATGTCGAATGCCATTTGCCAACGTCCGACAAAGCAGTATCCGTAGCGTCTTCCGTCCCGGAACTAGAAATGAGTTTCAACATTTCGTTGTAACGCATCAAACCAAGTGATTTTCATGTCAAATTCGTTAAGAGGGCACAGACTGACAAAAATAAAAGAAATGGAAATGCTGGAGGAACACATGATGATGATGATGATGATGATGATGATGATAATGGTGAGCATCATAGAAGAGAAAATTAAATTTAGAAAAATGGAAAGGAAGATCGATAGCCTTGTTCTCTATCCAAATTATTAAATTTCATTTATTTATTTATTTTATTTTATTTTAATGTATTTTATTTTATTTTATTTTCTTGACATCTTTTATAAAAAGTCAAGAATAGTAAAACAAGAAACAATGGTCTTTTCCACATCTATTATTTGTATAAGTAAACTTGCTATTATTGCCTTTTACGGATAATAAAATACAATATCATACGAATAGAGTAAAGATGAATCAATTTGTATTTCACATTATTATATTCATATGATAGAATTACAAAAGTAATGATACACATGATCAGATGACAGTAAAAAGAAGTTCATGTGGATGGATCAATACTTACCTTCCTGTATCCATTATATATTTTATGATGTTTGTCTTGATGCACTATTCGATGAGTCATAATCTCAGACTCAGATTGAAATGACAATGGTGACTAATCAAATATTGTATATGTTAAAGAAAAAAATATTAATAAAGATGACCATGGGGGATAGGGGGTAGTAGGTAGGATGATTAGCCTGGCTATAGAGAAAGATATCACTCACTATCGTATTGTTTTGTACTGTATATGGAATTTTTATTTTAGTAATAATAATTTCAATCAGAAATCAAATGCTTTTGGTGAACGAAATGTCAAATTCTTCAACCATAGGCATTTTAAGATAAGATGTTCTTCATAAGGAAATCCATTTTTCCACAAAATTTAGACAATTCACATAAAACTACTTATAACAAATGCAACAAATGCCAAAATATACAAGAAAAGTCACTTCACTTCAAAAATGTTGCACAGATGACAAACAGCAAATAGAAAAGAGAAACTAAATAAAAAACAAATAATGGATAGAGAAGTATAAGAAGACGAAGAAGTCAAAGCAAAACAACAAATTGTAAATGAATGTATGAAAGCAGGAAACAAAGAAGGAAGAAAGAAAGAATGGACGCAAGGAAGGAAGGAAGGATGAAATGAGCGAACGAACAAACGAACGAAGAAGCAAAATGTCATTCTGACGGCAAACAAAAATCTTTTAGTGTGGTACTATATTTTATATAGAATAGAGAAGAGAACTACCAACTTCGCAGTTTTAAGTATTTCACTTTCCCCTAACATCACATCCCAACCACTCGATTCATCCTGTCCCATCGCACCTTTCACCGCCCACTCAACTCCTCTTCAGTTCTACAGAATGTCGCTGCCATTTCTTGACTTGAAATGCCGTAGGTGAGATGTGGTATATTGTTTATGACATGGAATGTGGGATGGTGTAAGAGTTTTTCAAACTTTATCACTCTGCCTACCTTTTTCTTTATTTCATCCTTCCTTCCTTCCATCTTTCTTCCAACTTTCTTTCTTTCTTTCCCATTGTTTCTGTGTATGCGGAAACTTTTATTTCAATGCTGTCAAGCGAAAACTCACTCAGTTTGAGTAGAGTGTGAGTCTGCTTATGCGGTTTAGTGTTTTGGGTATTTTGGGTGTTGTGCGTTCATTCTATGTCGTGTGTTGCATTCATCTTACAGACACTGTAAGAAGAAGGCAAGCAGAAGGCAAACAACAAAAGAGGCAAAGTTATTTTTGCCGCAAGACACATAAATCTGTCAAAGTTTATATTCTGAAAAAATAAATAAATTTCACAAAATTCTATATCAAACAAAAAAAAAAAAATGGGGTAAACATATTGAAAAACACCAATTGAATATTAACTTCAGTTCCAACGAAGCTCACACACCTTTTACACAAATCTTACAAATCACACATATCGCACTAATCGACACATTACCGAAAAACTTGAAGAACAAAGTGTTTTCCATACAAAAAAAAAAAACAAATAAAAAAAAAAAAACTAAATTCCAATTGTTCCGCTATAAATTGCATTATAATTTCATTGGATTTATTGTAGCAAGTGTAATTAAAATATATTTTTGGGGCAGTTTATATGGGGATCAGTTTTATACTTCGATATATTCACATAGTGTGTATCGTTTGTTTTTTTTTACGAGTTCCTATGGTTCATTTTACAAAAAGAAACTTCTGTTAGTTCCCCACTTGGCTCTTTTCCTAAGCGGCAATACGTTCATGCTCAGGGCAATACTTGACATTGTTCGAAGCGATTATCATCGCGTTCTTTATAATGCTCACGATCGTACTTGCAGAAGCCCCATTTCTTAGAAACGTAGATCTTTTGACAGCCAGGGAACTTGAACTTCAATAACTTGAGCCTTGTAATGATCACTTGAACGAACAGACATACAATAATTGGCCGTCCAATACGAACACGAGCTACGATACAAAAGCACCAAGCATTCCAGTTTGAAGCCTAGCGGTTCCGGCACACTACAAAATTTTGTTAATGTGAATAACGTTCAATGGATGCAAACGCATACGGATATAGAATTGATCCTTGCCGCAATACTTTACCGAGTATTTGTTACAGCACATGCGACCAACTTCCAACGCTTCGCTACTCTACTGTTCATAATCATCCGAAACTAAGTGAACACACAGCGGAAAGTCTTCAACCGTGGTCTTCTTTTTACCCAAATCGAAAATACGAATTTTAGGTAGGGTCTGGCACACCGCGACAGAAACGCGATTTTGGTTATGGCTTGTTTTTGCAATAGCGATAACATTTTATCAGACGACGACACATTTTGACCTTTCTGTCATAGGCCGCACAGAAAAAAAAGGTTGCTGTATGATATAATTTTGGTAAGATCAGTCACATTTAAATATACAAAGAATGATAATGTAAACTTGCAGTATTTGAATTACCATACATATATTTGAATTAGACCCTTATTTTGATATACTGAATATATTCATATTATTTCCTTGGGCTTATGTAGAGAGCTATAGGATATACTCGCCCAATATTTCAGTAAATGTCAAATCCGTAATCTTTTATCTTTTATTTTGATGATGTAACTCAAAAGTATAGCAGTTATCTTTGTTGTACTAAACGGGGAACTTCTTCGAATGATACTTAAAAAGATGTTATTAGTGTAAGGCAGAAAGGCAAAAATCTTTGTAATTCAGAGAATAGTCTGCATCGAAACGAACAAACATCAGACTTAAATCATGATACTACAATACGTCTCCATTACAATAGGGTGCTTAAAATTTTTTGACGTCATGCTATGAACTGTTATGCCTTACATAAGCACATTAATCAAAGGGTACCAAAGGGAACCCTATTGCAGAGACTTCGTTGTCCGTCCGTCCGTCCGTCCGTCCTTGGGTCATATCTCATAAGCCGCAATAGCTAGAGAGTTGAAATTTTCACAGAATGTGTATTTCTATCCGGGCATCAGCAATAAATACTAAAACTTAAAGGGGTCCCCATACAAGAAACATTTTGGTTTGTATGGCAGCTATACGATCCAGTAATCCCACGATCTTGAAATTTGGATGGTTGGTGGCTATACATCAGAAACTTGTATTATCGAAATTTCAGTTTGATCGGACCACTAGGGAGTGTACCTCCTATACAAACCCCCATTAAAATTCAGGTTCTTCTTAGAAAATTTTTTTTATTTTTTGGACTATTGAACTGAAACTTAGACACTATAAGTTTCTGATATAGGCGCGGTACATTTGTTGGAAACAGTCAAACCCCAATCTGGTACGGAACCCTCCGTATACGAGTCTGACTCGCACTTGGTCCATTTTATTTATTTTTTTATTGAGGAGACAGAAGCGTTTTATTTGCATACGCAACTGGTATGTTTAAATCAGAGTTCTTCAATTAATGGAAGAAGCAGGCTCCATATAAAAATATCTTCAAAATCATGTTTTATTTCACACATCAGTTTTCAAATCAAATTTTCATAAATTTGTGTGTGAATGGTTTGTAAGCTTCGGTTCGGTTTTGTTCTAATTTATTTTTTATTACATATTTGCTATCTCCATATTTCCGCCTCTATTACTACGTTCCCCTTCTCATTCTCTCTAACTGTCTATCTTTCTTTAAGTTTACCGTACGCTCCACGTTAAATGTTTTATGTGTTTTCCATTTCCATTGACAATGACAGGGGGCATCATAGAGAAGATACTATTGCTTTGTGTTACGCATGAGCCATCGTAATTAGGCTGATTTCCAAGTGAAAAACCACAAAGAACCACATTGTCCCTTGAAGCTTATTGTTTTTGGTGGAGGAGGAGAAGGACGAGGAGGTGGAGTCTTTGGTTTATGTTCGCACATTTGGTTTCTTTTTTCCGGTAAGTTTTTGCATAAAAACTTTTAAATGGCCTTTGGGAAGAACAAGGTTACATCAGGTCGTCAGGTTAGGTCAAGTCGAGGCGATGTGAGGCGAGTCAAGTCAAGTCAAGTCAGGTAACCATGGTCAAGAGTGTAAAAATTTGTATTTATTCTTGTAGGGAGGGGAATACTTGTTGCTTATTACAATATTTCTTGTTCTGTTTTTGACATTCATAAAATTCCATATTCCCATGGAAATTCTTTAGAGGGGAATGGTAAATGAGAACTTTTCTTTTATTAGTTTGTACAAATCGAGTTTGTAATATCACAAAATGGCCACATAATAACAACAATCAGCGGCAACAACGCAACATATGATAATAAAATCGTAGTATTATAAAGAATAATGAACAATAACAAAGTCTGGAATAAATAAAAAAAAAAAAAAAAAAAAAATGATGAAAAAGAGAAAAATGATAAAATAAACATCATTGGAACTAACAAATGTTCCCACCACCAAATGACTCCCATAATATTGTAATCATAATGAGAATGTAAAAGAAAAAGACAAAAATGCCGACAAACGTTACGCATGCGTAATGCATCTATTACGATAACGATAACGATAACGATTATTATTATTATTGTCCTTGTTAACAGAAATGAGTTGCATACATTATGAGTTTGAGTTTAAAGCAGAGCACAGTGGAGTGAGTCACTAACTGACTGACTGACTGACCGATTGAGTAAGTAAATACGTGATGGATTGATTAATTGAATGATTGTTGTTATGCATGGCTGAATGCATGCAGAATTGCAACAATTTCAGAATTTATTCAAGTATGAAAAACATTCATTTTTCTTTCAGGGTAAAATAAATATTGTAATATAAATGCATGTGCAACTAAAAAAAACTGTCATTATACTGAATGATAATTTGTGTTGTTACATGTCCATTGAATAACAGAATATGATGTTTTATTGTATCACTTTTACTATAATAATTTTCCCAATTAATTTTTTATATTATGATATTTATTGTATTCCCTTGCTTATTAAAACCATAAAAAAAGAAGAATAATTTAAGGATAATAACATTCATATATACTTTATACTTTGTTATCCTAGATATCCTCTATAACTTGAATTGCCAGGCTACTAAATGAGTGAAAGCAATTAGATTCATAGGGCTAAGTAGCGAGAAATCTATTATCATTAAGTATATATTTTATTGTACATAAAATAGAATAAATAAATGTCTATTGATACTTTTTGAAGCGAAAAGTTCTTTGTGCTCGTTGAGCGATTTTTCATAGAGTGGAAAAAACATGAGTTCGAGTCACCGACATGCTATTGTTTACATCTCTTTGTGCTTATTCTTCTTGTTTTGCATTTGCTTGTTTGCAAACACTTACAGCCGCGCACATTAACGTACTCTGTTTTTGATACGAGCAAAACGGCTGCTGTATTACCTTCTTAGGAAAGAAAAATAGAGAGAGAGAGAGAGAGAGAGAGAAAGAGAGAGAGAGAAAGAGAGAGAGAGAGAGAGACAGAGTTCTGTAGCAGAGCTAGTGCGTATGATATCAGTATTTTCTTGCTTATCGTTATGTGTTTGCCATGTCAGAGCAGCAGCGTAAGTCTGCATTTACACAATGAGACTCTGCGAACTCTCATTTGGCACATGTTTGTTGAAAAGGATACAGACGAGGCTAACGGGGTAGCTTTGTCTGATGTACCTGAGATCAACATTTCGCTAACGACGCTTTCGTTTGTGGTTTGTTGCGTATTTCGTGAGGGTGAATACGAAGTGCAAAATATAGCGCAGATAATGTGATCAAAGGAACAAAAATTAAAAGGAATGTGCAAAAATTTGCTTTGCTTAAAGCAATAATGTAATAGAATGTGAAAAAAATTGTTGTGCAACAGTCGCAAAATGTAAAACACAAGCAAAAGACACCAAACAAGAATCGACGATAAGTATCTCAAGCGAGTCTCATAAAGTAAATGCGATCTAAGCAAAGAATATAAAATGAGCACAAGCGCGCACAAAATCGTGCCTCTCTCTTAAATTTCTATGCTCGAGGCACTCAACAACAAACTGTCTGTAATCTCAGCATATCCTGCAGTAAAATTACACACGAATTGGAAAAAAAAAAACCCCTCGGTTATTTCGTAGTTTCAAGTTATAACTCCCTATAATGGAGTAAAACAAAATTTAGCAGCACTATCGGTTATGGACATAAAACAATTTTCGTGCAAATGTTATGACATCTTAGATAGAATAAAAACAACTATATTCTATTAAAGGTGCATAATATTGTTTTTGTTTTTTTCATTTTTGATAAATCTATTCGAATACGAGAACAGATCAAATCACGCGGGATACGTATATTTGGATTTTTGTTTAGTTTCTTTTTGATAGCTGTTTTGCTTGCAAGTGTTTTGGCTCGTCATCGATTTTTGCCTACTCCAAAAAAATAGATTAAAGAATCAAAAATTCGCGATATGATTTGAACAGACCTCGTATATCAAATTATTAAACCTATTATTATTATTGAGATACTCGTACTAAAAATTCTATTAAATTTCTTTTAACAAATTTCAAAGAAACAATATATTTATTATTAGTACGTTTAATGCTAAATTTTATTGATTTTAAAAATTCATTTTTCATAAATATTGGATCATTTAATTTGAAGTAGAAATATTACTGTGAAGCATTTGAAAAAAATATTCAATTCATTTTGCGGAGCCATTAAATTCGTTCATTACAGTCCACCATTGTCTCATTAATAATTTTCTATCTTTCCAACGACAATAGTATGTTTTGAACAATGGTATCTACAGTAGTATACTCGTATACATATACTACTACTTATGAATGTGTAGCTACGAGGAGTTTGAACATGTTTTGTTTTTCCTGTTTTTTTTTTTTTTTTTTTGTTATTATTCATACGGAACAAATCAATTTTCTCCCGTTGTACACAATTTTTCTTTTTCCTTTAGGTTTCCCATCCATAGACACAAGTGTGCTCCATCTATCAACAGACAAACAGCCCGACAGATAGACCGACAGATAGATAGATAGATAGATAGAAATGGTTGAGGAGGGTATGTGATTTTGTGAGAAAGAATGTGTCACTTGAATTTATACATATAATTGTCATGTTTAATTTGTTGTTATGTTGGGTTTGTTTTCTCTGGTTTTCATTTTTTCTTTTTTGATTGTATTGTTGTTTCTTTGTCATGATGTTTTTCCTGTCGCATGTAATTTAAAACACAAATGTCTTGTCAAACGTTAGCAACCAATGTAACAGCAAAAACACAATTGTCATACTCAATTAGATGGATAATAATGCATTAAAATAGATGTTGATGTTGAAGAATGTGTCCGATAATCAGATCAGAGAGATACCCTGTAATTTTAAAGCAGCACTTCAACTTTACTAGTCTTAATATAAACAACCAAGATTCTTAGACACAGACTTATGTAATAATAATTCCCTTCTTTTATTTACTTAGTTAGTTACATAAATTATTTTTCTAAATTATCTGATGAATATTATTAGATACTAATAACATCAGCTTATGCTAGTTCGACTGATCCAAATTTTAAGAGTCCGACTTTAAAAATGTGAAAAACTTCAATCAGAACAGGTCACATCATAATGGGCAAAAACTTTATCTGTTTATACTTATGATAGAGAACATTTCAAAACTGACTGAATACATATTTTTAATTTCATTCGTTTCGTTATTTGCCACTGAAATTTTCATTTTACTCTAATTGCCATTTTGTGGGCCATTGTAAGAAGCGTCATTATCAATTTACATAAGTCTTGACATAAATATTAAGCTTTGAGTGACGATGATGGTGATAATGAAGATAGTAACAACAACTGAGACATCATATTAATATCATGAAAATCATGTTAAACTGACGCAAAGCACTCCTCACTGAATGTAAATTACTTGTCTGTATGTCACCACATGGCTAAGTATACATATTTAACCATTTAATCGGAACTATTTACGGCAATACGGCTGCAGATTTAACTGTTTGTGTAGCTAAAAAAATCAAAAGTACAACTCTCTGATAACTCTGCTATGCATTCTAGTCATAGTACATAGATAATACTATTCTAAGATCAGAGTTAAACAATCACTGGAAGAGGCAATTCCTATCCCAAATTTATTTTAAAGCCAAAATTGTTGATTTTAATTTCATTCCATAAACATTATTTTAAAAACCAACCAAGTACAGAAATAAATTGAAAATATATAGGTGAATTAGGGGAATAATTAGTGGAAATTTGAATTTTGCTATGTACCTTACAAATATCCCAAAAGCTCCCACCGCTACAAAAGTTACACGGTTTAAGATGTTTAAGAGGGAACATTCAGATACAAAAAAATTTATTGCAATCGGTTGAAGGGTATGATCGCGCATAGTGTGGCCCCGACATGATCATGCATTTAGCATCAGCCATTTCGTATACATGTGATCATCATGCTGCATGGAAGCATGAACCTGTTACTGGAGCTCGATATCGCGATATGATAACACAGTTCTTTGTGCTGAAATTGAATGATTTTGATGTGGCTAATATGTGGTTTCAACAAGAGATGGTGCCACATGCCATACAGACCGTAATATAATTCAATTATTGCATGAGACATTTCCATTTAGTGTATTCTCTCGATTCGGTGAAAAGAATTGCTGCATTTAGCACCTTAAGATTTCTTTTATGGGGTGAGGAAATTCAACGCTGCATCAAGAGTATAAAAAGAGGGAAAATATTTTGTAACAAAACAAATTTTGCATGATACAACATGGTCTCAAAAAATATTTAGCTTGATAAAATGCCAAACAAACGTATTAGGATCAATTTTAGTTCAAAATCCCTGATTTACAACAAAATAAAAACTTAGCAACCTTTGCTTAGTTTCTATGTCAACGACAGAATAGTTTACAGTTTGTCATGATTAGTCGGATAAAAATTCCGAAATGTTAACAACATATTTTTCCGATAAAAAAAATGTTACATTTTCTTTTTTGATATTTAAAATTTTCCGTCTTCTCGAAACCACAGAATTTTATAATGTTATTAAATAATAGTTTATAGAAAATTGTGTTTCAAAAATTATATGTCAAGGATGGAAGGCTCCATTACGGTGGCTCAGAGCGGTGGCAAGCGTAAGTTAACCACACTTTTAATGTACAATACTATTGTAGATATACCACAATAAATATCAAACTAATTTCATATTGTACATCGCGTTTAACAGAAACTCAAACCACACAATTTATGGAAAAGCTGCTGCTGTGTGGCATGATGCCTACTCATCAGGTTTGTCAATACTACAAGGAAAATGATGAAAAGCTTCATACGCGTGTTTGCAAGCTCAAGGACTTATTAATTGTGAGTGGTAATGATGCCTGTATGGAGCCGAAGGAGGAGATCAAGAGCTATAATCCTTGTTGTTGTAGTCAGATGTACTGACCGTTTCGTGAAGGCCCAATCCAGATAATGTATCAAAGCAAACCCATTTTAAAGCAACCAACTATTGCTACTTGTTTGTATTCTTCTATTTAAATAGAATGCATATAATATATCTAATTCAAATATAAACAAAATATGCAAAGAAGTCTTGCTTTTCCTTTCCTATTTTCTTCTTTGTATTAGCAATTTCAACTATAAAATATACCATCATTGAATCGAGTGAATAACATAAGGGTTCCTATGCTAATATGGGCTCGGAAGAATCATTAGAGACAGGATTGGAGAGAAAAAACGTGACCAGCTTTTTCAATTCAGGGAAAGGATTTCGGTCTTTCAATTTCGTAAAATGGACAATCCAGCGTAAATCGAGTCGATTCTCTTCAATGAGATGTGTATGCATTTCACGAAAAATTCATATCTCATCCAACAATGTGTCGAGATCTATGTTAATTTTTAAAATGTTTTGTAGTCTGGAAGATTTGCATGTATTTTGCATAAAGTAACGAACAAAAAAACAAAAAAATTGTTCCGTAAAAATGAAGAACAATTCTCTTCACCTTGCGTCTTGAAATAGCTTATTAATCCTGGGGAGACAGTAATAGACTTCTGCCTATAGTAGGAACTAAAGATAACCAACGAATTAACACATGCCTTAATATTTCTCAGAACTCAATTTCGGCAGCTAAGCAACTT
This sequence comes from Amiota minor, assembly GCA_037043295.1. NCBI lineage: Eukaryota > Metazoa > Arthropoda > Insecta > Diptera > Drosophilidae > Amiota > Amiota minor. Next base: position 391,309 of record JBAMAW010000102.1, on the reverse strand, counting down.
TAATTGCTTCGCTGTTTTTTTTTTGATAATCTTCGTAAAACTCTTAAAAGCCGATTTGAATGCCACTCTATAATGAGAAATACTTAATCAATAATGGATACTTTTCAGTAAATGATATATGCGAGGCCCACCAAAATCTGCTTGAGCATATGTTCTATATAGAACATTTTAGTGTTGAGGATGAAAGGAAAATTCAATTGTCGGATTTGGCCCATATAATTAATGAGTCTGTGCCTGATATTAAGAAAGGAAAAATTACATTTATTCCCACGAATAAGTGGTTTGATGTGGAGTGTTGTAATGCGGACAACGTTCCTTTAAATTATTAGTAGCCTACGGGAAAAGTCCAAGTATAGAGAATAAAGAAAACTACTTAGTTGCGAAACAGAGACTTAAACTAATATGCAGTGAAAATAGAAAGGAGTGTTTTAGAAATGTGGATATCCAAATAAATATGGTAAGGGATGGGACAGTTTGGTGGAGACTAGTTTAACAGTTGAGAAATACAAGATTGGAAATACATCCGGAAATGAAAGGAGCAGATTTTAGGAATTATTTTAAGCTCCTTTTAAATCCCCCGCAAATATCAGAATATCTTCTATATGCTGAGAGATTTAATGAGAATGAAGTATGAAAAGAAAAAGTATTATAAGTTTGACATGAAGTTTGTAACATGCAGAAGGAGACAAAACAAAAAAACCACAAAACGTATATATATTCTTGATCAGCTCGATTAGACGAATTGATTAAGCCATGTCCATCTGTCCGTCTGTATGTATGCAAACTAGTCCCTCAGTTTTTGTGCTAGAGAGCTGAAATTTTTGCCCGAACCTCTCGTTTTACCATACGCAGTACATGTGTAGGAACCACCCGAATCAGACAAACTTTTTTGTTTTTTCTCCTATCGAACTGAAACTTGGACACTATTAGTTTCCAATACATGCGTAGGACATTTGTCGGAACCACTCGAATCGGACCACTAGGGGGGTACCTCCCATACAAACCACCCATTTGAATTTAGGTTCTTATTAGAAAAACCTTTTTTGTTTTTTGTCCTATCGAACTGAAACACTGGATGCTATCAGTTTCCAAGACAGACCCAGGACATTTGACAAAACCAGCCGAATCGGACCACTACGGGGGGTACCTCCCATACAAACCACCAATTTGAATTCATGTTCTTATTAGAAATTTTTTTTTGTTTTTTGTCTTATCGAACTGAAACATGGACACTGTCAGTTTCCAAGATAGGCCCAGGATATTTGTCAGAACCAGCCGAATCGGACCCCAGGCAAGTAGATTTTATAGGAATCTTAGCTTCGATTTTAATTTTGAGCAATTATATTTTGCAGATAGTTTAACGATAAATGAAGTAACGTGAATATTCAAAACAACATGTGACTTAATCAAATTAAATGCCAACTTTTTTGGAAATCATATAGGTGCAGAAAAATTATGCTCACTTTGCAACTTAAAAAAGAAAGAAAACCTATACTATTTTATAAAGAAATGTCCGATTTCAAACGAGTTCAGGAATGTATATTTGGGAACACATTTTAAATGGATACGACTCTATTAGTTTAAAAAATGTTGCTTACTACGTAATTAATGCGTTAAAATATCGGGAAGAGTTAATCGCTGAGTTTAATTATTGAATCTTTGTTTATAATTTGTTTTGTTTTTTGTATTTTTGTTTTTAATGAATTTTAATATGTATATATTTGTTATAAGTTCTAGTTTATTTTACTTAAATTTAAAAAGTTATTTCTGATAGACGACTTTTAAAATCCTAAATAAATAATAATATATAATAAATAATGGATACTTTTTTAAATTTCTTCTATTGGACGAATCAATTGCTACTGAAAAATATTGACTTGTTTTCATATTATTACTAGGCTTTCTTGGCTTGCGGGTCCTAACCCTTTTTCAGCAATTCTGCTCGCTTATGTTCTGTCACATGATATTTTTTTCGCAATCGCCGAATCAGAAAACATGTCAACATTTATATATGTCCACAATCATGGTTGGTTGATGCTTAATACCATGGAAGGTCTTTACTATTTTTAGACGAAAAATAAGATGAGATACCTCACTTCTTTCGGCATTCTTAATAAATGTTTGATGTTTAGCAGATGCTTTCACCGCCCAAAAACCGTCTATCTTGACAGAAGATATATGGTAACATATGTTACATATTGCTGTGAACTCGTCTTTTTCCAATAACTAAGTATGTTGTTTTAACCATTGGTCATTGAAAGTACTTTTTTTTCCTTGCAGTTGTACTACTCTCACCTTCCGAGTTATTATGAAATAAGTTATTGTCACTCGCCACAGTAAAACTGCATACGCTTAAAACATGTATTAAACCTCGATAACATTGAGAGATTTTGTAATCTACTAGTCAGCAAATTTACTATCTGCTAGTAAACTAGCCCAGTGTAATCATAGTCACTAGTTACTAGCAGATAGCAAACATTCAAACGAGAAAAGTTGAAAGCCAGTCAAATTTGCTATATATACATAAAGATGAATAATTACCTTAACTAAAATAGTATCTTTATCATTATTCAAAATCACTAATAATGTCAATAATAAAGATTTTCTGTAGATGGTAGACACAAAAAGTTTACGCCAAGTATAAATTCTAATTGAGAATTTGCTTTTATCTATGTACAATAAAAGTTAAAAATAACTATTTTTAATTAAAAATAATATATATAAAAATGAATTTACCATATCATGAGAAGTATCTATTCAGTTTATTCATTTAAGCCACGTGCTATGTACATTTTGTATACCTGCAAATAAATAAATGGAAAAGTTTAACGAAGAACAAATAAATTCGAATAATAAACGATTAGTCAGGTAGTTAACTTATACATACAAGTAATATGAATATGTAACCATGATATGTTTGTAGCAGATACAAGTCAAACAAGTTTTTGAGACCAGTTGAATAATTTTGAAATGAATTGCGATCGATCATTAAATGCAAAAGCAGTTGAACTTGCTAAAAGATAAAAATCAATTTCAAAGTAAGAATCGCTTTAATTTTGTTTTTACAACAGATAATTCTTAGTTAATTCCATCGCAAAATATACGCCTAATCATTCCATAAGATGAAATCTTTTGTTAGGTAAACATATAATAAATGCGTGCCCTAGAAATGCAAATAACTTTAATACTTCAATTGCGTAAACCATTTCAATGGTGATCGGGAAGAAATTGGATGATTTTTTGCTTCCAGAAGAAGCAACCCGAAGGTTTTTAAATGTTGGTAACGTCAAAGGAAAGTCACATGTGCTTAAAGAAAAAAGATACCTTAAGTATTTACAAACTCCTTACGAGGAGGTCACAGTTGAAGTGAAGTTGCGTAGTCAGCTCCTTCATATAGTTTACGTGTGAAAATTTCCACTGCATCATTGATGTAATCCGCAGTATTAAATTCCATGTTTAGATTGATGTTGTCTGGTCTCTCCCTGATTGCTAGCCAGTTTGGGAGAATTCCACAGAAAACTGCAAAAACAACAACATCCGGACATCTCTGATTGTCATAAGAATACAAGGTTGCCGCTCCAGTGGCCAGTACCTCCCTTCTCCTGTTGACGATTAAGTTAAATAGCTCTCTTCCTCTTGACGTTGCAATCCTTTAGCCTCACATTCGATTTTTAGCGTTCCAATAACCGCCTATCAAGAATTTTGGACCAAAATTGAGGAATAAATCATTGAAATCCTGTTCAACTAGTGTTGATAAACACTTTTAACCCTGAAACTTGTAATAAACCTCTACGAATATGATCAATTACATGGTGGCGAATGACTGAGCGAATAAAAATTGCAGCACCACCACGCATGCGATTATCATTCGCGTGATTGGCTGTATATATTTGAAATCCTTGATTGTCGCATCTGATTTAAAAATTGATCGTCATTTATCTGTTGCTGCTGTAATGATTGTTGCTGTGAAAAATGTTGTTGAGATATAGGCTGTTGTATTTGTTGAATTTGCAATCGTGTTTGAGCTGGTTGTTTACATGCATTTGCATATGTGGTATCTGATACCAGATGATTGTTTGTTGTTGGGGGAGACGAGCAGGGGCCGTCATCGGTATTCTTCTTGCAACCACCTCCATGTAGACGGTGCAGCCTTTATAATAAGCCGTGTGAGGCTCATCGTAGAGAGCGCACTTTGCAGGATCAGGAGCGCAATATCCACAAAAAATATATTGAGTGGTCAATTTTAAGCTATGCTTATGGGGTTTTGTATGTTGCGAACCTTGTGATCCAGTTGAGTTAGCTCACTTTTTATAATATCAGTAGGTGTAGTGTGATGCAATCCCCTCATTGCAAGCCTATACGATCGATCTTCCTTTAATTGGTAAATATGTGATAGGTCACATTTTGTTTATCTAGTTGATCGGTTATTATGCGATACGCTTCAGTTGTAAAAGGCAGAATTCTGACTTCACCCTTGATCATTGTCTTAGCTACGTATGAGTTTGGCTCAGTGATTGAATCCAGGACATCCATGAATAAGTTTACTTCTGTAATCCCGACAACAAAAATTGGGGAGGTTATGGTAGTTGTTTGGTGCTCGTGTACTTATTACCACCATTGATTTGGTTTCTTGGGAAAGATGATACTTCATCAATTGTGAATGAATCTTGAAGAGTATTGGTTTCAGACTGAGACAATGTGTCCGAATCTGTCTCTGAGTCAGTCTGGGCAACCTTAGGTCTATGCAATTATCAAATTCATCGTCCGATTCTTTGTTAAAGAGACCAAATTTATTGGAGGCTAGCACACCATCCTTCGAAGTGGTTGGAGTATCATTATTGTCGCAAGTACGACTTAATTTATTATTGGAATGAAAAGTTGGTGAAATTGGATAGTCTTTTAGTTTGTCGTTTAATTGCTGGTTCAATGATATCAGTAAACCAGTTACTGAGTTGAATAGCACTTTTTCGTGCTATTGGCGTGAAATTGTTGGTGTTCATACTGATGGAGTGAGAATTGGAGCGATCCGACTGGTCACCCATGTCAGTAGTGACTAGTCAACACGTAGAATCCACACAGTTAAACTCTTTGACAAAAAACTCGAGCAGGAAGAAACAGAAAACTTATAAATATGAAATGAAACAATTTTTTTATTATTTTCTTTTGAATTCCCCAATGTTTTTTTTTTTTTGTTTAGATTATATCATATTTAATTTAAAAAAATTAAGATATCCAGAAGATGAAATCAGCTTATAAATACATAAATATTCTATTCTAATTTTACTATAAAATCCAATACCCAATTAATATCACATTATATTTAAAAGAAATTTGGGATTGGGTAGATGTTGATTTAATTAAAGAAAACAATAAATTATCTGAAATTTTCAGAAGTTATTTTTGATCAAATGAAATACAATAGCCTATAAAAATAAGTTTACGATGCAGTAATAGGGGAAAATCCATAGTAAATTTAGGTCATTTTTTTTTTAAGCTAAAACGGATTTCATTTTATTTATTTATTTACAATATTTCCAGATTTGTTTTATTTTATGCCCAAGAGACATTTTCAATCAAGTGGTGGGCCTTTTATTGTACACCAGAGCCTCGGTTTGCGTCATCCCGATTTGCGTCGTTTCGATTTGCGTCGCAAAAATTTTTTGTGGGATTTCGAATTGAGTCGTCCATGACTTCGATTTGCGTCGCAAGAAATTTTCAATGTTCTCAAATTGCGTCGTTAATTTTACTTTGCGTCGTTTGAATACACATGCATATTTCGAAAAATACATATGCATGTCGCATGTATTTAGCTGCAGAAAATATTTTTTTGTAAAAAGGGGATTCACACATAGCGGCAACTGAAGCGGCTGCACATAGAAATGTGAGAGGATAGCAAATAATTTCCGCAATTGAAGGTTCAGTTGACTTTTGATCGCGAGAAGCCCTTCTCTTGGTTTGGATTGAAAATCAAAATCAAAGAAAAGTGCCTTTGACCAAAATGATTGTTCAAAATAAGGCCTTAAGCATTTTCAATGATTTACAGAAAGAAACTCCATCGCCAAGCAGTGGACATTCCGAAAAATTTGAAGCAAGTCAAGGTTGGTTCGAACGTTTTAAAACTCGGGCAAATTTGCATAATATTGCTCTGAAAGGAGAATCGGCTAGCGCTGATAATCCAGCTGCGGAAAAGTTTCAACTTGAACTGAACGCAATTATCAAAGAAGGGGGATATTCTCGTAAGCAGGTCTTGAATGTCGATGAAACTGGCTTGTATTGGAAGCGGTTACCCAAAAAAACATACATTTCCAAGGCTGAAAAATCTGCTCCTGGGTATAAAGCTAGAAAAGATCGACTCACACTTCTTTTAGGAGGAAACGCAGAAGGAGATTTTAAATTCAAGCCTTTTCTTATTTACCAATCCGAGAATCCAAGAGCCCTTAAAAATGTGAATAAAGGTGATCTTCCAGTTCACTGGCGTGCTAATAAAAAAGCGTGGATGACTGCCGCTTTATTTACAGATTGGATTGGTAATTGCGCTGTTCCCGAACTAAAAGCTTATTGTTGCTCTCAAAACATTGACTTTAAAATCCTACTTCTGTTGGACAATGCTCCAGGGCATCCAATATATGCAGATGATATTTCCGAAAATATAAAAATTGTTTTTATGCCTCCGAATACCACCTCCATCATACAGCCGATGGATCAAGGTGTGATATCCAACTTTAAGTGCTACTATCTACGGCGAACGTTTTCTCAACTTCTAGAAGCAACTGACAAAGAAGATAAATTATCCATACCAAAGTTTTGGAAGGATTACAATATCCGGATGGCTGTCGAAAATATTAGTTTTGCATGGAAGGAAGTTAAAGCGACTTGCATGAAAGGAAGCTGGGGAAAGTTATGGCCAGACTGCGTGTTTGAAAACAATGTTCTGATTAACGATGTACCAACTGTTCGCGAAGAAATTGCTAAATTAGCTATGGAAAGAAATGTTGAAGGAATGGAGATTGAAGATATCGACGAACTGTTAAGGTCACACGATGAAGAGCTCACAAACGAACTTTTGTTAACATTTGGTATTGAACATGAGTTAGAAGATGAAACTGATCCGACTGATACGCAAACAGAGTCAAAAAAGCTAACGACTGCGCAAATTGCAAAAGCAATGGGGCTGGTAGACCAGGTGGTGGAAATTTTTACGAACAATGATCCCGATGAAAATCGCAGTGGGAAGGCAACTCAATCTCTTGCTGACGCTATACAGTGCTACAAAAATGTTTACTTGGAGAAAAAAGCAGTTTTTAAACAACAAACTTTGGACGCGTTTTTAAAAGAAAATGTAACTCAACCGGAAGAAAATATAGGCGATTAAAAACCTTTTTTGATTTTAATTTTATTATGTACATTCCTTTTTCTGAGATTCAGCTTTAATAAGAAGCATTGAAATTGTTGAATCATGTATATGAAATAAATTTCCATATGACTAAAAAAAAATTACACATTTCTTCTTCAAAAATTGCATTTTTCTTTACTATGGAACGAATTAAAAATATTTTGCAGTAAGTATATGGAAAAATGTATTTCGATTTGCGTCGTTTCGGTTTGCGTCGCCTCTCTCCGGTCCCCATTAACGACGCAAACCGAGGCTCTAGTGTATTGATATATGGTATACTAGTTATCCCGGCGTGCGTTGCTACGCCCTCGCACAAAAAAGATAAGAGAGCATATACGTATGGAAACATTTCTTCCTTTGATGAAAATCAAGGAGATATGTGGGGATGGGAGCTATAACAGAGAAAGGAATGGAGCGCTGTAGACGATGACCGCCGATAAAAATAAAAAATGGGCCAAGTGCGAGTCAGACTCGTACACGGAGGGTTCAGTACCAGATTGTGGTTTTATGGGAGGTACCCCCTCTATTAGTCTGATTTGACTGCTTCCAACAAATGTACCGCGCCTATATCAGAAACTTATAGTTAGACACTAATTTCAGTTCAATAGTTCAAAAAACAAAAAAGTTTACCGAATAGGAACCTGAATTTTAATGGTGGGTTTGTATGGGAGATACTCCTCCTAGTTGGCCGATTTGATTGATAGATGTGTAGCGCCTATGTCAAGAACTTATAGTGTCTAAATATCAGTTCGATAGAACAAAAAAAGTTTTTCGAATAAGAAACTGAGTTTTAATGGTGGGTTTGTATGGGAAGTACCCTCCCTAGTGGACTGATCAAACTGAAATTTCACAATATAAGTCTCTGATGCATAGCTACCAACCATCGAAATTTCAAGATCGTGGGATTACTGGGTCGTTTAGCTGCCATACAAACCAAAATATTTCTTGTATAGGGACCCCTTTCAGTTTTTAAAAATATTTTAGTTTTAGTATTTGTTGCTAATTCCCGGATAGAACTACTACATATTCTGTAAAAATTTCAACTCTGTAGCTATTACGGTTTGCAAATCCATTCCTTCACGTTTTATGTCACGTCCCACTGAAACGGGATATCCTATGTCCGTCTCCTAGTTCTAAGCTACCTCCCCACCAATTTTCAGCCAAATCGGTTCAACCGTTCTTGAGTTATAAATAGTGTAACTAACACGACTATCTTTTATATACATATATTGTGAATCTAAAGCATTCTCAGATCCCCTTGAACACACACAAAAAATTTCATCAAAATCGGTCCAGTCGTTTAAGAGAATTTCAGTGACATACACACTCACAGAAGAATTATATATATAAATTGTGAATCTAAAGCATTCTCAGATCCCCTTGAACACACACAAAAAATTTCATCAAAATCGGTCCAGTCATTTAAGAGAAGTTCAGTGACATACACACTCACAGAAGAATTATATATATAAAGATTTGTTTCAAAAAGGAAGGAAAGGGAAACTATTGTTGGATGTCAAATACCATTATCAAAGAAACGAAATAATATCTTAAAATTGTATTGTATAAAAAGTTAAGTACGCGTACTATTTCATCATTTATCACGTTTCATAGGCAGTAGATACATATATGTATGTATATGCAATACAATACAATACAATATGAAGTATGATGTTTACTAAGTGACGTTAAATTGTCTTCAGCAAATAATCACATTTTAACGCGTTTAAATTTAACAATTTTTTTGAGCTTTACAACAATTAAAAACATTTTAACATTATTTATTAAATAATATTGTAAGATCAAGATCATTGACACTAAGAAGTTTTTATGAGTACAAGTTATAACAAATGAAGACATAAAAATGTCATAAGGAAAGACTTTTCTTATACAATAAATGACTTGTATTATGATTTCATTATTACTGTATAGTAAGTATATGATTTATGTTGACTTGAAAATTCTCTTTAACTCGGAAAATTAGATAAATACATCCTATGTTAAAAATGAATCATCTCCATAACTTCATACTCAACCCTGAAAAAGGAAGCCCTGTTGTGCACAAATCCTGCACCTACATACGTAAATATGGTTCAATTTTTGACACTCTGCCTCAATGTAATCTCTTATACAAGAGTTTTTTTTGAATGGATTATTTTGTTCCAGATTACAATTATTGAATCGGTAACTGTAAGATAACGTGTTAGGACGGGTTTTTTTTTTTGAATTTCATAACTATGTACTAGCAAAATGTTTGGCCCCAATACGGAAATATTTTTGGAGTAGTTAGGTAAAGTCCGATTACCACTTTTAATAAACATTAGATGATTTTTGAGTTGAATATTCATTAGTGTACAATTCGTATATGTGGTTACGAAATCGACTGACAAGGTGGGCAAAATGACAATCAAAAATACCTTGTGTTCACACCATGGTCACCAATATAGGCTATAAATACTGTCAATTGACTGATAAAATTAATTCTACAGTGACTGACAACACTGCTGGGTACTGCTCGGATTGATAATGTGAATAGACTGCGATTAAAAAATGACAGCAATCAAATGGCCAATGCAAAGCAGAGTTGCATATGCGATATTAGTTTTATTTTATAATAATAACATACCGAATCAATTCAAGTCAATTAAGAACGACATAAAACAAGAAAATAAATAAAAATTTATTCAAACAAATATATTTCATTCAATGTAAAATGGTCAATAAAATATGAAAAAAGTTTGTACCGATAGATTTTTTTGGGCAGAGATGATCGGAGGGAACTCCAAACAGCCAGTGTTCCTCAGGGATCTGTCTTTGGACCTAAGCTCTACCATTGCTGATGATACTGCTCTGGCTACAACTACAGTAATATATAGTATCTACCGTAAACTCTTTAAAATTTTAAAAAAGCTTTACTAGCAAAATTTTTTTTTTTGACAATAAAAATACATAATAGATAAACGTTAACAGCGGAATCCGCCTTCTAACATTGGTGTGATGTAATAAGAAAAAAAAAAAAAAACAAAAACGTCAAAATACCCAAACAATAAAAATCCAAACACCAAACATTATTTTGCCAGTCACAAACAAAAAAGAATGGACCGGCTCATGCTTTACGGTACATAGTCAGTAAAGTAATGAATCGCACAAATCGCCATTCACATCATGGTTACTGTCATTTTGCCAGTCACAGTTATTAATCGGATCCACGCTGGCAGTTACTTGACTGTCAGAGTGACTGGCAATCGTTCACACTATGGCAATCACCTTTTAACTATTGTAAGAGAGTGACAATTTGTCAAAGATTATCTAACCTAGAAAATGGGGTTTGAGATCTTGATTAAACTCCCATGACGTTATTTGACATGAATTCAATAAAATTCCCTTTTTGAATACGAGTACATTCGGTCAACGTTTTCCTAACAAGAAAAATCCGTGCCATACTTTGAAAATATAAGCTACTTAATGAAATAGTTTTTAAATGAAGAATGTCGTAGCATTTAATTACAGTTTAGTAAAATAGAAAACAAAACAACAAAAAAATAATGTATTGAAGACAATTTTCGTATGATCAAATATGTCCAATGCAAAATGTAAGTTGGCAGAGGTATAAGAGTAAGGGCAAATTTGTATTAGAAACAACTGCTGGATTGAATACTACAATATCTCCATGTACTTGATGAATAGTAGAGCAAAGTACAATAATAATGTAATGGTACCGAAAAACACAAAACTTTACAATCTAAGACAGTCAACCGATTTTAATGCTATCGAATGGAGTTGGAGCAGTTTAAAAAAATATAGTGGAAGAAAATTCCGATACCCTATTGCCATGAGTTGAAGAAGTCGATGTCAAGATGCTTGATGCTTACTTGCTCTAATACAACAAAATAGACTACCAACTAAAAAGGAAAAAATCTATTCTTTTTGTCGTAACCATTTTATGAACTCATATTGAGCTACTGTTCAAATTAGTAATCAAACGGATTGGATTGGATTGAATTGATTTCATGACATCCTTTTTATCAATTTGTGTGAACTTAAGGATTGAAAAATGAAAAGAAAAAATGTATTTAACAAAAAATACCAACAATTTGACACTAACTTCGAAGAAATTCTCATTGGAAAGTTAAATGTGTTAACTTTACTTGAATATGTAGAGAGAAATTTTTTTTGGTAAATAGGAAACTTTGGGACTTTGAAGTAAAAAAATTACACACAAATAATACCAAATTAATGGTGTTTAATGGCTTTTCCTTTCTGTTATTGTTTTTGCTTCAAAAGGAACAAGCAAGAAGTTTTTTTTTAATTTTACAAATAATAAAAGCTACATGAATATTGATGACCCAAACAGTGAAAATAAGGCAGAAAAGGAGGGGTGGAGTAGAGGTGGGGATTTAGTTAAAATCATTGCTTAAGCCCGAAAGTATTAACATAATATTTGGAATTTATATTTGGGCATTTAAAATTTATAAGACTTCTCCGACTCTTTCATACTCATATCTCGCATAATATTATACAATATTAGCCAACAAAACGGAAAGACCAACTGCACATATAACAACAAAGGACCAAAGGACGAGTGAAGTGAGTTGTCCTATGTACAAAGGAATCATTCACTTTACACAACAATAAGGACAATGAATTATCTAAGTAAATATTGTACAATAGAAACTTCAAGCGACATAAATTTAAGAACTTAAATGAAAATAGGAACAGGTTGCAATTTACTGGAACGATTTGTAGTATTTTTAGATATTTTGTTAGTTTGCTAAATCATCACCATGCCTGAATTGATGTCGCATTCACGCTCAGGCACCGGAAATGACTTTCCGTTTTTCTAAGTAAGGAAGATGTTCCTTCGAAACCGGCTGGAAAATAACTGTTGTTGATCTGGCGGGATTATAACAAGCGACAACGTCAGCAACTTTCTATTATAGTAGAAAATTATTCAGAAAACTGTTTGTACAATAGAATTCAGCAGCGTATTCTAATATTGAGATACTTCTGATTTTCCAATCGAAGGTACTATCGTCAGGATGACCACCAGTATATAGTACCATATATCAAACAAGGTAGGTAGACTCAGCGAAAAGTATTAAGGCTTACCCCAATAGGCGTAATAGACTCCAAACTCACCCACTCATAAGTAGCCATCAGCATGTCACTTTGAAACTACTACTGAATCTATACTTTTATATAAAATTGCTTAAATGGGTATTGTATGTAACTGAAAGCGTTACAATCTATACTTAACCAATTTAAAAAGTTTTTTTTTGCAAATAATATTTTTGTCCTAAACTATCGAGTCGCATACTCACTTTTTTGATTTTTTTAAATTAAAATATGTTTTTTTTTAGAATTAAGTTTTCCGAAAATTACCCACACAAACTTTTGTTTTCGTTATTATTGAGGAACTTATTGATAAGGTCTATCCAGATAATGCAAATTTGCAGCATACAAACTCCTGTTGGCTTTGCGAGCTAACTATCGTCACTTCAACATATACAGCCGCAGATGAGATTAACGATGCAGTTTCACATAAAGTCTCAGCAGAATCTAAAATATATAACTCTTTGGATGGAGTGACAGATCGAGATGACGTTGCTCACTACCCAACAGAATTCTTTAATTCTCTTAACTCTCCGGGACTACCACCATATAAATTAAATCTTAAAATTGGTGCACCTATTATATTTCTACTTAACCTTAAGCCGCCCATTTTATGCAATGGTACAAGACTACAAATTAAGCGGTTCTCCCTACTATTATAGAGGCGACTATTTTAACAGTTCCAGCAGCAGGCGAAACTACGATGATCCCCAGGTTACCAATGATTTCAATCGATTTACCTTTTAAGTTTAAGCGAGTTCAGTTTCCAGTCAGAACATATTTTGCGCTTACTATTCATGCCGTTGGTGTAGATCTCCGTAACGAAGTGTTTGCTCATGGCCAGCTGTACGTTGCCCTGTCACGAATCGGCACATTACAAAATCAAACTTTTCTTATTTTTGGGTATAGAAATGAACTCGAAATGTTGTTTTTACGGAAATATACATAAGTACCATATATAATTTTTTTTTTATTTTTGAGCTCGGGCGTAGTAAGGCACGCCGGGACAGATAGTTTGTGAATAAAAATGCATATTATGGAGTTATGTCCACCAATTCTGAGAGATTAGATTAGCTAAGATAATATTTTCTTTCTCAAAATAACAATTTGTTTGTTTACTCTTAACGATAGTCCAATTATTATAGGTGCATTTTACTTACGATAAACATAACTGCTCCATTCAAAGTAAAAAAAAAAAAAAGATACGAATTGCCTTTGCTAAATCAAAAATCAATCACTTTGATCAGAAATGATCCGCTTTATGTATTATAGACTGTGATAATAATCGGTCGGTCAATCAGTTAGTTAATCATTTTGTTATGCTTTAAAAGCTTTTTCTAATTTTGAACCCACACTCCACTAAATTCTTTTCAGATATACACTCATAAGTATATAGTACACTGTTTTATTCCTTTGATGTAACATTCACTGTTAATTATGACAATTGGCAGCCGACACGCGACCGACGCCTCGCAACGCCTTAAGGGCAGTTACTTGGTCTAGTCTAGTCTATTCCACTCTGTGGTTTTATGGCTCTCTAACTTGACTGAGTGTTGGCGAAGAACACTAGCCTGAAGACTATCACACATCGTGCTACCTCAAGTGCATGTGCCTGAGCTGAACAAAATAAAGTATAAAAAATAAAAGAAAATAGAAAATAATAATAATAAGTACGATATGAAGAAAGAATAGACCGAGAATGTAACCTAACTTAGAACTACTGATATACCGTTTTACATATCCCCCAACCAAACAACCAACCAAGCGACTAACATGACTATGATGATATCCGAGTAAGTAATATGAAAAAAATCATTGATAAAAACCAAGAGCAAGAGCAAAGCAAAACAAGAAGGATATGGAAATGATGAGTTGAGTTCATTTGGTTTAGTTAAAAACCGAGAAATATAAACATAAAAGTCATGCATGTAAACATGTCGCATGACAACTCTGGCCAATGACTTAAAGGATAATGACACAAAATATGCATAACAAATTTGACTTGAAATCCTTTTGAAGCCACTTTACATATTTTTCTTTCTTTCTTTCTTCTTTATTTTTTCAGCAAGTCATTCTTATTGTTGTTGTTGTTGTTGTTGTTGTTGTTTATGATTTACCATATGAAAAGAAAATAAAAAACAAACCAAACACAGTTAGAGAATAAAAAATAATAACTAAACAACAGTTCAACAAAGATTGAATACCCTTCGTTCTATGTTGTATAAACTATACTAAGTATATTTAAATGAGGGAAACTATAAAATACTTGTATATAGTATTTTTTATCTTAGTTTAACTTCGATTAAAACAATCCTATCTTAATACACTTAAGGACTTTATAAATTAAGACTCCAAATGTGGATAGCCAGAAAGATGTTCCACTGCCTCTTCCTTATTGACAGTGTTTCCCTATCCGGTTGACATGATGCCTTGTCTTGCAATACAATTAATTTTATACATATGTATCTCAACGACATAGTTTGCATTTATTTTCTGTTACCAAAATTTCCATTTGTAAATTTCATTGGATCCAATATAGTGTATATTTATCAATTACTGATTTTAACAAGTTACACTATATATTTGTATATTAAAAACATTCAATTTGGGCATATATAAATTATAAATTATGTTCTTACTGTCTACTTTGTTGAAAATATCAGATTTGTATCTCAAAAACTAAATCATACTCATACATGTTACTTACAAACGGTTGATTCTGCTTCATAAATGTAATGTAGGGTACAATACTAACCCAAAAGAATAGTACCTACTCGTACATGAAAGAAAGACAAAATTTTGAAGCATGACAAAAGCAACAAACGAAACTAAGTAATATGGATGGTGAATGGGAGGAGAAAGAAAAACCCTGATTAGTGAGTGAGCTTGCTCTATTATGAATATTAGAAGAGAAAGCAAAGCTGGAATGGTGCATAAAGAGGACACATTGTGGTAACAATGGCGCCCGCAGACTTTTGAATGGCAAACGACATTGGCACAATGTGGGCGCCAAGCCAAGGCTAGCGAGTAGATGTAGCAGATTGGAGGAGGCAAGACTCTTTGATGCTTAACTTGGATAAAGAATCCTTTTTCGATAAAGAAGGGAGGATTTGTGCATGAGGAACAAACGATGACTAATAAGAGAATAATATGTACTTATCGTATTATACCATATAGGTACATATTTATATAGAGGCTGATCCCGATCAATTGAAGAGAAATAAAAAGCTTAAGGAACGTTTTATTCGTTTTGACTTAGAGCTATTAAATCCCTGCTTGCTGCCACCTCTGATCCCTACATACATACAATATGTTATGTACTCGTATACACGAATGAATTAACGCAAGAAAAGCGCTAACACACAATCATGAGGATAAGCGGATGAAAGCATAGGCACTCACAGGGACAATGGAAAACGGATGGGCAAACAATGCAAAGACAAGAACTTTGTTAATGGTCGTACGTCCCATGGCGTATACAAATATCAAAATTCAAACACATTCTCATACAATACATACCAATCACATAGTACATACTTCCTATATATGCAAATTCTATATATTGGGTGTATGCATATGATTCCGCCCTTTTTTGTGAAAACAAAACAAATTTGCTTGTTTAGAAAAAGGAAAATTTATTTATTCAAAGTATGCCCCATCTGCAGCTACAACCTTTGCCCATCTTTCAGGCAATTTACGGATTCCTTGCATAAAGAAGTCCTGGTCTTTTGAGGCAATCCAATTATGAAGCCAAATTTTGATATCTTCATAAGAAGTGAATCGCTCTCCCGTAAGATCAGACTGCATCCTTCGAAATAAATGAAAATCTGAAGGGGCTATATCTGGTGAATATGGCGGGTGGGGTAGCACTTCCCAGTCTTGTCCATTTAAATATGTTTTCACAACATTTGCCGTATGCGGTCTGGCGTTGTCATGTTGAAGAATTAATTTGTCATGCCTATTCACCCATTCCGGTCGTTTTTCTTCTATAGCTACCTTCAACCGCATTAGTTGTCGTCTGTAAACATCGCCAGTGATAGTATCAGACGGTTTCAGCAACTCATAGTACACAACACCTTTCTGATCCCACCAAATACAGAGCATAACCTTGGTACAATGAATATTTTTCTTTGGCTGTGATGGGCCGGCCTCACCTGGCTTCAGCCAAGATTTTTTGCGTTTAGGATTCTCGTAATATATCCATTTTTCATCTCCCGTGATTATCCGATGCAAAAAACCTTTTCTTTTTTGTCTTTGAAGCAGCATTTCACAAATGGTTTTGCGACGTTCGATGTCTCGGTCTTTCAATTCATGTGGCACCCAGTTATTGACTTTTTGAACCATTCCCATTGCTTGCAAACGTCTTGAAATAGTTGATTGATCAACATTTAATGTTGTTGCCAATTCTGATTGTGTTTGACAACAATCTTCGGTCAATAAATCTTCCAATTCAGCATCTTCAAATTTTTTGGGTGGTTTTCCATGTTCTCTGTCCTCAATGTCAAAATCATCATTTTTAAATCGTCGAAACCATTCTTTGCAAGTTGTATTCGATGGAGCATGCTCACCGTAAACATCAGCAAGCAAACGATAAGTTTCCGCTGCACTTTTCTTTGCAACAAAATAGTGCAATAAAACCTCCCGCAAATGATGTTTACTTGGGATAAAACTCGACATTTTCAATGAATTAGAAATATTTGTTGTTTATGCTTCTATCAGCTGTTATACACTGTGTTTAACAGCTGATAGAAGGCACTATCGAATGCAAGTATTAGTATTTTAGTGTGCAAGTGTAAGCGGCGATACTAGCGAAACTATCGGAAAGGGCGGAATCATATGCATACACCCAATACTATGATACAAAATATAAATTTTATAAGTTTGGTAAAGCAACAAGAAATAACGTATACGCAAAGTTTAAGTAGGTATATTGTATAAAGAACACGAAGCCCTTTCGTATTGCACAATTACAATTGTTTACCTTTTTAGATACTAAACCGACACAGAAAAATTCTACCCACCATATTAAAAATAAATTTTCGTGTGGAAAACTATCTTCCTGACTTCTCCCTAGTCCAAACTTTAGTTGATCCATGGATCATTTCTATATGAAAATTTTATATATTACGAACACATAAATTTTAAATAATCAGATCTCTATAACTTGTTTGATCCAATAAAGAAATAAATACAAAACTTGCATGAATCAAATTAAAATTACATGATTTCAAATTTTTATGCAAACACACAAATAGAAGAGATTATAAATCAAACTTTACATTTGAATCTATCTTTTATATAGAAATGTATAGAAATAGTACTCAGTCATGCTAACTCGTTGCGAATATTATTTTAAAGTCTAAGCATCAGCTTAAGCTAAAGACTCGATGGAACTAAAATCGCCCTGCAGAATTTAGTTGCCATACATGTTCTGATGATTTAGATAAAATTGTTTTCACTTTAATTATTTTGATTATTATTTTGTTTGTTCGTTTGTTAGGTTTAAGCATTTAAAGAAGAATATAAAAAAAAAACAACACTTCCATTTCAAAGTTCTTTCGTAAATACTCTTACTTAATTTTTGATTTTTTAAAGGAAAATGTTTTTTTTTGGAGTTGTCCTATTGTCCTTTTTAAAGTCCTTTTTTTATATCCTATAAAATACTAAGGTTGCGACTATTTAATCATGACTGTGGTCATGTGCCGGGGAATCAAAAATCTTAATCATTAAAGATATATAATTTTCCCGTCACAAAAATGAAAAAAATATGTATGCAACTCGCTGTATTGGGATTTATTTTTTATTAAAAAAATAGTCATTAAACCTACTGGGTCCAAATACAAAAAAAAAAAAAAAAAAAAGAAAAAAAAATCATATAAATCGGTGCCTCTGTTCTCGAGTTTTGCCCTTAGCAACACATTTAGGCATTAATTTTTATTTAGATGGACTATTTAAACTTGTCACTTCCTTTAAGCTTAAGAAATTCGAAACAATATTTTTTAATTCATTTTTCTATAATCAAACGAGTTATTTATTTCTTTTTGAATATGATCTTGAAGTCTAAGCATCAGCGCAAGCTAAATATTCTTTACAAACTCATGTCATCCATCATAGCCATCTATCAACTGATAAAAATCTGAGTTTTAGATCAATCTAAATATTTTATGGGAATAATAAATACAGAGCTTAATAACAACACATGCCTTTAACCGTTCGTATTTCATATGCTCCGATTTTGCTGCGGTTTTTTGCTTTCGACGTTAATATAAAAATAAAAAATACATATTTTCATGGTTTTTGTTTTTATTTTGTTTTTTAATAGTTATAAACAAATTAGTGTGCGTTGCATTTCTGCATCATATTAGCGCTTGCGGAAAAAAAAAGTTCTATACTGTTTGCGTAAAACCGGTGCTGCCCGGAAATTTGCACCTCAGCCTTTTATCAGTCCATTTTATCAGGCCAATGACCAAATTGATCTTGCCGGACCATCACGGTAAATACCTTCGACCAGCCGCTCTATTCACCTGACTTAGCTCCGTGTGACTGATTCCTGATCCCCAAACTCAAATTGCCGCTTCGGGGAACCCGGCATGACTCCGTAGACTCCATCAAACAAACTCGCCGAGAGCTACTGAGGTGGACTGATCAAACCAGCTGCTGTAAACAAACTGGTTGACAGATCGCGTTATTTTTTGCATAGTAATTAAGGACAGACCTACCAACATAGAGGAAAAAACACCTAAAAATTACTTAACGCGGGCAATTCAAAATGACAAATTCCGGGTACTTTATTGTCAGAATGTTTTGGTGGAGCACATTTGTTCATCTACACACATAAACTGCTCCATTGGAACTTTTTTGAAGTTGTTGTTCTTCTTCGACAACCGGCTTAATTTTGAATAGGCGATCATGATTAGTATTGGTAGGTGGAACCTGGAATTCCTTGTTGTTGAAATGAATATGATGTGTTATCTTTTCAAATCTTTTTTTCGCCTAAACGTTGTTGGAAAGTTGTGAAAAAAGAAGTGCTCCGGTAACGACAGCTCCACAATTTTAATGGGCAAGTTTTTATTCAACAGGAATCTTAGTTGATTTTCATTTGCGTTGCTTTATTTCGGCTGATTTAGATTTCGCAGCATGAATATCACCGAGCCCACTTTGAGTTGTAAATTGTGTGCCGGTAATCCTGGCAAATTCAATGATAAATAGTATATTTCGTATTTCTAATATTTTCCCTCCCTCCACTCGACAAAAGTCAAACAAAACACGGGAAATAAGAAGAGAAACAAAAATCAGCAGAACACATTTTGGTTTCTGGAACACGACTCTCCCACTTCCCTTATCGAAAAACCAAAATTGATCAATAGCCTCAAACACGAAACATAAACAAAGCAAAGCACAAACAACAAAACGCACTGTGTCTTTCTTTTCGCACTTTAAATGCCCATAAAATACAGAAACGAAGAGCGCAAAGAGAGCGTACTCAGAGAGGAAAAATACAATAATAACAACAACCAAAGTATTAAAAACGAAAAAACGTACAACACTTTTTATGCTTGGTCTGGCAAACTTAACACTTAAAAATATTGGATGAAAAATTAAAAACAGAAAAAAATAAGTATGCAACTCTTTTTATTAGCATTTATTTGTCATTTAAAAAAAAATTATTAAAATCGGCTCAGTATAGTGTGCGCTAGATAAAAAAATGTTAAAAATTTGGTAAAAAAGTGTCTGTATCTCGACAACAGCGCCACCTACCGGGTCCAACTGAAGCATAAATCATCTTGGTGACCCCATAAGTACAACAAAAAAAATATACAAATCTAAATTGGTTCAGCCGTTTTCAATTGATAAGCGTTCGTACAGATTTCGACATTGATTTTTATATATTGTACCTATAAAGACTCTATCACGTCCTCTCTTCTGAGATTTCACCCTCAGCGATTAACAGCATCGTCTTTCGCTGCCTTCGGAAATCGGAACACACTACAGACTAGATGATCTGGACGTTACTCACTGTTTTTTTTTTAAGTCAATTATCATGCAATAAGTAGACTTATTTTAAATGTAAATAGTTTACTATATAAAATGGGTTCATTTTGTTGAAAATTTCATTGTCATTTTGAATTTTGACTTTTATAAACTTTTGCGTTTATATTTTGTTTGAATTTCTTGTACTCAAAATTTTCCGTATTGAATTTGAAATTTTATGCTGGAACTAACAAAAGAAATAAACTTCGATGCCGGCACGTATGAATGCTACACATTCTTGATTGTAATCATAACATAAGGAAAACAAGAGGAATTCAAAGGGAAAACAAAAGGAAAACAAAGAAAAGTCGAAAGCAAAGCATAACTAAAGCTGAAAGGGTTAGGAGTAAAAAAGCATAAAGAATAACGAAAGAATCCAAATCAAAATCCGAGACCAAAATCAGGACCTTTGAAAATGAAAATAAGTAAACAAAAAAAACAAAAAAAAACAAAAAAAAAAAACAATAACCACAACAACGGGATCAAAATGACAAAACAACAAAAAC
The DNA here is from genome assembly GCA_037043295.1 of Amiota minor. NCBI lineage: Eukaryota > Metazoa > Arthropoda > Insecta > Diptera > Drosophilidae > Amiota > Amiota minor. The sequence continues at coordinate 370,267 of JBAMAW010000102.1, read as the reverse complement.
AAAACAAAAAAAAAAAAATATAATAATAATAATAATAATATAGAAGAGAAACGAATGAAGTATAAATTGAAGAGAAATGAAAGAAAAACGAAAAAAAAAAGTTAATATGAGCAAATCTTTCATCAGCATCAGCATTTTGTGTGTGTGGGTGCACATGTATCTAGATATTGTACAATACAAAGATGATTGTGATAAGCTCCATTGTAGAAGCAAAACTTTTAACGGGTTAAGCTTGTTTTCTTTTCTTTTCTTCAATTTTCCCCCCTTTTTTTGGTGTAGATATGTTTCACGTACATCATACATCGACAGACATCAAGCCCAAAGTCAAAGCCCAGCCAATCCAAGCCGAGTCGAGCAGAACCGAACCGAGCTACTCTTAACCAACAATTTACTTTCACTTTCATTCCTTTGCTCCTTCGCTTTCTCTGACATCCGCTACCATTAACACAATGCAAAACAACCTTGGGAAACTTTTTTAATGAGCACACACACTTTTCACCAAAGTTGACAAACACACAGAGAATAGAGTGAAAAGTGAAGGAAAATTTCATGGATTTACTAGATCGTAGAATAACAAACAAATACCAAAAAAAAAAAAAAAAAAAAAGAAATAAAGAAAAATATAAAAGGAAAACTCATTTCAAATGCGTTCAGGCATTCACACACCTACAGCCTCAATATCCACAAATTCAAACTGAGTAGCATTGTACGTCTATATATTTATTTACAAAGATACATTGTATTAGAGTAGTAGTAGTATATTGAAAATCTAAACAAGAGTCGATTTACTCATCATCAGTATCACTGCCATCGTCATTATCATCATTATCATTACATGTACAATATTACGGCCAACATAAGAGGAAGAAACGTGTGCCGAGTTTCGAGTGCCGCATGCCTTACCAAAATTACTAACACTAAAAGAACAAATAACAAAATCTATAATACAAATATACAAACCAAAGAAAAGTGGCAAAAAGTATGATAAAAAAGTGAGCGTGTTTAAAGAAAAAAGTAGGAAAAACTTTCACGGCAAAAGTAGAAAGACAATTTTCCATGAAAATTGTTTCAATATTAACGCAACACAAAATTTGTAAAGAAATGAAAGAACTGAAGAAGAATCCGACGAAAATGAAACGAAACGAGTTTGCTTGGTTCATTGGTAACCCGCAGCACATCCGGTTTTACCGATTTCAAACTTTCACCACACGCACTTCTCTACCCTTCATTACCCTACCATACCTTACATACACACACACACACACACACACAGTAAGATGTACCCTTCTAAATTGTCTGACATTTCATACTCCTCTTCATCCAGTTATCATTTATAGAAAAGCCACATAGTGACGGCATCTCTTTGACTTAAACTCCTACTGGACTTAACTTTCTTTTTATTGGGTTGATAATGGGTCGGTCGAAATGAATTAAATTTGGGTTTAGTTTGGTTTGGTTGACTGGTTCAAGGACTGGTTGCTTTGTGACTTTAATTCAGGATACCAAACGAAAAAGATTGCCTCAAAATTTCTTGTATTTTGCACTTGATTAGCAGTCACAGTAACCCCAAGTAATCACCCAAACCAAAAAATTAAACGAAATCAATTCTTACCATAAGGGCGATGATGATGATGATGATGATTTGGACGATAATGATGTTGACTACGACGACTGACATCGCCCAATAAATGAGTATGAATATCTTCCTTATTATGATATTGTATTTTGTTTCTTTAATGTCTATATTTTTTTTTTTTTTTGTTTTTGTTTGTATTTCATATACCCAAAATGAAGTACAATATAATCTCAATAGTCCGGACAACCATGTAATGTTCGAATTACCGAAATATCCGAATAACCATAAACCATAAAGAAAAAGGAGTCGAAAGAAAATCAAAACTAAACTTTTGAATAAAATTTATATATTTTTAAATATCAAATGTATTTTTAATGTGATTAAAAACTAAAATCCAATTTATCAGCTAGAGAGTGAAGAATTTTTGAAGTCTGGTTTTCATGTTTGTTGTTCTCATATTGCCTTAATTAATATCATCCATCGTTAGAAAAATCGTTGCCGCCATTTAACCACTCATTGATTTCATTATCATTTCATATATTCGGGGATATTCCGATAGGTAGGTCAACTGTGTCATGAAAGTTACTGAGGTCTTACATTGATGTGAATCCCATTCTTTGTCATACAGCAGGGTAGATAGTTAAATCAGAAAACGGAGAATTCTCTTAAAGAAATGGTAACAACGTAGTGTTAAACCAGCGTACGGATTTACAGGTACAGAGTCTGCAATAGATAATTCGTATCGATACGAGTACGTTACTATACTAGCTACATTACCTACCCTTATGTATACACATACTATTTAGGTCTTATTTTCTTTATTTTACATTGAAAGTTTAAGTAGGAGTATAAAATAAAGAGAAGAACTGAAATTGGAACTGAACTACAGATACAGATACTCTTATGTAAATACTGTATATACTTATTTTTATACTACTGTAACTGTGTTATTGCATGAAAGTGGATACATATGTATGGAAATAAAATAGAAAAAGACTGTATTCTGTCGGTCATTAAATAAAAACAGACAGAAACATTGAATAACAAATTAAAAAAAAAAAAAGAAACGAATCGACTAACATGATAGCACCAGTTAATTAACTGATAATATTGGTACCTAAATGTGGGTTAGATACTTTGAATACAAAATACTCGTTCACACATGTGTTCGAACGAGTAGAGAGCAAATTCAGTAATTGTTCCATTGAACAACATTAAACAAAATTAATATGCAAAAAAAAAAAAAGAAAACTTGTCTTCGAGTAGTAAATGTGAATGTCGTCGATAACATCTTCTAGTAGATAATAAATCGCTTATTTCGATGTACCTATATAGTATAAATGTTATAGTCATTTTGATAAATAAGAAGAATTGCAATATAAACTAAATGTATATTTACTTGGTATGTGTTTTTCTTAGCCTTACTGACTGACCTACATAGGTGATAACGGCTACGTCGATCTCATCAAAGGACGAATGAATTTAAAATGAGAAATTAAGGAAAAGAAAAAAGTATGAACATAAAATTCTTAATTTGAATAGGTCACGTGCACTACTTTGACAGCATTCAGTGCACAGAATGAGATGGCATATTGAATGGGACACATGAACAGGTAAAAAAATTTAAAACAAACACGGATACTAGTATTGAGAGAGATTAAAGAGCCAGCAAAAGAAAATTAAACATGAACTGAAAAACTTTTACTGAAGTCTTAAAGATTTGCAATGATTTTCATTAAAGTCACTACAAAATATTTACTACAATATGTACAATTTTGGTACTATCACAATGTATTGTAGCTAGTATCTGTCATATTGTACAAGAATCATAAATACATATCACCCATGAATACAAATACGAAGCATGAAAATCATTTATCAAGCACAATTTACAATACATGAATTTCTTGTGCTTCAACAACTGTTTGATTCATTATTTCATGTACGACAAATGGTTTTTATTGTCATGTTAAATATTTTCATTTTCATCATTTTTATTATTGATTCAATATTTTCTTCGTGTTATAACAAACAGCAAAACAGAAAAATACAAAAACCTTAAACAAAAAAAAGAAAAAAAAAAAATTTGTTAAGCACACAAAAGTGTCATATAAGGAAAGCGTTATAAAAATAAATAAAAACAAATTTTAAAAATGTTTCACGAGAGAAAAACAAGAAAATACTACAAGGCAAAATATTAATTTCAGTTCACCGAACCGCACATACCTTTCACAATAAATCCCCCAGCAATTGAGGAAGTGAAAATCAGCGCAGTTTTTGTCTTGTTGCGTGAATATGAACGAATACCTTAAGAAGCTCAGAAATTTCTTAAATGGTAGAAATTATTGGCATATCCAAATATCATTTAATAAGTTTCGACAACCATAAATTTTGATAGTTTTAAAGAAATTAAAATGAAAGTACGCAATTTGATTATCTCCTTCAATAATCAAGGAACTCTGCACAAAAGTTGAGAAGTTAAGAAACTAGAGATGAATGCAAAGACTAGGCCTAATTGATTAACTTTATCTTGTTGATTATTGATTTTTTAGAATAGCTTAACATATTTATATGGAAGATGGATTTTGCTACCATTATTATTACAAATTATAACCTAGGATTTAATATGGGCAATAGCGACAGAGGCCTTCAGCTCAGGGGAAAGTAAAGAAGGAAAGGAGGAAACTAGAAAAGTGCAGGACCAGACTTGCCTTGAGCGGGAATCGATCCCGCGACTCTTGGGATGTCAGCCCAGCGCACTAACCTCTGCGAAAATGAGCCAGTCAAGTATAATATAATATCAGTTTTTTTGTTTTTCCAATAAACTAAGTCAGACACAATTCTTTCCTGTCTTTCATTGTTAAGCTTCTGTGCTAAAATTTAAGCACGAAATCTACAATACTAAGAGCACAAGTTAACCTTGAAATCAATTTTGTGAGATAATCGGTGTTTTCTTGGTTGCAAACATCATGACAAAATAATCATCTCTCAAAAAACTTACAAATTTTATGTGCGAAAACCATTAAACATTTCCATGTAGTGTTTTTTCTATTGTCTTTATTTATAATAAATAAAATAAAAATTGTTGTCAATTTCAACGTTCGCTTGTCAAACAATTTAACATACAATATTTTTTCCATCTCATCATATTTTTTTTAGTATGTGTTTTTGTGTCTAGTTTTTTATTTTCTATATACAATAGAAAATTCAATTTGTTGCTGTTGACCAAGACGTTGTCAATGTAGACAATCTTACTAGATAAAATGTAGTTCTTTACAATACTCTAAAATCGGCCAAGTGTGAGTCAGACTCGCACACGGAGGGTTCAGCGCCTATATCAAAAACTTTTAGTGTCTACATTTCAGTTCAATAGTGCAAAACAGAAAAAGGTTTGAATTTTAATGGAAGCTTTTTATGGAAGGTATCCTCCCTTGCGGTCCGATCCAAATAAAATTTTGACACTATAAGTATGGCACCCCAATCATGGATCGTGTAGCTCCCATACAAAACCCATATGTTCCTTATGTGGGTCCTTTAGCCTCGATACAAGTACACATTCTGTGAAAATTTCAACTTTCTACCTACCTATCTTCCTTTATTGATGATATAGAACCCGTGGACGGACGAACGGACAGCGTGGCCTTAAGAATAGGGTTCCGTTTGGTACTCTTTGAGTCCGGAACCCTAAAAATAGATTCGAATAATAAAAAGGGTGGAAGTGACTTAAATCTACTAAACATACTTGTATTATAGATGGGTGAAGCAGACAAAAAAAATTTATGTTCATTTTCAAGAAAAAATTTTAATTTACACACTTTCTCCAAGAAAATGTCACAAATTAGGGATGAACAGATTAGACACAAAGTATTTACTGTGTCAGATGATATTCATATACTTAGAAAGTATATAAGTATTGTACAATAATAGTCTCACACTTGAAGGCAGCTCCTACTACATAGTCGCTTCATCTAAAATACTTATTTGAATGAAAATACAAAATATTTGTGTCTCACAATAATTCAATGAAAAAAATACACTCCCAAACTATAATATGTATAAGTTATATGTTCTTTTTTATAATTCTTTATAAATATGTAACTGTCATTGAAATTTTGTAAAGGTTTTAAAACTTAACGTTTTTATATCATATTTATGAATAGTAAAAAATAGAAAAAACTAAAAAGTTTTCATGTTACAAAATTCGGATAAAATTTAATATCCATAAACAAAAAAAAAAACAAAAAAATAATACAACGAATATACCCACTTGCTCCTCACTTCCTTCATTTATACGTTACTGCTAAAGAAACTCTTGAACTCGTGAGGCTAAAAGTGTAGTAAAATAAGAAAATATCAAATTACCGCACAACAAAATTATGTATGTTCTATGAGATTTAGGTTTCTCCAACTCATTCAGTCTGACCTAAGCTGAATCAAGCCCAGACTAGCCAAGCCAAGCCGAGAAAATCATTCAATGCCAACGGCAGCTCTGAATATCTTCCCATTATTTTTTTTTTGTGTTTATTATTATTTTCAAGTGTTTCATGTTTTTTTTTTCTTTCTTCCTATTTTGAAACCCTACAAAATGTGACAAACGCTCATAAATCCATATCTATTTCTATTTCTACACTATTTTACTCAAATAGACAGACAATAGAAATGTGAAATCCTTCTGTCTGTGGGTTGTGGTGCTGGTAGTTATGAAAAGCGATTATTTATGTAAAAGGACAAGGAACTTTAAATATTCCTGTAAAATAGATAATATGTTTTGGAAGACAACAAATTGGACACGTTGGATAGAACTTAATACGTTATAATCTTTAAGAAATTATAAAACCTTTTATTTCATTTCATAATCGGATTGATAAATTTAAGAGACAGGCACACTCATGTTCATGTTTGATCTGTTGTATGGATTTTTTGTATTGGATAATTATAAGAAATTAAATATTGTAAAATACAAAATAATAATTAACTAAAGGGTCATCACCATTAAAAAGGCTTCTCAGCTTTGCTTATGTCATTGCTTTTGATTGCTCTATAATTTCCAAAATTAGATTTAATTATGATGTAAGTACCTGAAATACATTACGATTCATTATGAAAAGAATTTCAGTTGTTTACTCATGGTTAATTTAATTGATTTTGTAAGTCTTCTGTGTGGACATTTAAAAAACTTTTGTTGTTTGACTTTTGACTTTTGTCGAATGCAATGTGCTGATGATGATTCTAGGTATGTAGGTAGGTTTAATACCTCGATCGCAAAACAATGATGCTATCTAGACCCCTACTTGGGCTCATTGTGGTGGTTCGGCTATACATAGTTTTAATTCTTGACTAAACCATTTGCAGCTCATCTCAAAGCGCATTTAACACATGAAAACTATTCCGAAGTTGTCATACTCTTTGCGCACCCCTAGAAAACTTTTTTGCAGACGCTACTGTGATTGAGCATACAGAGTCAGTACACTTACCGAGTAATCCGAGGCTCTTGAAACTTACATATATGGTTAGTGAATACGGGTCAGGCACTTAAAGTAAATATCCAAAATACAAAAAAAGATTTTCTAATAGGAACATTAATTTGTATTTGGGTTTGTATGGGGTCTATAAGATCCAGTAACATTAGAGTCTTGAAATTTTTATTATTGGTAGAAATGGATCAGAAACTTAAAGTGTTCAAATTCAAAACTTTCTCTGAACCTGAATTTTAATGGGTTGTTTGTATGGGAGATCTCTTCTAGTAACCCGATTCCGACAAATATATAGCGTCTTGTGTTATGAAATCTTCGTCTAAGTTTTCAGTTTTCTAGCTCAAAAACTGAGGGATTAGTTTGCATACATGTAGACGGATATACATGGCTTAATCAACTCATCTCTTCGAGCTGATCAAGAAAATATATATATATAATATTATGGGGTCTTCAATGTCTTCTTGTATGTGTTACAAATTACTATATTATTAAGTGCGTAATGAGTATAACAAGGTGGAAAGAATATATTTTGCTCAAAATCAAAGTTTGACGATGAACTTTTGACAAGTGTTGATTAATTGATGATTGTTTGACAAAGGAAATGTTACCTAATTTGAAAGCCATTATTGCAATTCCATTAAGATAAGGAAAAAGTATGCATATTACCATTTTAGATACAATACTTTTAAATAAAAATTACTTTCAAATTGTAATTTTGTAAATATTTTCTTGTATTTAAGAAAGATAATAGTTTGTTCTTTGTTTCATTATTAAGATATGTAAATGCTTAAAACTATTGTATTTAATTCATTCAAAAATAAGAAATAAACCACATAAAATTTAGGATGTGACGACTTTGTGCCAGAACAAGAATAAATTGAACAAATAATATAAATAATAACAATAATAATATGGAATAAGAAATGAAAGAGGAGCATTGATAAAGGAAGATAAATAAATAATAAATAACAACGCGCGAAAATAAACTCGACCACGAATGCTTAAAGCAGCGTCACTTTGGGATTATCCGTTTAGCCATAACCTCTTGGCACACTATGCACACTTATTACCACATACCAAACCTCTCAATGTCTAGATACACATACTCGTATACCCAACAACAATAACAAATTATCTGTAAAGGGCAAACAAAAACATAAAAAAATGAAAGGAAAAAAAATGAGCAAAGAAAAGAAAACTGTAGTCAAAATTGATACAAATTTATACATAAATTGCCACTAGAGGGTTGGGATAGGGCTCGGGTTTGGGATGATTTGGGTTTGGGTTGAGTTAACTTCAGTGGTGCTGCGTAGCCAAGAGAATGTTAGTGTATTGGTCAACATATAGTAATGGTAACGTATGGCAAAGGACAAAACATTGTAAGAGAATACCGCCATGCAATTTCATGCCATTCCAAGTTACTGGTTCTGTTACAGTGGCTGGCTGGTTGCTGGTGTTTCTACAGGTTAAGCACAGCAACTGCCCTGAAGCCATAAAAAAACAATTTTGAAAGCATAAATTGATGAATTGATAATATAAATTAACCAATTTTTTCTTCCCTATCGATGATACATACATGCAAGAGGCTCGCTCGCAACATCATTCACATACATTGTACGATGTGGTATCTGCGAATATCTGTGTGTATGTGTAGTGTGTGTGTGTGTGTGTGTGTGTGTGTGTGTGTGTGTGTGTTGTTTGCACTACGTGTGTGTGTGTGTGTGTGTTTGTGTTGTGTATGAAATGTAAGTATATAAACGTTATTGCATTGTATTGTATTGCACAATATCCAATAACAAGGGCAAACGATATCAAACAAATATGGTTATAGGACATTTATTGGACTCCCTATAGATTTACGATATTCACAATAAAGACAGTCCAACAAAACAATCGGACAGTCAGTCAGACTTAACAACTTCCCAACATTGTCTCTCTGTTTTGTCTTTCCGTTTGTCTGTAACAATCAACCTAACTCAACATAAAAAGCGACAGGGTTTTCATATTCCCTTGTATTATGTATTTAGTATCTCTAGTATGTTGTACTCCATATGATGGTATTATCCTAAAAAAAAAAAAATGCTTATAAACGCCTTTTTTACAGCTTTTATACTTTCTCATCCTCCGTCATCCCTCTTACAAGGATAGATTTCTTGCCTGGTATTGGTATTGGCCTATTATATTGTATATTGTATATTGTTATTCTATTCTTTTTGTTATTAGTCGTCATCATTCTGTTTGTCAGTGCCAAGGAATAACAGAGTGTAAAACGATTACCATACCACAAAATGAATTGTATTTATGTACATACGAGTATCTTGGACTATAACATACATACTACATATATATGTATGTTTTGTACTTTAGCTTAGGAAGGATCTAAAACACAAAACGGCATGAACCATTACTATTGTGGCCAAAATGTGTAACACAAAACACAAACACACAACATGAGAAAATTTAAATAAGCGTCCGTCCAAGCATACGCAAAGCTGTCAGTCTGGCAGTCAGGCAGGAAGGCACGCGTGCCTAGCCAAATGGGCGACAAACAGACATTAAACGACCTTAGACATCACATATTCCCTTGTTACCTTTACTTCCTCATAACTCTCATTTTCCTTTTTCTATTCCGGCTTCTTTTCTAACACATTGATGTCAACACGATATTTGTGTAAGTTTCTGGTCTTTGTACGTTTTATTCTGACTATTATTGACAAAGGTAAAAGTCACCATTTTTCATCAAATCACCTTTCTCTGTCTCTCTTATTTTTTTTTCTCACATTACAAAAAATTGAAGTATAAGTTTAGTTGAGATTAACAACAACAACAAACAAAGTGATAAAGGTACGTTCATAGACACAACAAAACAAACTAACAACAGAAGCATTTTAAGTCATAAGTAGAGATATTTATTGTCTTTGCTTTTAAGTCTTATACTACTTACTAAGTAAGTATGAAAAATAGCAACAGAAAAGAGAAAAAATTATTAAGTACAACACTTGGAAATTTTAAAATGGCCTATAAGACAGTAAAAGTTATATATCTATAGTTATATCATCTGTATCATTTTAAACAATTTCATATATTTAAAATTGTCTGACAACACAATTTCTTCTTTCAATGAAATGAGTCCCTATAAAATCCATTATGATATCTCAAAAATTTAGGAACACTACCAATAAAACAGTATTTACTTCACTTTTCCTTCGGAACTAAATTTATTATTTGTTTTGTAAAGAATAAACCCCACCCCACCAGGAACATAGAAAATTGTGAAAAGCTGAGCTGGTAAAAGAATTGAGGTCTTAATGGGTGGCAAAAATTCCATAGGAGTTCCTTAATCATCACTTTATCAAAGATTGGTAATAAATTGTACATAATAATTTGCAAACTTAAATGTTCATAGATGCTTAATGAAATTTATTGACTACTAGCGTCCCGGCGTGCGTAGCTACGCCCCAGCTCACAAAAAAAAAAAAATTATGTACATGGTGCATATGTAAGCCATAACGCCGAATAAAACAGACAGTTATTGAATATTTCGGTTAAACCAACATTTCGAATTTAATTTCTATGCCCAAAAGTAAGAAAAGTTTGATTTTGTGATGTGCCGATTCATGATAGGGCAACGTATAGCTGGGCATGAGCGAACACTTCATTACGGAGATCTACACCAACGGCATGAAATATTTGCCCTTCTGATTTATTAATAGTAATCGCACAACATGTACTGATTGGAAACTGAACTCGCTGAAACTTAAAAGGTTAATCGATTGAAATCATTGGTAACCTGGGGATCATCGTAGTTTCGCCTGCTGCTGGAACTGTTAAAATAGTCGTCTCTAAAAAACGCTTAGTTTGTAGTCTTGTACCATTGCATAAATTGGGCGGCTTACGTAGAATTATAATGGGTGTACCAATTTTAAGATTTAATTTATGTGGTGGTAGTCCCGGAGAGTTAAGAGAGTTCAGGAATTCTGTTGGGTAGTGAACAACGTCATCTCGATCTCTCACTACATCCAAAGAGTTTTATATTTTGCATTCTGCTGAGACGTTATGTGAAACTGCATCGTTAATCTCGTCTGCGGCTGAATTTGTTGAAGTGACGATAATTCGCTCGCAAGCCAACTGGAGTTTTTATGTTGGAAATTTTCAATATCTGAATAGACCTTACCAATAAGTTCCTCAATTGTTCTAACGCAGATTCCTACAACACCACCATCATTTGTTATGGAGCTGAAACCATCGCCTATTTTTAACAGTTACTCTACAAACTTATATGAATGATGGCGTCCATAAAGATGCACGTGCATATTAACAGACAATTTTAGTTTTTGTATATATGGCCAAATTTGAGACGTGTACCTTTAGGAAGCCCAGGTAAATTCTGTCTCAAATCTTCGGTGAACAAAAAAATCACTCCAACTATTACCGCCTAAGAGGATCAATAAGAGACTTGCGTGACATTGTACACTCGTCCCATATTATAAGCGATACTCTCTCTCTCTCTGAAAAGCATTAGCACTGTTTTAATTTTTTTTTGTAATAGAACATGCGCAACTCTGTTCTGGTCAAAAACTTAGAGGCAGCTTAAATGTAGAATGAGCTGTTCTCTCTCCACACAGAAGAGTGGCTGCGATACTTGAAGAAGCGACCGCAACAGCAATTTTGTTGTCGCTTCGGATTTCAGCTAAAATTACTGAAGTCAAGAAAGTTTTAAGAGTTCCTCCAGGTGCGTCTATAAAAAAAATTTCTCCAGTGCTATGGCTCACACTGTCAATTATCTTCCGGAAAATAATGTGTTGCACTCCTGTTAATTTTGGTTCGTTTTATTAATTAAATGTGAGTTTTCGGGGATAGGTTCTGGTAAACCGGAATCTTTTAAACAGTGTTCTCCATAAGAAAAAACAATATATTCAAGAAGAGTCAGATCATCATTAAAAATGTTGTTAATAATCCATGTCATGTTGATTACTGACTTCTCTCGCGTGACATCTCACCGGAACGGATATTACTAACGATAGTGTCCTTGACGATAGTCTCCTTGGTTTCCACACTAAAAACCATCAGAGCGACGAAGCGACCCGCGCACTTCTCTTCTAAACTAACCAAAATTGAGAGAACGCGAAATGGTCTTTGTGTGGATAATTTTGGGAAAACTTAATCCTAAAATAAAACATATTTTAATTCAAAAAAGCAAATTTGCCACGCGATTGTTTAGGACAAAAATATTAATTAAAAAAAAAAAATTATTAAAATTGGTTTAGTATAGATTGCGTGAAAGCGTTACATACAATGCCCATATAAACAATTCTATATATTGGGCGTACAAATAAAAAGAACAAACTCGTTACATACTCAATCTCCAAAATAATTTCCATTACTAGCCACAACTTTTTCCCATTTTTCTGCAGCTTTTGAATTCCTCGTCGGAAAAATTGTTCGTATTTTGACGCGATCCACGAATCAATCCAGTTTTTGGCTTTTCGAAAGACGAAGTGGTAGCATGCGTCATCAATCTGAATAAATAAAAATCAGAAGGGGCGATGTCTGGAGAGTACGGCGGGTGGGGTAGGATGTCCCATTTCAAAGTTTCCAGGTATGTTTTCACTACTTTGGAAACATGTGGCCGAGCGTTGTCATGTAAAAGTATCACCTTGTCTTCATCCGAGTGTTGCGGGCGTTTTTCCTTCAACGCTCGATTCGAACGTATTATCAGTCCGATCAGAGGGCTCCTGTGATGGTTTCCCCATTAAACATCCGAGCGGTCAAGTAAAGATCACTTGAGCCATGAATGTTCGGTTTTGCGGTCGAACTTGATGTATGGCCGGGAAGCCCCCTTGTATTTTTGCCATTTTCGCTAACGAACAGGACAAAGCACAGTCAAAATACACAAGCGAGATTCTTTAGAGTTGTTGACCGATACCTCAGCTGGCTATGTAAAGTTTCTGATCGTACTTATCGACCGATTAGCGGCGCTGGCGCCATCTATGGGAAAACGGTGGTTTTCTATTTGTACGCCAAATAATAGTACATATGTGGAGTTCAAAAGTAACTCGAATATATTCATGGTGGGGTATTCTTCTCACAATCAAAACATAACCGACATGTCCATAATATATATTTAAAGTAATTAATTGTATTGAATTGTCGTTAGTTTTATATTGATTTTATTAACTTGATAATTCACTATAAGTAAAGTATATTTTTTTTTTTACAAAACACAGTGAATGATAGAAATCAGCAATAAGCATCTTATGGTAAAATTGAATTTGTTTTCACAGCCATGGATATCTGTTCATATTCATAGTCATATAAAATATAATACTTATTCCTAATAGGAGCCGGAAATTTAAATTGAAACACAAATCTACTTAATGAGGCTTATTGAATAAGATCCATAACATTTAAATTTGATTTAATCAACATATATTTGAAATTTTTTGCGTATGTTATGGTAAATTAAAATGTGAAAAATTAATTTTTAAATTTCACCATTAGTAACTTAGGTTTAGAGAAACAAACAAACAAATATACATATATAATTATGATAATAATGATGAACTAAATTAATCCATGAAAAATATTTAATTATAGTAATAATGAGGATGATGGTGATAATGTGGTGATGGTGATCTGTTCGTCTATTTTCAGTACGAATAATCACCAAATTTCATTTATCCAAACAGTGAAACAACTTACTAAATAGTGATACAGTTGCGTTCAAGAGTATTTATGCGTAAATCAATCTTTACATATATGAGATCAGTTTGAGTTGGAGTGCGAGATCTGATTCAATTTTCTCTGATTAGCTGTGCTCATTATTACCTAAATGGCCATAAATCGAATGGAATATGTAGATTGCAATGCGTCATACATTTCAATATTTCCAATGGGTGTACAAAGGGGGGGACGGGACAATAGAGGGAATAGCCTCCTTGGAGTTCAACTACAACCACTTGAACTACATAAGTACTAAATAATAAGAGTTGTGCTATTTACAGAAAATTAAAGGTTGCTCCCCTCTAGGACACAAGAAATTCCTAATGTTAACACCCTAGTCGTAAATCTGGTTTAATACACAATAAGAGAAAAAGAAAGAGAAACTACCACACCGCCATAGTATGCATGTATTGTATTTACATATGAACATACGAACGAGTATATAGACAAGTGACCGACTGAAAGAGAAGATATGAATGTCTAGAAATGTATTCTGTGCTCTCTATTGAATAATTATTGTATATTGGTGTACTCTGTGTGTGGGGCGGGGTATGGGAAGTTGATTTAAGCCCTTTGAAATTGATGTTATTGTACAACAAAATACTATTGTGTGCTATATATATCACATTCCCATGGTGTAGTGATGGGTATGACGAGTATTGTTTGCGTACAATTGAAATTGGAAATGTGTATTTAATTATGCCTTTATAATACTTGGTACTAGTCGTACGTAATCCATAACACTTGGATTTGTACAAATTTTTCGAAATTATTTAAGTATTGTTTGTGCTGTTGTTCATTGTAGTTCGCTATTGTGTTGTGATTAGTAAAATTATAACTCATTCATAACTAATTTCTTGTATTTCATTTTCTGCTTTCATGTTCGTTCTTTTATATATATATAAGTATATACGAGCACTACTTCATAGAATAAGTGGGTATTTCCCATAATCTATTATTCTGTAGCTAAATATGTAAATACGACGAACAACCCCCAACTATGGCAAATGGTTTTTAATTTGCATTCGCTCTGCAAGACGAACGATTTAAACGAGATGATTATAGTGATTATAATGATGGAAGGAATTGAGGATTCTATAAGTTTAAAAATTAAACAAAAGCAAACAAAACCAAACATAGAAAACAATAAACAACATTATGAATTCAGTTCCACGGAAGCTTAAATCAGTTTTCCCTACACTCTATCTGGGCAAGATGGAATACTGGCAAAGTATTTTTTTTTTTTTTGTAGATGGAGTTCTACTGGTTTATTTATACACACTCACTCGTACTATGTCAGCTTTAAGTTAATGACAATTGTTTGCACGCGTTTTCGTGTTGACATTTAACTTAAGAATCAATAAAAACAAAAGATTGACGAGATACAGTCAAGTTTTGTGTATTTGCAATTATACTTTACTTTATTACTTCAAAGTTACGTAAAGTTTACCGCAGAAATATGATTATGTGATCCAAAAGAAAAAGAGATGCCAATTTTAAAACTTGAATTACCATGCACAGACGAGTATAAAACGTGTTATTTTTGGTAATTTGGGAAAACAGTAGAAAAAAACCTACTTCCGCAAGTGATTAACTGCTTCTTGTTAGGTTACCCGGCAAACGTCGTTTTGCCTCTACTTCGTAAAAAATTAATGGATACTGCAATGGATCATGTGACCGTTGTGTGTCTTGAATGGTTTGCATATGATTGTTTCTAAGTGATTTTCAAATTTATTTATCTCCAAACATAATAATAATGGTTACTTCTTTTACGATTGGTGTATTGAAACGTCGCACGTGTTCATTAGCTGGAACTTTGTCTGTTCTTATCTTGATAAAATAATTGTCCGATAATAATTATGCAGATAAGCTTTTACAAAGATTTCAAAGTTGCAACAATAACTTCCTCTTCAAAAACTAACATGTCATTATAATCACAGCGTATATGCTTAGTATAAAATCTGTAAGAGTATAGAGGTAAATTGAGGTAATATATTAAAAGCGACACCTACTAACCAGTAGAAGAACAAAAATTTCAAATGTAAATATATTTTGACTGGTCACTTTATTTTTGTTTATAAGCTATTTGAAATATCGTGCAGTGATAAGATTCTTGTTTGTTTTGGAAGGTTTATCAGCAACAGAAATCCACAAAAAATTGGTGGAAGTCTTAAATGAATCTACTACATCATTTCCAACTGTGCATCAATGGGTTTTGGACGTCCAAAAAGTGCAACATCACCATTGAGCAAGTGATGATATAATATTGTGTCTAAAGATCCAAGTTCGACTAAGCGGCAAATTGCTGATGCCATTGGCATTTCAGATGAACGGATACTTTATATTTTCTGTTTGAAAAGTTAGTGCCGTATTCTTTAACAATTCAACAAAAACTGAACCGAAAATAAATATCTTAGCGTAATTTGAAGCAAAATAAACCAGATTTTTTGCGTCGGTTCATAAATGTGGATGTGACTTGGATCTACCACCATGATTCTAAACTGAAACAAGAACGTTTACTTTGCACTGAAGCTGGTTGTTCAACTCCAAAACAGATCGGTAAAAAGGTTATGTCATCAGTGTTTTGGGATGAAAAAGAGAATTTGTTGATTGATTATCTTGAAAGAGGTAAAAAAAAAAAATTTCTCTGAATATTATTGCAACCAGAATATTATTGGACCTGGATATTATTGGATCAGCTGAATGAAAAAAATCTTGAAAAAAAAACCCAGTTTACAGAAGAAAAAATCATTTTTCATCAACACAATGCACTTGTTCATGCAAGTGTTTTGACGATGGCTAAATTCAATGAATTAAAGTTCGAATTGCTTGCACACCCACCGTATTCACCAGATCTGGCTCCCAGCGACTACTATCTATTCCGAAACTTGAAACAATTTTTTCATGGAAAGCATTTTTCATCTAATGAAGAAGCTATTGCAGGTGTAGAATAGTATTTTGCAGAGCTTCCAGAAAATCAGTACAGAGATGGTATAAAATTATTGGAGGATCATTGGAATAAGTGTATTCAATTTCTTTCATTTTTATTTTCAATACTTTTGTACCAAATTTAAAACCACCTCACCTCTTCTGAAAAGCAACACAATCCAGTTATTTTATTTATGAATTTAAGTACAAGGCAATAATTACATTTCTGATCCATATTTCCGATAATAACTTTTGAATGAGCGTTTTAATCAAAGTTTGTATGATAATTGAATGCAATTCTACGAAACAGAGATAATTTCCAAGTTTGTGTGTGTTCTGTATATTTGTTCTGTTGGTGCGTAGTGCGCATTCTTGGGCTTTTCTCTCTAGTATTCTTCTCATTCCGATGTTCTTCACTTTCACTATTAACTGAGATGTTTGACAAAGACTTCTTGTTTGATTTTAAAATATTTCTCTAAGGTTTCTATGCAAAATTTGATACACCAAATCTGAGCAAATCTGACAAATGCCCGGGGCCTATCTTGGAAACTGTTAGTGTCCAAGTTTCAGTTCGATAGGACAAAAAACAAAAAAGTTTTTCTAATAAGAACACGAATTCAAATGGGTGGTTTGTATGGGAGGTATCCTCCGCAGTGTTCCGATTCAGCTGGTTCTGACAAATGTCCTGGGCATGTATTGGAAACTGATAGTGTCCAAGTTTCAGTTCGATAGGGCAAAAACGAAAAAGTATTTCTAATAAGAAAAAAAAAAAAAATAACAAAAACCAAAATATCTGGCAAATCCGTCAAGCAGTTTTCAAATGATGTGACGACAAACAAGAGAGCAATTAATTTTTAATTATTATGTATAAATTTTACATTCAACATAATATTTTTTTGCTCTTGATTTACACTTGTGTTGCACATGGCACAGTTGTTAGATAGCTATGACTTTGCTAGCGAAATGAACGCCTACAAGATCAGACGCAAGTCTATTAGACTTTCTGACAAAATGAAAACCGATAAGAAAATTGAGAAGCTTATAAGTTGGGCATTGTTGGACATTGCTCTTCTCCTTTTAAACTTCTAACACCGCCAATCTCTGGCCTTTTCCGATGGGTATGGGGGCGGTATATTGGACAAATAATTGGGAATATACCGATATGGATATGTTGCCTTGTTTTTGTCCTTTCAATCCAAAGAATAGATGTTATAGAGAAATTGTAATTGTAATGGACATGGTCATATGTTCTAGAATGGTTATGAATTTTATGAGCGTACACATTGCAACCATTTAAATTTAGCGACCGACAACTGTTTATCTATTCAACAAAGGTGTAGTTCTAGATCTTAGTGACAGCTACTCAAACAAGATCATCACTTATTATTATAAAAGTACTGTTATGTAATATGTGCTTATGAAGATAATAGAAACTAAAATTGATTTGATGTCTGCTCCCAATTCCGGTTATCGTATTAACAACTTATTGCAATAAAAGATCATAGCTTTCACTGCCTTATCATTATGTTACTTTATAGACTATCAGATTCACAATTCTACAATACAAAGTGGTAATAGTGTAAAAAATAACAAGATACAAATTAAAAAAACAAAAAAATTGCTTTATTGTTATTGTCTGTTATAAGGAGTAGGAGAAGGGAGAGAAGGAAAAGGAGGTGTAGGGAAAAGTGATTATCATTATCGTTGTTCAGTGGAGTTCACAAAAAAAAAAAAAAAAAAAAAAGAAGGAATACCCATAACACAACGCATCCTTATTCTCTTCTATGGTAAAGGACAACTATGTTACTACTAGTAGCATGTAGCATGTAGCATGTCTTTGTACTGTGCTACGTGTTACAATGCTCCTTCTAAGCAATATTGCAGTGATTAAGAATTAAAGAAAATAAAACAGAAAAATAAAAATAAGGAACATAATTAAATTATGTTGGGCACGTGTCATGTCAAACTATTGTACTTACTCGTACTTCAACACGCCGGTTTGCCATCATTCAGAGATTTTCCTTGCTTCACTTCATTGATATTCCACCTTCTTTTCTTACTAACAACTGACAGACTCTATCTTAGTTCATATTATTACAAAATTTAGCTTTGGCTTGGTGGCTTTCGCTAAGTCAAATTATCTACAATAAATTTACACACGCTTAGGTTACAATATGAATGCCTGCCTTCTGACCCCTTGCTTGCTTCCTTCTCGTCTTTTTACTTGTATTTAGATAAGACAGCAAACAAACGGATGGACAGAGCGACAAACAGACAGACACTACTTCAGAACAAAAAAAAAAAAAACCCCTCTACCATAATTGCTGCTGTCATTGTACACTGGCATTTGTCTATTTTATACACTTCAATTTGTCGTAGAGTGACGACATCCCGACTTCGTCATCGGTCATGGACATTTATAAGCGTACGTAGACCGAGCAACCGACCGACGGACCATTAAAATACCTTTATGGTTTCTTCTTTTTAACTTTTGCTTGACTTCACTGGGCTTAGCTGTAGTAGAATGGTTTTTTTTTTTTTCTGTGTTTGCTCAAGACCAATAAGGACTCAACATACAATAAGACACAGACTCAGAGACACAGATACGTCGTAGAGCCACACATCCATATAGATATGTTTGTGTGTACAAGCGGGACACACGGAACACACGGAACACATGAGATTCAACTTCATGTGCAGCTTAGAAGAGTTGAGTCTTCAACTAACTCAGTTTCATTGTGTGTTGTTCCCTTATGTCATTATGGAATTCTGGTAGATTTGCTTTAAAGTATACAAAATGGCTAAGTAAAATCTTCTAAAGAGCTTAGTTTTAATTGGTCAATATTAACAAGAGTTTCATTTTGAAGATTCTGTTTATTTTTTTTTTTTTTTCATTTTTTTTTTCCTTGTATACTAATATTATAATAAGTATCTATATGCCAAAGTTTCTCTGAAGAATGTATGTATCTACCAATTTCTGTTACTTTTCTCTTATCTCTTAACAACAAGAGACAAATTTGCCACAATCGAATTTTGAAAATTTTGTAAAGAGGAAATAGGATTCTCTGATGTTAAATTTGGAAATGTGAATTTGAACGATTTCATTAAGATAAGAACTTTATTTTGTAATACTTAATATATAAAAAGAAGAAGGAAACTTACAATACAGAAGCCTTTAAATGTTCATGGCACAATCACTCAGTCATTCCGTCAGTCATCCATTCAATTGCTTTCATGCATCTTAAGCAAAGAGAAGTTTATTAAAAACGGAAAAGAAGGAAAATGCTCGAACTTTACGATGCCTAATAACATGGTAAAGGCAACTAAGAACCGTCACGATTCCGGAACAGTTTCAACACCCACAAATTCAAATACTTCTACATATCTCATGCTATAAACATACTAACTACTACTACTACTACTTACATATGTATGTATTGTAATTCCAATATCTTCGAAACACGTAAAAATGTCAATAAACTAGGCGAAAATCACCAAAATGAAAAGGTCAAAATGTGTGATGTGTGTGTGTGTGTATAGTCAACAACAACAACAACAACAACAACATTCCACGAAAACTATAGAAAAAACAATGGATTAAATGTTGCCGCAAATAAAATAAGAAACAATGGCAAAAAGAAACAATAAAGAAACACCTTGTACACCTGCCCGATTTAATAGAAAAGAAAAACAAAGATGTCAGAAGTAGTAAGTGTAAGTAAGTAAGTAAGTCAGTAAGTGTGTAGAGCTCAATGAAGAAAATAATATAAATAAATAAATAAATTCGTCCTAAAGTATTCTACTGCTATTCTAGTGCTACTACTATAGTATGATAGTTTCGTTCCAGGATCAACAAAAAGTTCAATAAAATAATAAAACGAAACAATAATAGTAATAAGAATGAACGCCACCACCAAATATTTGGACTATTTTATTTATTGCCTTCTTACTAATTGACAGAAATTTACTAGAAAATAAAAGAAAAGCTTCTGGCAATTGATGGAAGTGTTTTGTATACATAACACAAAAAAAATAAAAAACAAAACAAAAAAAAATTACAATGAAGAAAGGACATGAAAAGTCCACACGCACACATCCAAAGCCATAGAGCAAACGACACCAAGAACAGAACTGAGAACCACAGAATATAGTTATCTTAAGACCTAGGACACCAGCACTTTGTTGCTTTGTTGATTCATTTCTTGACAGGAAACATTGGGCGACACTCCTTACTTACTACATTACACTGTTACACTAACTTAGTACCTCGCCTCCTCGCACTCTTCACCTTCCTCCTTGTACTTGTACTTCAACTGCATGTCCTTCACACCATCCAATCTACCACTACATCCTCCAAGCTACTCTCTCGCAACGACTCTCTCAAAATAAAGGAGACTTAGTCTGTCGTAAATCGTCCGCACGAATATCTACTGTAAGTCAGTCCGTCCGTCTGTCCGTCCATATGTTCGTCTCTCGTTTGTAGTGATAATAATAGCAAAAGAAATGAAGAAAACAGCCTAAAGTGATTGCCCATACTTCCAGCATATCAAACACACAATATATGCCCCAGAATAGCGTACTACATCAAGTTCTTAAGTCCTTTGCGTGTAGGGTATTAGTTTCGATTTATTCCCCATGACGACTTCTCGTAGTACATATGGTATGACCTTTCCTACAACGATACAATACTACTTACATATGCACATACGATTGAGTACATACTTTTACAATAAATACTAAACTCCTGGTACATACATTCGTTCTTAATTGACAGCTAATTTTGTGCTGGTGCGTTATTCAATGGCTGCAATTTGCTCTAATTTATTTCCATTTTTATACTCGTTGTACTGGTTAATTCATATCTCCCTACCAACCTACCAACCTTCCTACCACCCACCATCCAATAACAATGACCGCAACAATAACAGCAATCACATTTTATATCATCAAGTAGCGAAAAAAAAAACAAAATTTTAACAATAATCATTATGTTTATTATTACCTACTTACTTTTGATATACAATAGTATATAATTTTTGACCTTTTACAATATAAATGGTAAATAATAAAGATGGTTAAATGGGGAAAACACCCATTTCCAATTTCAGCTTATACTTGTATAAGTGTACAATAGTATATTCACGGAACTGAGATTATCCGACTTATGAACAAGGAGACAAAACAAATAAATATACCATAAAGATGTTCATAGTAAAATGGAATCCATCGCAATTGAATGACCCAGATAAATTTATAAAAAATCCCATTAAAAAATGAAATGTTTTTTTTTTCCAACAATTCCATAAATTTTAGGCACTTGTACTATATTTAGTTTGCTCTGAGTAGAGAATAAACGCAATCGTGTGATTGACTCTAAGGTTGTTTTGGCCATGTTTCGTCGCAATACTAACGAGTTTCTGCGCTGAGACAACTGTAGGTGAAACATGGAAACACTGCTATACTCCAGAAACAATGAGAAAAGAAAACGTACATGTGTATACTTTTGTATCTCATACATACTCCTAATATATGTATATATGTAGTTACCATATTTATGGCTAATTTCTCTTATTCATAAAAATGCACTTTACTGGTGACTGGTGAGTTTCTAATGAAACATACAATAGTACATTTTAATTGAAAGAAATTGAATGTTGTTAAAACTATGACAATAAATATAGGTATAATTAGATATATTTACACAGCACATAGCAACATAGCTCCGAAAGCCTTAGCAGCTTCTGCTGCATACAGTGGCGGATTCACCAGTAGGCTAAGCAGGCTGGAGCCTAGGGCGACAAATTTGTGGCAAAAATTATGTCCTACGGTAATCATAAAGATTCATTTTTATATAACTAAATGTAATTAGAACCACACAAATAATGCAACATGTGTAAACATTATTTAAATACCCCCAATTCTTGTTCTCATTGATAAACTCATATCGTAATAAAAAAAAAAAAAAAGGCAGGAGACCTACAACAAGTTCAATGAAAAGTTTCATTCCAGATTAAAATGAGTGAATTGTCATTATCAAATCTTATGAAAAAAGTCCTATTCTTTGAAGAAATGTATTCTAATGAATTAAAGACTGGCTAAGTTTAAGAATGCATGCATATGCAATGTCACGTTTCTTTTGGATGAATTTTAGTAAAACCAGGTTCTGGAACATCTTCGTTCCTGCAAAAACAGAATTTTCACAACGTTTCTCCAAACTTGGATACAGCAATCCGCATGGCGCAGTAACAAATTGTTGTAATAAATTGTTGTTTTTCTTGCTTAAAACGGGTTCAAAATTATCTAAGATCTAATTTAAGCCAAGAAAAGCTTAGCTCTTTAATTCATACAGTCGGAAATAATAAACAAGACTTTATAAGACGATATACTTATTTGATGATTTTGCAATAAATAAAAAATCGCGTAAAAAGATATTGAAAAACTTTCATAATTTAATTTATTGAATTTCGTCATCATCATCATCAGACTTATTGTTATCATATATGTAATTGAATACATTGTTTTTAAACTCAAAGTAAGCACAATGAAAATTATTTAATTACGTTTGCATGTATGTGTGTAGTATAAGGCATACCTTGTCGTTATTATCAGAAATATAATCAAAAACTATTTCGTTTGCAAGTTTAGCTAAATCGTTTTGTTGCAAAAATAATCTGGAAACTGGCAATCAATTATACTAATTACGGGAACAAGGTGGTGTAATTAGGACGATAGTGTACAAATCAAAAAGTCACAATATCATTGTAATTGATATGATTGTGAAGTAGACTATCTGAATTTTAGAGGTCGGAAGGGGTGGCAAAATTTGGATAGCCTCCTGGCAGAAAAAGTATAAATCCGCCACTGGTATAAAGTATAGTCTTAGTTTTTAAGCTTAACTAAATCTACATTTGAAACAAATGACAAGCCGTCATTCGAATGACCTAGTAAGCAGAATGTCCTCCAAAATCAGAATGCATTCACACCGCAACTTTTAAAGATGCCATTTTCCGGTCTCAGTTGAAGACAAAACGAATTCTTATCATTCGAATGGCTACAGTGAATGCCAAATTAATAGCAAATTAACCAACCCTTTAAAATCATGTTCTTATTAGAAAAACTTTCTTGTTTTTTGTCCTAACAAACGGAAACTTGAACACAACTTGAACAGTTTCCCAGACAGGCGCAGGACATTGTCGGAACCAGCCGAATGGACTGAGGTACTCCATACAAATCCCAGTATTTCATCTTCGCATAGAAAAACACTTACTATTTTAATATTCTTATTTTTAATACTTAAAATTTTTTTTCTTTTGCATAGATTTTTTCTGTTTTTTCTTTGAAACTCAAGACACTTGCTGTCACTCAAAAAAATTTATGAATCCAATATCTATTTTGCCATTGACTGTCGTGCTGTCATATACAAAAATTGTCATTCACCACACCACAATAATACATTTTGCCATTCACAGATGTTGAGCTCCCACGGGAACGCAAGCGACGGCTGTTAGCAGTGGTAACGTCGGTTCTAGTCTATGCTGCGCCGATTTGGTCTGAGTAGAAATACACTCATACATGAGAGAAGTGAACGTTACAGATCATGTGCAATCCGCGTCTGCTGCTTTTCGAACGGTATCCAGCGATGCATCCTGGTCATGGCGAGTATGATGCCTGTTGACATAGTTGTTGCAGAATAAGTCGGCTGTTTGACGCTAAGAGGACCACTGGTGAAGTGAGAAGGCTAGATGAAAGGGCCCTCAGTATGGTGGAGTGGCAGAGGAGATGGCATCTGACAAAGGCAGGTGGACCCATTAACAACGTCGAAGATGTCGCAGAAAGTTGGGCGAGGTAACCATCACCTGTCTGAGCGGTCACGGGTGCTTTAAGGGTACCGTATAAGCGGGGTATGATGATGATCCCTTCTGTCCGAGTTGCACAGGAACGAAAATGCAGGCACGTTCCGCATTGCCCTAGATTTGTTGTCAGACAGATTCATCTGCGTTTGGTGAAGTGCCGACTGACTGCATCCGGCATATGTGTGAATCGCAGCTAAATTGGGACGTGGTAAGTCAGGCTGCAGCTCAAATCATGACAGAGCTGCGGCGTATTGAACGATTACGACGAGTCCAGACGAACGAAGACGTGATAGGTCATTAGTTTGATATTGACAAGAAGTTGTAACGTAAATTTGTTTTGATTTACATGGGGTAAAAGCAGACTTTGAGCTTTTATGCTCCTCTTCCTCCTAGACGTAATGCTTTGCGGTAGTGCCAGGGGGACTGTAGGACTTGGGACGGTGGTTAGTGGGTGCAAGTCCCACACTTCGAATAGTAGATTCGGTTGGCTTTTAATGTTCCCCATCGGAAAAAACAAAAAAAAAAAAGATGTTGAGCTTGTGGATAATTTGAATGGCGCTGTGATTGGAACCACTCACATCATACCATATGCAAATACAGAGTTCTTGCAACTTCTTTTTCATTGCTACGTATTATAAATATTAACAAAATGTTTACAATTTTATATTACTGAAATTAACATCAGCTGTTTCTTGTTTACGCGCAACAAAAAAGAAGAATAAGAAGAAGACTGGCGGCACTTTCAACAAACCGCATGTCAGTTTGAGTGCAGAAAGTGCTTGCAAAGTAGCTTCCAGTGAGTAAGCAGCTCTAAAGTCATTTTTGTTTTACAATTTTCCCTGTTCTTGTTGTCCACTTTTGAGTTGCTTGCTTATTAAAGCTGCTTATGCTCTATTTTAAGACAAGAATAAGAATAACAATTTAAAGCAAGTAACTTTTTCAACCATAAAAAGGGCATAACATAAGTAGCAATTCAATGTTTTCCCTAAGAACTGAATATTTATAGAGCATAAATTAAAAAAAAAAAAAATTATTATCAAATACAGAACTAGAATTTTTTTTTAATTCTGCTGATATAACATAAATATTTTTATATAGAAATTATTATTCTATTGTATTGTTAATAATGTTTGCATAAATTTATTACTACTCGTATTTTGTTTGCATTTTAATTTTCTTTATGGGTGAAGTGTATAGAAATGGTAAAAACTTTTAATTTGGGAAAAGTTGGCGGTGGTGGTCGAGTCCATTCAAAAACTTATAACAAACGACTTTCAATTTAATAATAATTTTTACTCTTATCATTCTTTTTTGTTTTGTTTTGCTTTATTTTATAGTTCCACTTCTTTTTTTTTTTTGTATTCTTTTAAAGGAATTCTTTGTTTTATACAGTCAGCCAGTTGTCGCTCGGTGGCTCCCAAGTGGGGTTTCTTCTATAGTTGCTTCCTTGGGTGGTGATGGTAGTAGTGATGATGGTTATGAGAGTAATTTTTTTTATTTTTTTGGTTTTATATTGAGGTCTTATAGCGACTTGCACGCATCTTGTACATTTATTTCATTTCAGATCCACAAGACTTAGTTGCTTTATTTTTAGTGGCAGAAACAAATGACAAACGTATGGCAAATGGCTTTCAAAGCCTATAAATTAAGAATAAAGGGAAAATGCGATGACTTATTATGTACCATACATACATACATACATACATACATATAATAGTATGTTTGCGGGTCTTCTCAACATTTCCGGATTGTTTTCCTTTTAACTATTCACATTGAAAAGAAGAAATACAACCGAATCGATTATGTTTGTCATGGGAATATAAAAATGACTGACATTTGCAAAAATTGTAATGACATGTTGAGATTAATCAATAAATAGAAGGATATACAAATACAAATACAAATTTACTACAATAAAATAACCTAAATAAGTCCGTTATTTATTTATTTATTTGTTTACTTGCCTGCCCATATCTATTCAGTTCAAAATTTTAACCTAACAAACAACAATCAGTTAAGTAACTGGGTTCTTATGTCTGTCTGTCTGTCTGTCTGTTTGTCTGTCAGACTATGTGTTTGTCATTCAGTCAGTTTATCTATATATTTGTTAATTTATCAAATCTTTTCTTGTTAAATTTTGTCAACATATTTTGTTTATACTTATCATCATCATCTAATGAATGAATGAATGAAAATAACAAATGATGATGAAAAAACCCAAAGGAATATGACGCAATATGGCAGTTGACAACTTACAACCGATTCAACTTATATAAGAATTGACGAAGACGATTAACGAAGCCGAATTTTTAAACAGACTCACACAGCTTTAGTCCTCCATTAGTCCTTCAATACTGACCTGCAAAGAGAATAGAAATAAAACAAATACTTAATTAGTCATAGGAGAAATGAGGATACTCTGGAAATGAGAGTTGAAATCAATATACATACATATATGGTATTTGGCAATGATAAATAGGTTTAAAATATATACGTACTACATACATACGAGTATATATATGTATGTAACTGATCAACAATATAAACATTGACAATTCAATTTAATGATGACAATTCAAATATGAAGATAGACACGTAAAAGGTATTAAAAGCACTTTTACTTGAATTACATATGCCTGATTGAGTATCAGTCAAAAGACTCAAATTAAGTAACTTAGTAAACTGACCAATAGCAGACACTCACATTTAGTTGTACTAAATACATATGTATATATATATATACCATATGAATAAGCCATTAGTGGAAAACGATAAACTAACAATTAACAACAATTGACAACACAAAATTGTATAAACATATAAACATTTAAATAAACATATGACATAAAGTCCATGCCATAGATACTTCCCTAATTGTTACAACAGTTGCAATGATTGTTTCTGTTTGTGTTTGTGTATGCATCTATCTTGAACATATATACATTATATTAATGCTTGATTACCTGAATCAGATATAAATTGTCGTGTGAGTAAACATCTACAATATATGTACACTTACATGGCAGAGCCTAATCTACATATCTGGATCCATGATATACTCGTATGTGTAAGGTACTTGAATTAAATGTGGGTGGGTTGATTGGTAACCTACTAACATACTAAGGTACCTAGAGATGTTTGTGCGTGTACGTATGAATTTGATGTCAGAGCACAGCACAGCATAGCACCATAATCATTCAAATTCCCCAAAAGATAATCACACATCGATGAAATTATTTAGAGTCATGCACACGTGATACAGTCAACGCCATTGTGACGTTCAGTCAGTTCAGTTCAGTTTTTTCGTCAGATATACAAATGTCATGAGTGAGTATAGTCGAGCGGAGTAACACTTTGCCGAGTAACCATTATCGGCTTAAGTTTTTCAGACCGAGTATTTCTTAAATTCACATTTCGCGCGCGTAAGCAAGGGTTGCAGGGGAAGAGCGGAACTTGCAAAAAGTCTATATCAATAACTACTGATATTGGACCTGCATGAATAACTTACTTCATTCACTCGCTCACTGGCTAGAATAGGAATGACTTCCGACAGAGTGTTGCAGATGTCACATTTTAGAGGACCCCACACGGCGGACAATATTCGACAGTGCTTTCAGATTTATCCGTGAACTGGGATATTAACACTCATTCATCTTGTCTTGAGAGACAATGGACCCAATGTGGTGAAAGCCATAAATGATAGTCAATATGTTGGCAAAGGATGTTATATACAATACATACGCTGCAATTAGCCGTAAAAGCTTCGTTGAAGGAACAAAATGTAATCAACGTTATTGCCTCCGCTAGAAAAATTGTAGGCCACTTTAACCATTCTGCAGTGGCACAAGAAAAACTGACCCTGATACAAAAAGAACTAAAACTACCAGAGTACAAACTCGTGCAAGATGTTACCACAAGATGGAACAGTACTTTTTACATGATAAATGGATTATTAGAGCAAAAAGGGCAATATCTCTCTACATCACGGACAACCCAAGTACAGCCAATCTACAACAATTAACTGAACGTCAATGGGAGATCCTACGGGAGTGCATTACATTACTCAAACCGTTCGAAGAAATTACTAAAATTACCGAAAAGAGACAAATATTATAGTTTGGCAACTAAATATATAGCTTTTCTTAAACAAAGTATACTCGGCATTCAAACCGAGTTATTCGGCCGAGTACGAGTATCAAAAAACCCACCGAGTATGCCGAGTACCGAGTATCAACCGAGTAATCGGCCCATCTCTAGTATATACATATTTCTTGATAAATATTAGAATGAAAAATTTGTTTGTTACTACATTATTATTATTATGTTGAAATATAATTCAAAGAAACAATGGAACTTTGAATTAACACTACAGTAAAATAATCATAGAAATATGTAGCTGATACACTATAAACCAAGGCTCTTTCCAATGAGTCCAATTGTCATAAGAGACACTAGTAGAAGAAGTCTTTTACTAAAATTACCTTTAAATCTTAACATTTCTAAAGCATAAAAATTATTAATATCACAAATACAAGTTGATGCAAGTACTATCTTTATATTTTATACTCATGTTTATTATAGTAACAGAATATTATAGCAATTTGAGCTCTGATATACGCGTACTTGCCATAGTAGTAGACAGTATTGTTCATTTCATTAGATAAAACAATTTTAAATTCGATTTCAAGAGCCATTGGTCTTTTTAAATGCAACATGAAGGAATTGTCCATTTTTTTACAACAAAATAATATTGGTTTTTTTTTTTTGGAGTGGAATTTATTGATTAAAAAAAAATATATTTTGTATTTGTTCAAGAAATTCGTTTATAACATTTGTAATTTCACGTACTCATCACTATACTAAATATATTCTAACTATACAAGGATTATCGAATGGAGTTTTTACTTGTTGCAAACTTTATTTGTGTGTAGATTACTGACTATTTCAAATATAATACATTATAATTATAATCATGAATTAATTAAATTGAATGGAGCAACTAGCCACCTTAAAATAATGTGAAGGCAATTAATATCCATTTACTATATTTAACAGATTCCATCAAATCTTAATCACTTTTTGCCATTCACTAAACATAAAAACTGATGATGTTTATCCATTCACAAGTTTCTCTTCAAAAACTTAAATATTGTACAATATCTTGATTGACTTAAAAGGACACTCATATATTGTGGTGAGTACCCACAATTTTGTTTTTTGGCTAAAAACTTTATAAACAACACCCTAAAATGTTATATTGTAATATACAAAGAGTTTAACTTAAGCTAAAACTGATTAATGATAACTAAATTATGTGAAAATGTAATGAATGTAGAAGTTCATCATTCTGTACAATTCCATCCCATCCCATGCTATCGTATCCTATCGTATCCAGTGTATCCAGTACATAAATAAATACTGTATATATGTACATTGCATAATTAATTGTTATTTTAAAAGACTAAAATAAGTATTTTTATACTCTCCCAGCAAGTAGTATTTGTGTAAAGAATAAATAAGAACAATTCGATTCAATATTAACTAACATAATAAACCTGTTATGCAATACATATTGTAGTTATTTGTATAATCGAGATAAATATTGATACGAATCAATATTAATACTTGCATTTTGATGTATTTGTATCTTTTTATTCGTATGCACAACACATGTGTCCGTAAGTACCTGTTGATCTATGTGAGTATGTCTATAATAACAATAATATTTGCATTTATAAATTAAAAAGCAATTTTATTATCATAGCACGATACCACACACGATACGAGTCCACACTATTTCTAGAACCATTCCTCATTCTACAATAATTCCATCCACTCTGGAAAGTAGTCACTCAGTCAGTCACTGATTCACTGAGGCACGCATGCATGCACGTATGGATGGATGCATTGATGGATGCACGGATGGATAGATATATAAATGGGCGCATGCCACCACATTCAGTGTCCATTATAAACAATTCACACATTAATGAGTCCTAATTAAAAGACATTAAAACATACACAATACTCCATATGATGATGATGATGATGGTGATGGTGATGATAATGATTGTATTGTTGTTGGTGTTGTTGGTGATGATGGTAGTGATAATGACCATTGCTGACGAAGATGAACAACAAGAATGATCTTTGTGTAAATATGCCCATTCGCCCTATTAATGATTAAAAGTTCAAATGAAAATAAACCTAAATTGAAATGAACTCATGACAATCAATGGTATATGTAGTAAGTGAAAGTGTTACCAAGAGTTGAAGAGTTTAAACAAAATACTTTATTTATTACAAAAAATAACTTGTTGATAATTAATCGCATGAAATATACATACGTCAATTAACACGGAATACAAAGTGTATACAAGGCAACAGAAAACGAAAGAAAACCCATCTTCTTCATTTTCTTTTCCATAAACCCTTTCTTCTCGATAGTCCCTTAATTGGGCGTTGGCCTTTTGTTGGTATATAAACAAAACCCAAATGCAAGTCTATCAATCAATCAACAAATACATTTGTAAGCAACAAGAGACTATACTATAAGTACAAGAAATAATGCCGGAGGAGGCCATTACAATAAATTTTGTAACCTAAACTTAATGCAACCTAAGTGCATTGCGATTGTATGTATTTATATAGGAAGAAATAACACGACGTACGACGCCGACAAAGTTCAAAGTTAGTAAAAGTTAAAGCTAAAGATAAAGTAAACATGTCTTCCACAAAAATAGAATAGAATAAACATTCAAGAAATATACTTACAATATCTAGATAAACTACACCAAAGTCATTATCGTTATAGAAAAGAATTGAATTTAGTTACACATTCTCATTCAAAGTCAAAAGATACACATTTCTACTTGTATTTATAGTACAATATGTAATAGCAAAAGTTCATAGAGTTCAAACTATTAATTGTAGCAAATTGGCATTGTCTCTTACAAAATTTTCGGACACATAGACGTGAACCACACTGAACTTGATTGTTACAATAAAATTTTTCTTGTGGAGCTTTTACGTGGAGCTCTCGTGCTCCGCCGAGCGCCATTTAAGAAACTCTGAATTACATATTAAATCATGGTACAAATACTGGTATCACCTTACGCAATATGCACATGGTATATGTACGTGTTGATATTACATGAGACATTTGTTGAGAAATATTCGATTAAATCAACTAAATCAACAAAACATCTCTTCAAAAAATCATCCTGCGTGCCATTTAACTCCTGTTCTTACTTATAAATTGATCATTACAACTCTCTGCAAAACTAGTCCTTTGTTTTGAAATCGTCTCCATGCTATGCCATAAGTTTAATGTTTTCTACCTCGTACGGCAACTGAATCGCAATTCACTGATTTGTGTTATTTTATTATTAAAAATTACATTACATGAATGTCTGTAAAGCTTAACTTCTTTTAACAAATAACCTAATTTTTCAAGAAATAATTCACGTAATCATCAAAAACTGAAATTAAACCGAAATACATAAATATAGTAGTTTTTCTGCACATATCAATCAATACGCATAAGGACAGTCGTGAAATGTTCACATTGAAAATCCAACCCATGAGCTGCACGTGAATTCTGTTTCAAGAGAATCGTATCAACAAATATTGAAAATTACATACGAAAATCGGTCAAGTGCGAGTCAGACGTCGGAGGGTTCCGTACTAGATTGGGGTTTATATGGTACTTAGTGGTCCGATATGACTGATTCTAACAAATGTACCGCGCCTATATTAAGAACTTATAGTGTTTAAATTTCTGTTCAGTAGTCCGAAAAATAAAATGGTTTCTAATAAGAACCTGAATTTGAATAGGGGTTTGTATGAGAAGTACCCTCCCTAGTGGTCCGATCAAACTGAAATTTCGACAATATAAGTTTCTGATGTACAGCCGCCAACCAAACAAATTTCTAGATCGTGGGATTACTGGAACATATGGTATTTGTTGCTGATGCCTGTGAAAATTTCAACTATTTAGCTATTACGGTTCATGAGATATGACCCGAGGACTGACGGACGGACAACAAAGTCTATGCAATTTGGCACCCTTTGGGTACGGAATCCTAAAAATGAAGACAATATGTAAATTTTTCTTTGAGTTGTCTCCATTTATTTGCAGCCAAAGCTGCAAAACCAATTTTTATGCAAAAAACATCTCTACTAAGCAGAAATAAAAATGGCAATAACAACTACTTGTATAAAAAATATGTTAAAAAACCTTATAAAATATAGAATCAATTGAACTTAATACATACATACATACATGTATAATTATGTAGATACAAGTATATCATATCACTGCCATATAATCTATTCTTTGAATTACAGATTTTATACTCTTACTTTCCTTGCTACAAAATAAAACTGAAACCGGAACCTGAACTTATTATATCAGATCATGCTTCACTGCTAACTAGAGATTGTATTACAATTTTAAAATTATTTATTTGGCAAAAATATTTATTTATACACATGTACTATATAAATTTATTTCAAGTATCTCGGAAACGACTTAACGATTTGGATGAAAATTTGTCTGATCCATTTTGACCAACCACATAAATTTCAGGATCCTATTAGGATTACAAGAAGTTGTACCTCACATACAAACCAAGATTCAAATTCATGTATCAATTGAAATTTGGATACTTTTAGAGCCTGACATAGTAGTACCAATATCACCAACCAATAAGATCCTAGATTTACTGGATCGAATAGCTACCATCCAAACCCTGAGCAAAGCTCGGTCGCCTGGTCCTTAATATTAAATCGTGACATATTGTTAACACATATTGGAAAAACGAGATTTAGTTATTTTACGCTCTAATACTATATAAATACTCGTGTATACGTATATACTCGTACGAGTAGATATACTTGTATAAACTTGAAACAAAACGTAACATTAACATTTTTGACAGTTATGTTGACAACAGCTGTCAGAATATTCAGACAAATTGAGATACATAGTAGGTATATACATATATACGAGTATTGGCATATACGAAAATGAAAGTTAGAAGTTTATATACTCCAATACTCCCCCTCGTGCATATAAAAAAAGAGTTTAGTGACTAGGAACATGTATGTACGTGCCTAAGTTAGGGTTCTTTGTTTTTCACCTTTTGTTTTCATTCCTTTTTTGTTTTTTCTAAATTTGTAATTTCTTCCTCCATTTGGTAGAGCTGTTCGTTCTAAGACCAACCCCCTCACTGTCATCCAATCACCATATTGCTCCTGTTTTGTTCGTTAACCTTGACAATTTGACAAGATATGGGCGTTCTCACATGTTCACCAAATTTTTAGTCAAATTGTTGCCGACGTCGTTGTCATTCTTATCATTTTCATCATCCTTACCATCATCATCATCATCATTATCACTATCTCAATCATTGTTGTCGTCATAACTTCGTTTTGTCCTTGGTGTCCTAACCACAAACGATTTTTCATATTCCTAGGTCTGAATAATGCCAATGGCATTTACATGTATGTACATATGTCGGTAGATATAAAAGAACATACATATTCCATTCTCATGGTGGTTTTGTTCTACTCTTCACGCAGTAAACAGTATTGTACGTTTCTCATGAAGTTTGTAACAGACAGATGGAGACATCGGAGACCCCTTAAAGTACTTATATTTACATATATTCCTGATCAGCTCAATGAGATGAGTTGATTAAGCCATGTCCGTCTGTATGTATGCAATTTACTCCCCCCGTTTTTGATCTAGGGAGCTGAAATTTTGCACGAACTTTTCTTCTTACCAGACGGCGTATATTTGTTGGAACCAGCCGAATCAAACCAATAGGAAAGGTACCTTCTATACCAACCCCTCATTAAAATTCAGGTTCTTGTTAGAAAAACTTTTTTGCTTTTTGTACAATCGAACTGAAATTTGGATACTATAATCTGTCTCCACCAAACCTGCAAAATTTCAAGACCCTATGGTTACTGGTTGGTCATATAAATTTAAACAAACATATATAAAGCGACAGATTATAAGATTTGTGTAGAATGAGTGAGGACTGTAATGCAACGCGGGTGGCAGACGTGGAAACGCCGCAATTTAGACTTTCTTTGCTATAAAAATTTTAGAATTTTAGATGATGAATAGAAATGCAACGTAAGTATGTATTCGATCACGCAAATCGTCACACCTTCTTCCAATGTGGACTAGGGAACCAAGTAGGTTGGACAGCCTACCTTGGAAAGATGAGATGCAAATTTCGCGAAAACTATTAGATCTAAGATCCTGAGATTTAATATGCAGACTCGGTTAAGCTAAGCAGTCAAACTAAGACTGTACACATGCTTTTGTTAGACCCAACGAGGTGGAAACTTCTTTTTGAGAATCCAAAGTTGCATGAAGACACAAAAAAAATAAAAAAAACACAATTACTTTACAGCATTGCAGTTAAAGATATATTAATCTCGTGGCCTGTATTTTATTCTGAAAATATTTAGTGGGTCCCATGCTCTCGCCAATCTATTGCCGCCCCCAATTTTAAAAGCAACACTTTGGATATTTCCAAGTGACTTTCAAATCATTTAGGATAGAAATGTTGACAATATTCATTATACTTTATCACTTCATGTTAGGAAGCATTAATCAATTTGTTATTTTCGGCCCCACCCGACTACACATATTATTTTTAATGAAATGGCATACTCCTTTTTTACGAATCTTTGTGTTTTTGCTTTAGAAGTAAGTTTATTTTAAGAAAAAAAAAAAAGAAAAGATATCACCTTGTGATAGTACTTATAATTTATGCTTTCAAAGTATCTTTACATACTTAGTAAATGATAAAGCCGGAAGTTGTCACTGTCAAAAGTAAGGTTAACTTTGTATAATTAAATGCTACTGCGTGTAGACTATAATATCTAGATGTATCTATGTATATAATGGTAATTGCAACTCTGTGCTGTGACACATAATGAGGCATAATGTTTCTGTGTCTAAAAGTTCTTTTGAGTTTCGTTGAGTTTATTATTTGTATACACAAAATGAGTTTGCAATTAAAAAAGTTTTCGCATTTCTCATACCGTACTTGTTTTCAAATATGAACTCTTATCACTTTTATCATGTCAACTGAAATTAAGAATATGTACGCAACAGAAGTGCAAGTATGTGAGTTAAAAGGTAAAAACTCTAAATAATTTTGTCCATTGTCCATTTATCAATTGTAATGATATAAAACTAAAAAAAATGGGCCAAGTGCGGGTAAGACTCGTACATGGAGGGTTCCGTACCAAATTGGGGTTTGTATGGGAGGTACTCACCCTAGTGGTCCGATTTGACTGATTCCAACAAATGTACCATGCCTATATCAGAAACTTATAGTGTCTAAATTTCAGTTCAATAGCCCAAAAAACAAAAAAGTTTTTCGAGTAAGAACCGGAATTTTAATAGTGGGTTTGTATGGAGGTACCCCTCCTAGTTGGCCGATTTCAACAGATGTGCAACGCCTACATTAAAAACAAATAGTGTCTAAATTTCAGTTCGATAGAAAAAAAAAACAAAAAATTTTTTGCTAATAAGAATCTGAATTTTAATGGGGGTTTGTAATCCCTAGTAATCCGATCAAACTGAAATTTCGACAATATAAGTTTCTGATTTCAAGATCGTAGGAGGAATGGATCGTATAGCTGCCATACAAACCAAAATGTTTCTTGTATGGGGACCTCTTTAAGTTTTTGAAAATATTTTAGTTTTAGTATTCGTTGCTACTGCCGAGATAGAACTACACACTATGTGAAAATTTCAACTCTCTAGCTATGGCAGTTTATGAGATATGAACCAAGCACGGACGGACGGACAACGAAGTCTCTGTAATAGGGTATCCTTTGGGTTCGGAACCCTAAAAACGTATGTAATTTCTATTATTTTAAATTTTTTTATACCGTTAGATTGTAAAATATTTCAGACAAAATTTATTAAAAGAAATGAAATCATTTTTCAGTTTATAACGCTTCCAAAAAAAAAAACATTCTTCAGTATCTCATGGGCGTAACTGAAATCGTAATAAAATCAACTACTACAATACAATACACAATATTATTACTATCTCCACTATTGCCATATGATTCTGGGACCAATGCCAATAATACTACAAGAAAATCTTTCAAACTTTTGGCTATTTTTAATATTTTTATAATTTGAAGGTTTCCATTGAATGTCAATAAATGCGAAACCATATTGAATCGACCCCCAGTAAATAAATGCAACTATACAATATTAGGAAAAATTGGGAAAAATTTAGAATAGTTTCTTCTGTTACAAGCTGAGCCAAGTATATAGTATATATATATATACCTTGACAGATTCTTATACTTCAATAAGCATATAAATGAACAGCTAGTTAAGGCAAGAAAGGCATTTTTTTTGGCATCAAAAACTGTTTTAAAGTCGCTACATAAATAAACGTGTTAAGGTAGTAATGTATCAATCTCTCAATAGACCAATAATGTAGTAATGTCTGGCTTAAAATATCACCCTCTTACACGGAGCGGATAAGAAAATTTGAAAGAAAGTGCTTAAGAGCATGTAAATCTCTTCACAGATAGCAACTATAATATACAATATTTATTTCGAACCAAAAACTTTATGATGCAGACATTATTAATAGAATCGATAACTTCATAATTAAGCTAATATGCCAAGATATAATCCAATGCATGGATTGCTCAGAAAATAATTTAATTATGGGACCATACTATGAAAGCGAGGAATATCTAAACGAAATATTACTAACAGGCTTCGTTCCCCTAGAAACTTTTCTGCTTTTGGTTAAAAGAGGTTCAATCCAAAGCCCAAGTGGTGTACCGGTGTTTTACCACCTATATTGAAGGGCCAATATCAAAGCAATAGCTTCAGACCTAATGCAACAACAAAACTGAAGATTTGATAAAAGCATACCGTTCAATTATTCAAAAATTGAAAACAGTCGATTCTGGTGGCTGTTTGAAGAGCCGTCAGTTAAAAAAAAAAAAAATGGTTTCCATTGATCTTAATCTATATATATAAAAGAAAGTCGTGTTAGTTACACTATTTATAACTCAAGAATGGCTGAACCGATTTGGCTGAAAATTGGTGGGGAGGTAGCTTAGAACCAAGAGACGGACATAGTATAGGATAGGTTTTTTTTACGTCCGTCCGTCTGTCCGTCCTCGGGTCATGTCCTAAAAACCGCAATAGCTAGAGGGTTGAAATTTTCAGAGAATGTGTAGTTCTATCCGGGCATCAGCAACAAATACTAAAACTAAAATATTTTCGAAAACTTAAAGGGGTCCCAATACAAGAAACATTTTGGTTTGTATGGCAGCTATACGATCCAGTAATCCCACTATCTTGAAATTTGGATGGTTGGTGGGTATACATCAGAAACTTATATTGTCGAAATTTCAGTTTGATCGGACCATACAAAGCCCCATTAATATTCAGGTTCTTATTGGAAAAACTTCTCTGTTTTTTGTTCTATCGAACTGAAATTTAGACACTATAAGTTTTTAACATAGGTGCGGTAAATTTGTTGGAATCAGTCAAATCGGACCACTAGGAAGAGTACCTCCCATACAAACCCCTCCGTGTACGAGTCTCACTTGCACTTGGCCCATTTCTTTTTTTTTTTTAATAACTGGGCACGCACAGGGGACGTAGCAACGCACGCCGGGTAAGGCTAGTAATTTATAAATAAAACACGTTAAAATTCACCCATTTAAATTCTATTCACCAAAGTTCATACAATCTTTAAACCCTAATTCTTGTGTATATTGAGTTAATTGTACTCGTCTTAGAGATCACCTTGTGTTAGTATAATTTATACTTACTTTGGATATAGCTTAATGAACTCATCTCGTCGAGCTGATCAATAATATATGTACATCCTTTTTGGGGTCATTGATGTTTCCTTCTATGTGAAAAACTTTTTATAATATTCACTGCTTGAAAAGTATAAAAATGGTCAACAGAAAAATTCTGTATACAGATAATCTATATATGTACCTATATAAAAATGAACCCAAGAAATAGTATGAGCCAACAAAATTCGAGAAGGGCTAGACCAATTTTGATAATTATTTTTTTTGGTGTTGCTACATTTGGATCCGGTAGGTGCCACTGTTGTCCACATAGAGATAGTTTTATGCCATTTTTTAACATTTTTCGATTTGGAGCAAAGTATACTGAACCGATTTTAATAATTTTTTTTTTAAAGAGCTAACGAATCTTAATGCAACAAATTGCTTAATTATTTTTTCATTTTTTAAAGTTAAATATACTGTTTTTAACTTTCAAGTTTTTAAAAAAAACCACTCCAAGACCAAGCACAAAAATTTTTATACGTTTCTTCGTTGTTAATGCTGGTTGTTGTTATTGTTGTATTTTTCCTCTCATTTTAAAATAACTGAGCACGCACAGGGGACGTAGCAACGCACGCCGGGTAACGCTAGTATTGTATAAATAACATAGATATGAGAAAATTTTGAAGATACAAATATGTACTGTATATAAATTTTAATAACTGGTAGTGCTTATATTCCTTACGTTTAATGACCTTAATTTGTCATTTTGGCATTGAAGGTACACATTTTTTTTTTGTGTCCTCCAGCCTAATTTTACTCCCTTTTTAAATTTTTTCTGTATGATTCCGAATTCGGTGCTTGAACGTATCCTATAGATGTTTTCTCGGTTTGCGGTCTGCTGAGTTGGGTATGGTGCACAACCGTTAAACTTTACGTTTTCTACCAACCAAAGCTTAAGATTGTGCATATTATACTTTGTATCATGACCCTGCTGGGAATAGATATCGTTTTCTATTCCCAAGTCTTGGGCGCTCTGGAGTAAATTCTATTGTAAAATATTGATATATCTATTATGGTCCATTATGAAATCGATGAATGCAATTTTTCCAACGCTTTTGCCTCTACATGCAATTTTCTTAAAAATATTTATAAAACATTTATTGAATGAAAGTTAAACAAAAACTGAGTTTTCCATTTCATACTATAAGTGATGCCTTAAACTTAATCGACAAAATTGAGTGTGTTAAATCGACTATACTAAGGGCTGCCACTTTTTGAATTTATTATGCATTGGCAAGTCTGCCCAATTAAAACTAAGGGACCCCCGATCTATTCAAACGACTGCATTCTAGAAAAAACAGTTGTTTTTTTTTTTGTTTTTGGAGCTGATAGCAATGTTTGTTGAAAATCACGTGATAAATGGACTTAATCTGATGTCTCAGAAATACAAAAGCTAAGGGAACTGGAAATTGAGTTCTTTAAAATTTCAACTGGAAAAAGAGTTCTCGAATAAGTCAAATGAATACGGGGAATTAAAATTCGAATATTACGCACTACACCTGTCAACGCCTCGCAATCTGTTGAGGTTCGGTGCATTCGTTTTACGCGCATGCTATTTTCGTTAACTAATGCTTTTCCTGTACTTAAATTCCGTATTAATTACGCAATACAGTTTTCTTTTAAAGTCAATTTATGGGAATGCAGACCACTAACTGATACAGCATTCAAATAATAGGAAAATCATTATGCTCACGCGCATCTTGCGCCTCAATTTTATGAAAGCACAAACAATCATAATTTTTTGGAACCAAAATAACTAAATTCAAAATATCAGTAGATTAAATGGTTTCTCCAAATATATCGTTGATGATATTTACAAGCTCACAAATTAAGCGATTTGATATTTCAACGATATCCGAACCATTTCACTGTTACCAAATGATATAAGAAAGTTAACAAATTAAATTTCATGAGGAGGGGCTCTCAAAAGTTTCGAAGTTCAGACAACGTCGTAATACAATTTTCGATGAGCGTAAACCATGAACCATGAGGAACAACTGTTAAGATTCGTTTAAAATCACCGCAAAATAAAATTGTTTCCCACCGAAATAATTTGTCTCCATTCTCTCCTGAACTCAAATCTCTTAGCAATCTACAATATCAATTAATTTCAAAGCATAAAGGGAACACATAATAATGTCGTCGATTCTATTCAGCGACGGCGTAAAACAATTTCTATTTTTGTTCATTATTAGCGCTATCATACATACATACCTCTAAAATTATTCCTTTTTCAAGGCTATTAGCTATCACCAAAAATATGACTTAAATTTGGGACCTGTGGATATATATCCAAGGGGACGTTGATTGACGTTTATCAATCCATGTGCTTGGCGCCGTGTTCTTAAGTCTTCACAGACAGGCGAGCACGTAAAACACTGGTACCTCATCACCAAAAACTGAATCAACAAGGATATAAACAGGGATTAGAGGACCAAGATCTTTTTTCCATTTGTAAATTTCAAAAATGTAATGTAATAATAAAAGAAGCTGCAAATCTGTCTGGCAGATACTAAGGTGACAACTTAAATTTATATAATTCCAAATGCAATCGACCTTGAGGTTTTTAATGAAAGAAAAGCTGTTGGAATTTTAATTTTTATGACTCATTACTATCACATTTTTCGTTATGGCTTCCAGCTTGTTGAGTGTACCCAGTACGATGCCAACTGCATCGACACCTTTAATGTCACGTCTGCAGTCTTCATAGTTCATGACATTGCCTTGCACTAGCTAAACTTTGTCCTTGAAACGATAAGACCTTTCTCAAGAGCATAATCTACCACACATTGGCCACTCATTCCGGTTACACCAGTAATTGCAACGCGTTGCATAATTTTCACTTGGATTTCAATATCAAAATAAAAAACAATAGAAACTTGGTAAATTTTCTGCTTGATATTAAATATAGAAAACGATCCGTGCAATGTGAGCGAGCGAATGACACAAAGCATGAAGCAAGTCGTCAGTTTAGCAGTCAGCCAAATGCTCTTGACATGAAGTATTATGAGTCTGAAGCGATTATAAGAAGGGTTTGATTATAAGAAATAGCTTGTATAGAAAATTTTCACTAATATCTTCTTTGAATTTATTCCATAAAACTGTCACATTCGCAGGAATATTCAAACCACAAATTGCCTTGTTAATATAAATAATTTGATCAATTTTTTTGGAGTAGGCAAAAATCGAAGATGAGCCAAAACACTTGCAAGCAAAACAGCTGTCAAAAATAAACTAAATATTCTATACGTAGCCCGCATAAATTCATATTTCGCGATATGATTTGAACAGACCTCGGAAAGATTTTTGCTTTAGTTGATAGAAATAAGAGCGCAAACACAAAAAATAGATCTCTCGCCATGTTGTGTATGCAACGAGAATAAAACAACAACAATCACAAACAACCGATAAACGAAGAGTTATATTGCAAAACAGAGAGGCACACAAACATTCTATTAAATAATAAATACAACGTGTCTAGATGGACGGAATAAAAAAATTCGTTTCCCCTAGTCACGGTGATCATTTCAATATATCGATTCTTTATAATCAGTGAAAAAACCAAATTTGAAAGGAAATCTTTTCTTCTATTTGCAACATAACAAAAAAAAAAAAAAAAAAATCGGCCAATCAGACTCATATCATACGTGGAGGATTCCGTACCAGATAGGGGTTTGCATGGGAGGTACTCCCGTAGTGGTCCGATTTCACTGATTCCAAGAAATGTACCGCGCCTACACTGTCTAAGAATAGTCAAAAAAGTGATGCGAAGTGAAACTTTTTAAAAACAGACAGAGAACTCATCTCAAAGTCTGTCAGTCTGGTCTGTATATTGCTTCCGGTTTCTTTGGCGTGTCTAATTGTTGTTGTGTTTACGTTTGCCGTCTGTCCCCTTTTGAACAAAAATTAGATCAACAACGAGCTTCTGTGGGTTTCTCGTTCCCTTTTCTTCGTACATTCGCTTGTTTTTATACAACGCACAATCCGTTTGTTGCATGTTGTTGTTATAAACATTTTTATACACACAAACTGCATGTTGTTGTTGTTGTGGAAATGTAATCTTTTTTTTGAGATTTTTCCGGTATATTTTCCAAAAATTATTATTAGTATTGTCGAAACGCACATTCTGTGAAAATTTCAAGTCTCTACCTAGTGCGGTTCGTTAGATACAGAGCCACCAAATTCGTGACGATTTGTATTTTTTCACTCAAATTTTTAGTATAAATTTTTGCCCAACGCCGCTAAAGAAGTTTCACTTCAAAAAGTTTTTCTAACAAGAACTTGAATTTGCATTTTCTTTTCTTTTCTTTTTTTTTTTTTTGTATAACCTTAATAAGTAGGTAATAAAATTCAGCCGCTGACGGTTATCAAAAATTGATGTGAAATTTCATTAAAAATTATAAAAATTTCTCCATCTGTAAGTAAACTTTTTGTGATTTGGTTTGTATTACATCTCAAATACATTTCATATTTTCAAATATTTGTTTGGAAATTTTTATAAATTGGAGATGATTTTAATTTTTATTTTCATTTTTTCTATTACAATTATTTTAATTTTTTCTTTTAAAAATTTGTGAAACATTATATCGTAATTTTTTTGAGTCTTGTTTTAAACAAACATTAAAATGATCGGAAATCTGACGTCGTTCTCATTCAGCTTCTCATATACAAATGATTTGTAAAATTTCTATTCGTAGTAAATTAATTAGCGAAATAACGCACTCGTCCCTTTTTTTTTTTTTGTTTTGTCTAATCAGTTGATTTGGTTGCAAATTTTTAAAAATAATTTATTCTCATTTTTTCTATTACATTTATTTAAATTTTTTCTTTTAAATTGATTTCTCATATTGAATTAATTTTTTTGTGTCTTGTTTTAAACAAATATTAAAATGATCGGAAATCTGACGTCGTTCTCATTTAACTTTTCATGTACAAATGATTTGTAAAATTTCTATTCGTAGTAAATTAGTTTACGATATGATGCCACTCGTCCCTTTTTTTTTTTTTTTTTTTGTATTGTTTAATCAGTCGATTTGGTTGCAAATTTTTATAAATCATTTATTCTCATTTTTTCTATTACAATTATTTATATTTTTTCTTTTAAAAATTTGTCAAACATTATTTCGTAATTTTTTTTTTAAATTGATTTCTCATATTGAATTAAATTTTTTGTGTCTTGTTTTAAATAAACATTACAATGATCGGAAATCTGAGGTTGTTCTCTTCAATTTCTCATATATAAAAAACTAGCGTTACTCGGCGTTGCTACACCACCTATCCAATAATTGGGTGTTTCTTCTAAAAAGCTTTGTTGTAAAATGTGTAATTAATAATTTACGTAATTGTTTGGATTTCTGATGATCACCCGTAAGAAGAGAGTGGAGTGGTTCAGAGGGAGGGAGATTTTCTTCTAATTTCACTTTTCCTTGTAAGCAACACATGCCTTTCGATTCGTCCTTGAATTTCAATGCAAAGCAATGTTCACACACTACTGACATAGTACCTATTGACATTATACGATCGTCTTTGTACCATGAATTAGTAACTCGTGCTGATGATTCTCTC
Organism: Amiota minor; assembly: GCA_037043295.1. Lineage (NCBI taxonomy): Eukaryota > Metazoa > Arthropoda > Insecta > Diptera > Drosophilidae > Amiota > Amiota minor. Next base: position 326,264 of record JBAMAW010000102.1, on the reverse strand, counting down.
TCTCTATCCCGAAGCTGACTGAGGCGAGCCTCACGTTCCGTCGACGAGTCTTCATCTCTAGCTGAACGTACTCTTTTGGCATTCACTGTACTACGACCTATGTTCGAACGACGACGTCTTCCAGACATGACTTTATAATTTCTTGATAGTAATAATCAGACTTAAATAAAAAAAATCTAAAATCACATTTGAAGAAACTTTGCTGTGTAAATAATGAGAAGCTGGAATATTGTAGTGTAGAACTGCATTAATTTTAAAGATAGAATGATAGTGAAAATAACAGTATTTCTCCACTATTTAAGTAAATATAAGCCTTCCTCTTCAATCATTCTTAAAAAAATCGCATCAAAATACGTTGCATAGTTTTAAGCTTACATAGGGATATAGGGACATAGAAAGCATTTTTGAATATGTAGTGATGATGATTTGTAAAATTTATATTTGTATGTAAGTTAGATAGATATTACAACCCGAGATGATCTCTTTCTGTCTGTTTTTAAGAAATTCCAATCGCGTACACACGCGCAATTGTTTTTTTCATAGTAAATAGTAATAGTAATAGTAGTAAATAGTCAATGTGTCCTAATTTTGTAACGTGGGGATACGGATAATTAAAGTGATTGATTTGCCTGACACCATAAAAAAATTGCATAGGCATATGTCTATGCAATTTCAATGGCTAATTTTGACTCAATATTTGTATGTTCGAATTTGGCTTGATCCAACAAACGTTGCATTTTCTCCATTTCTTTTTTACGTAAATATTCCTTTCTCTTCAGCTTATTCCTTAGGTTTTCATTTTCTTTTTCAATAATTCAATTTCCTTGTTTAAAGTGTCTACAATCACACTTGGTTCAATACTATCCACATGGTATTCTTCTTCTTCTGATTAAGTTCAATATGATCCCTATTCAGTAATAGTTCTGATTTTGGATTTATATAATTTATTTCCAATGAAAACTGAGTCGGCAGAAATGATATTTCAAATGGCCGATCTTCCAAGGCAATTGTAACATCTTTTATTTCTCTACTACTACTCTACTTTCTATCCACGCCACTGAGATTCATTTGATGTTTTTGAGAAAAACTACCATAGACCAACGAAGTAAATTCTAATAAGTTGGGTGTAGTCGAACGCTTCTTGGTGAAACCATGCTGAGAAGTACTTAATAAAGAAAGAACGAAATGCTGCAACTGATCGGTAAAAATGTGTTCAATCAACTTCGGAATAGCGCAGAGTTTAGCAATTCTTCGGTAATTTGATATATTAGATTTATTGCCTTTTTTATGGAGTGGGATTATATAAGACTGCTTCCAAATATTAGGTCAGACAGAGGTTTTCAGAGATATGTCAAACAATTTACAGACTGAACCATACAAAGCATCTGCACACCACTTTAGAATACAACTATGTACATCACCTGGACCTGGTAAAAAAGGTTAATTTAGAGGATTTTAAATATTGTAATACTATGTTACAATCAATAACTGGCATATTAAATTGATTATTTTGAGAAATGTGATATGTGTATGGACGATCACAAACGTTAATGAAATTCGTGTAAGTGGTTTGCAAAAAGTTTGACAAAAGATACGAAATATCTCCATCACTACAAAGTTCAACACCTTTTAATTTCATACAAGATTAATAGTATTAATAAAGTTAAAAAACTTTATAGGATCTCTTATAATATCCTCCTTGACATATGACATGTACTTCTGATAGGAGAATTTATTAAGGTGTTGAAAGTTATAGCGGAATATAGCGTATTTGGAATAATCAGCGGACAAACAGGATCTTTTAAATTTTTAAAATAATCTATTCTTTAATTTTTTTTAATTTAATTAAGTCACGAGAAAACCAAGGTGGCCTAAGTGGATTATGTTTCAGTAAAATTTTCGGAATACATATATTGAAATACTTTTTCATAGTTTTATTAAAAAAATTTTCAGCTAATTCGACATTATCTCAAGAATACAAATGAGACCAGTCAGTGTTTATTAGTAGAAAGTTAAGCTTAAGGAAGTTAGGTTGTTTGAAGCCGAAAACTCGTCTTGATGTAGATTGCACATTAGAATGATAGCGTTGAAGCACTGAACACAAACAAATTTCACAGAGTAAAACGAAAAATTAAAAAAATAAAAAGTGATGCTTAATAGAAAATTATTCTTTAAAAATCTACGCAAATAAAAACGATCGAAAAAAAATTATTTTAATTACAGAGCACAAAATAAGACGGAGTTGAATAAATGAATGAATTATTTGTGTACATCAAATAATATTTAGAAGAGAAAGCAAGTACAGCCAGTTAGTTAATCTTTCTAACTGTCTGTATATTTTTGCATGGCAAAAGATTTGTAAAATCATTGAGAACTTAACTGTCAAATGCCCAAGGTTGTCAAAGTCATTTTTTAATGGTGCCCAACTTTGCGACGCGAAAAAATAAAAGAAAAATATGAAAAACAAAAAATGTAAATTATTTAACAAATTGAACCACAAATATAGACGCACTAAAAACCGCAAACAGGCACAGTAACTTATACTACTCATAGCACAGCAAATATTTTATGTAGAACTATGAAGAGCAACGATATGATAGAATATTGTTTGTTACTGCTGCCTTGACACCTTTCAGTGGCAGCATAGTCAATTCAAAATATCAGGAGGGCAACAATACCGTTGAGGACACTTTATGATGAAGCACATTTATAGCTTCACACTGCCACACACAAGTATTGTATTCAGTCTATGTGTGTACAATGTATGTATACTTGTATTTACGTAACCAGATATAAGTGGTTAGTGGTTAGTCGCCAACATCATCGTCGTCGGGACATTGATGTATGTACATTTTTAGTTACTTTAACATAAAGAACTTTAATTTCGCCTATGCCGAAGTTGATATACACTGAATTTTAATGGTTTCTTTCGTCTCAATCTGTCTCGTCGAACTGATCAAGAATATCTATGCCTGTTTTGTATCTCTGCTTGTTTGCCGGGTAGCCAAACAGTATCATCTCAGTATTTAAGATTATGACAAGAAATTATACTTGTGTTCTAAATTATTTATCTTAGCCACCTAGACCTTTATTTTTTCATAGTATTGTAACTATGAGTTTTATTTGTTTTGCTGGGTAACTTATCTTTCAGTCTTTGACATTATGAGATAAAATATTGTCCATGGACCTATGTATGTAGCCACCAAGATCTCTCCTTCTACAGCATGTAACAAGTACCTAGCTTCCAAGTCTCCGCAATAACTTGATACGCTGCAGAAACAGAGATTTTTCTTAAATTGTTTCTTATCATGTGTTACCAAAAATGTAGATGTTTCCATTCAAATTTCTTTCTCTCTCTTTCTTTCTTTATTTAAAATCTATCCCAGAGTGGGGCAACTATTAAATTACTTAGTTTTACCTTAGCATTTAGATGTATGCAATACATTTTTACATCATGGCTTAAAACATTTTAAAAAAAGAAAGAGAAAGGATGAGTGGGTTATGGAAGGTGGGAACAGTTACATTAAACTCGGTTTAATAACCTTCGTCTCTGAATGGAAGGTCTATCGGGTGACATCGCTTTAGTCTTTAGGTTTTTAGTTGCACTGTCGACTATGTATGCTTTTTGCAAGGTTGTGTTGGTGATCAGTTAGTCTCTTGATGTACCGCTGACTAAATCGATTGGTTTCCTCTGATACCCATGGATATTTGAATTCTTCAATTTGAATTTCCTGATTACTACAATAGTTAACTGATGAGCACCATTTGCCATTCTGAAGACTTTGTTTTAGAACCTCTGAATAGTTTAAGTCACTTGCCGTGCACCCACATTTGAGTACAGTAGGCCCAAATCGGTTTTAGTTTGTGTAGCCATTAAATTTGAAAATACATAAAATTTTATTTTTCGAGATTTCTGGAATGGTTTTCGCTAAGTATATATTAGGTAAGATTAAAAAAGAACAATAGTAAGAGCAAAATTATACAAAATTAACACGTAATCAAACACAGTACAAGGTTCAATAGATTTGCAAAGTCTGGCTGCAATGGATATATTATTTAGCACAACCAACTTCCCAGAGGGACCTCTGTTTCTTAAAAATTTGGTAATATTGGTTGACTTATCACACATATTGCGGATGAGCTTAAGCGTCGCTCTGGAAATATAGGGTTCGAATTTGGCCAATTCGCAATTAGCCATGGATATCATCAGAAGATCCACAATACCTTTTCATTAGTACAGGAGATTGTAAGACACTTCTACAGAAAAATAGTCATTCTTTTCTACCAAAATCGGTAAAGTACAATAATACGTAGTAGTATTATAGAATCCATTAAAAATAATTCCATTCCATGTATAATTTTCTAATATTTATATTCTAAGATGAAATGGAAATTATCAAGTTTTGAAACTTGAAATGTAATCAGCCTTTCGATAGAAAAACACATGTAAGTGATTTGATTTCTCCTATTTTTTACTGATGCTCATGATGTCAAATTTTGCAAAAAGTTTCAACATTTTTGTAAAACACCCCATTTTTATTTGTTTTTCTTTTCTTTTTTTTTTTTTTTGCTGCTGATTTTTAGGAAAATTGTTCATTTATTTGCTTAACAGCCAACCTCTCTTTTTCTATTCGTTTGTTAGTTTTCAAGTGGTAATATACTTATGTACATGTATGCTATACTACATACTACAACATACTCGTATAGACACTTATCGTGCTAGTGTCTCCAAGGTCTTATTGTCACCCTGAATCATACAAATTGGATAAAAGGTATGGAAAAAATTAACAAACACATATGTATCAGGCAAACATATGAACAAACATATAGAGAAAAAATGAAACAAAATCAAATTGACTTTTTTTACTTTTGTGGTGAAGACGAACGAGCAAAAATACTATATACTAATACAGTCAAAAAGCAATTTCGCATGGTCATTTCGGACACTATACATTTTGAAACCACAAAAACACATCCACGCAGCGCACCATCTACAGAAATGTTGACTGAACAACGCCTCAAGATATGCAATACATTCATTGTATAACCGGGTGTCCTTCTGTGGATCTGTCTGAGAGTTGTTCGTTTTGTTCGTTTGTTCTTTTCTCATTTCGAACTGAATTCAACTCATCTCAACTCATATGCGGAGTTGGCATTTTCCACTTTGTTACCATTTTACGCTAACAAGCCAACTACGCACACCCATTCCATAGATACAGATGTACTATTGTATCTTTTTAAGGAAATACACACATCCGTTACTTTTTATTGCATTCACAATTCATTCATTTCTTTTCATTTTAGTTTGGTTTGGTTTTTGCGTGTTTTGTGTTTTTTTTTTTTTTTTTTTTGTTTTGTGATCTAATAAAAAATTATTTCATTTTGCCCCGGTCTCTTCCTCAGTCAATGAAATCAGTTATTCTTGGAGAAGATGAAGTGCATTTATTTCCCCTTTTCCAACGCAGTCAATCGTTGTCGTTGCCATTGCCATTTTGTAGCTTTTCCTTTATTTTGTCATTTCTTCTATCAGTCATTATTATTATTCATTTCATACTCTTAGTTGTCCATCACAGAGAGAAAGAGTTGATAAAACTCGGACGACGATGATGACGACTACAATATTTCAATATATATATGTATGTGAAAGACAAATCTGACTATAGTTAAAGCCTCAAACGTTATCGAAGAAATTATTTATAAAACGACAAGTTTATAGAAAATAAAAAAAAAACTTTGACTATCAGGTGAATTAGCAAGGGCCCTAATTCTCAACAGAGCTTCTCGTCGGCTAAAACGGCTTCACCCAAATGACCTCCTCATAAGGAGTTTGTAAAAACTTAAGGTATCATTTTCCTTTAAGCACATATGACTTTCCTAAAGACGATAACAATATGTAAAAATCTTCGCGTTTAAGTACAAAAGTAGTGTGTGTACAGGATTTTTGCAATTTGTGTATGAAATTATTAATGCAATTTCGTATGAAAAGTCCTTAATTTTTATATAAAAAAAAAAAAAAAACATAAAAACATATTCGGGACGATGAGTGATAATCTGGATTTTCCTGTAGACAAATTGCAAGTTGCTGAGACATATTTGAATAGTTCTAAGAATACTTAAGAGATTGCAAATGAAGGGCACACTAAGAACAAGGATAAAAATGCAGTGGAGAAGGTGAAAAGTCTATTACTTTGACTGCACCTGACGCATTTCAGGAAATTCATTTCACAAAAAAAGAAGTGGATCCATTTGCAAACAATTTAGAATCTCATTTGATGAAAGAAACCACAAAAAGTTTTATAAACTTAAAAACTCCGTATGTTTACTTTTCCTTTATGATATAAAATCTGAAACTTTTATTACTACGAGTATTCAAATTCAAATTCAAATTTCAAATTCTTTTCGCTCACCATAAAATGATGAGGTTTGCTTCAAAGTGCTTAGGGTCCGAATGTAATTTGATAGAAAATGAAACTTGTCTTTCTTTAGTATGTGTCTCAATCGCTTTCTTTTTTATTTCATTGAAAAATCATATTAATCTTGTCGACATCAACTCATTCAACTGATCGACCCTATAATGTCAGACCAGCAACTGAAAATTTTAGACGTTATTCGCAAACCTTGCCTTTACAGGAAAATATATGTATCGATTATTCTATTAAAGGGCAAGTTTCTTCCATGCAGTACATAAGGGAAGCCGTGTCCTTAGGAATGAATTTATTGCCTACGTATTAGGACTATGCATTAATTTTAAAGGTTTTTTCACCAAAAATGGGGCTTTATTTCGATTTCAAAATGGATTGATACATCATTCAAAGTACTGTCCGTCGCTAGCCACAACCTTTTCCCATCTTTCTTTCAATTTCCGGATTCCGTTTCTCCAAAATTCCGGCTTCTGGGCGGCTATGAATGAATCGATCCATTTTTTGGTCTCTTCATATGAAGAGAAGCGGTGTCCAGCCAGCTTACGCTGCATCTCCCGGAACAAGTGGTAATCCGAAGGAGCAATGTCTGGGCTGTACGGCGGGTGGGGTAGCACTTCCCAGTTGAGCGTTCCAAGGTATGTTTTGACGACCTGTGCAACATGCGGCCGAGCGTTGTCATGCTGCAAAATAACCTTGTCGTGTCTTTCGACCGTTTCCGGCCGTTTTTCAAGCAATGCTCAGCTCAAACGCATCAATTGACGTCGGTAGACTTCCCCAGAGATGGTTTCGTTGGGTTGGAGCAGCTCATAGTACACCACACCCTTCTGATCCCACCAAATACAGAGCATGAGCTTCGAACCATGAATATTCGGCTTGGACGTCGATGGCGCCGGTTGGCCGGGCTTGACATATGTTTTTTTACGCTTTGGGTTATCGTAATGGATCCACTTTTCGTCGCCAGTCACAATACGATGCAAAAAACCCTTCCGGCCAAGTCGTTCAAGCAGCAATTCGCACGTGAAAAATCGGCGTTCGACGTCTCTCGGCTTCAACTCGTATGGCACCCAATTACCTTGCTTTTGGATCATTCCCATCGCTTTGAGACGTCTGGAAATGGTTGCTTGGTCAACGTCCAACGTTTCGGCGAGCTCTTCTTGCGTTTGGCACGGGTCTTGGTCCAGCAATGCCTCCAATTCTGCGTCTACGAACCTTTTGGGCTGGCCAGGTCGCTCCTTGTCCTCAGTATCAAAAACACCACTTTTGAAGCGTCGAAACCAGTACTCACAGGTTGAAATCGATGGAGTATGGTTCGGGTAGGCATCCAACAGCAATTGACGGGCTTGGGTGGTATTTTTCTTCAAATTGAAGCAAAAAAGCAAGGCTTCCCGCAAATTGCGTTTTGACGGCACGAAAGTTGACATACTCGGAGCACAAAAAAACTATGTTGTGTACACTTCAGCGAAATGACAGATACTGGTAAACAAAGCCTAATGATGAGGCTTTGACATGAATATAGTTACAGTATTGCCAGATGCGATACTGTTGTAAATAACGCCATCTGTGTGCAACCTTTAAAATTAATGCATAGTCCCAATATTAGCACTGATCAACCACTATTTTAAATCACATCTTGTCTAAATCTATTGAAACAAACAAATGGAAGAGGCGCCTATAATATATTATAAATATTTTTAATGCGAAATTTTTGATGGAAGTGAATAGACTCTCATACATATACTGCGTTTATGCGACAGTTAAAACGCGCCCTACCACAAAACGCTTGCTGAAACACTTGTACAATGCGCTTTCTTGAAACTCGCACATTAAAGCTGAGCTTATTCTTTTAATGCGCTATGAAATGTAGCATAAATGCTTAGTGCTACTACCGATTCTTAAAAATCAGCTGCACACAAAATGTTACCTCGTCCAGAGTTGCCATGTGGTATAAATATTTTCCTTTATTTCCATTTTTGTTTTCAATTTTTAACCAGTGTAAAGTGTTATTAAAAATCAAGATTATTTAATACAATGTGATTTTTAAGCATACATTATGATTGATAATAAAGACATATTATATTTTATGCATATGTCAACTCCGCACACACAAATACACGTTCAATAATGACGCAATGACGTCGCAAGCAAGCATAAACACCACAAAAAATAAACGTTGTGTGGTAGGGCACCATTGGATCGAACGATTCAGTCAAATATAAATTTTATCTAAATGTAACAACTTTCAACAGTCAATCTCGCAAAAAAGAAATGTTCGAACGTAAGAACTGTTTTAATAGGCATCCTGCAAATGAAGGCTGGTTTGGGGGAGATATTAAGATGTGCTAGTTACTTATATTAAAAAATATTTTAGAAATTCAATGGTTAATTGAGAATTAAAGTTTCTTATAAACGGAAAGCTTCTTTTTCATTCAAAGTGTGAGGTATAACTTGCGAAGAAAAATAGAAGAGAACTAGGCACTAATAAAAAATTAGTTTAGTGCTCCACTCCACGGAAATCTTTAGTAAAAGACGAAAGAATTATTCGACAACTGAAGAGAAGAAGATATGATCTAAAATAATCTTCAAATATTCATAACTGAAGACTGATTGTTTGGGAGGAGATTTGAAGAATATACAATATGTAATTTAATCTTAAATAAATGTAGTATAAAAATACTATGGTCGATTGGGATTGGGAATTACAGTTTCTTCATTCAAATTGTATGATCTAAGATATGTGGGGAAAAATGCTTTCAAAGAGAAGAGAGCGACCGTGTTGGACAGTATGATCCAAAATATTCATATTCTATAAATTTGCTTTATTGTAGACTTAGAAAGGTGAGTTTATAAGAATAGGTTACACATTGCATTGTGGATTATTGGAAATTATAGAGATTTTTGTTTTTTTTTTTTTGGTAAGGAAACTTGTTCGCTCAAAGTATTTAGTATGAGGTTTCTTATCACTGTTATAGAGATTAGAACTTGTTGGCCAATAAATTTGCATAATTTTAAAATGCCCACGCATTTAATTCATTTATGATGGTGGTTGTAGTGTTGGTGGTGTTGGTCTAACACTAAATGCACTAAAGAAAAAGGACGGTGTTGTCCAATTGTATTAAAAAATTACAAAATCTGTTAGCACAAAACTAAAAAGCAATAACAAAAACAAAAGCACAACATCATAGAGCAATGCAAACAACGTAGAAAATGACGTCGAAAATAATGATGATGACTACGGACCATGAGTACAACAATATACGAGTATGTACAATAGTATAGTAATATATTAAAAGGGGTCAGCAGCAGAAGCACTTGGCACATTGGAATGAAAATGCTGAAGTAGCATGTTTTTTGTAATTTCTTCTTTAGTTTTTTTTTTTTTGTTTTTGTTTTTGTGTATTCATTTTGTGTTCTTTCCCTCACAATTTTATCATAGACAACTGAACACTGACGATGACTAACTGCATTGAAGTAGCTCGGGGTCAGGTCGAGTAGTAGTAGAATTCTGTTTGTATGAAGAGCAACAGAGTGTGTGTGCTTCGTTGCACACACTGATGAATGACTTCGAAGTCAGAAAACGTTACAATTGTATGTATGTAACAATAATTGTATCTATGTATTGTACAATAAAAATAAAATAAAAGATACACACATAACACATTTCGTATGGGTATGTCGCAATAGTAGTAGTAGTAGTAGTAGTAGTAGAAGTAGTTAGTAGTAATAATAATAAAAGCCATGTAAATAAACTGTTTCTTTTACTAAGAGAAAGTCAACTAACCAACAACTACTAACTAAACTAACTAACTGTATAACTAATGTAAATGGTGCACCTTGTGCCATGATACCATTTTGTCATTTTCATCCTATATAATAAATATGCATTTAGTATGTTAAGTAGTAACAACACTTTGTATGTTCGGGCATTGTTCATAGTTCATCATAATCATTGTTGTCAGTCATAGTCACCTTTGGCGTTACAGCAAATAAGTACCTAGATATAAGCTTTAGATACAATAAAAACATTGATCCAATTTTAAAGTTAAAAGCATTTTGGTTTATAATATGAAAGTATGGAATATGATTGTCACCGATAGACCAATTTCAAAATTGTCTTAACCAATTATTTCAATTCCCCACTGAACTCTTTTTTGTCGAACAAATATTATTCCACAATTTTCAATGTAGCAGATATTAAATAAAACTTCTTTCTTCGTTTTTAATACATAGGAAATTAAAGTTTATTGAACTGGATTCGTAAATTTCTTGAAACGTATTTTTCAAACTCACCTTTCATAATGAACTTGATAAAGAAATCCTTTCGATGTATCCGAGCTTATGACAATAAAAAAGTTATAACAACTTTCTATATCCAAAAACTCTTAATACTTTAAGATATTTTTAGGGTTGCGTACCCAAAGTATAACAAACGGAACCATATTACTAAGGCCACACTTTCCATCGCTCCTCGGGCCATACCTCTTGAACCGTAAGAGCTAGAGTGTTGAAATGTTCACAGAATATATAGTTCGGGAAACAACAATAAATAATATTATTCAAATATATTCAGAAATTTTAAGGGGTCCCATAGGAAAAACATTTTGGTTTGCATGGGAGCTAGACGATCTATACGATACTCCACGATCTCGAAGTTTTGCCGATTTTTTTAAGATTAACCGAGCAATGTGTTTAATATCTTGTATAAGGTAAAGTTGAACAAATTCCCGAAATTTTCTTCTCTTCATTCATGGGTAAATTGATTCCTTTTAATTTTTTTAAAAATTCGAAAATATCATTTTATATTATATGCTACGAAAAAGAAAAGAAGTTGTGAAATTTACTGAGATGAATTATGTTTTGAAAGATAGTACTTAAAGTCAAACAATATCTTAGTCAATTGAACTCAAACATTTTAACTGGCTATTTAAACAAGTACTATACTTGAATGAACCAGGGAACTTTCAATAGGGATCACAATTTATTAGATGAATTGTTTTTATTTATTATTATTATTATTTTTTTTTTATTATAGAATTAGGAACATTTAGCCTTAATGAGCCAACTACAGAAATGACTTTAGCGTTATAAGCTTTGTTGGTATTGTACTTATATGATTTCAGCATTAGCGGCGTTAGTAAAGAACACAAAAAAAGAACAGCTGTTCATGTTTATGTGAAGCATTTAAATATACAATATAAATAATAATATTGGGACTATGCATTAATTTTAAAGGTTGCACACAGATGGCGTTATTTACAACAGTATCGCATCTGGCAATACTGTAACTATATTCATGTCAAAGCCTCATCATTAGGCTTTGTTTACCAGTATCTGTCATTTCGCTGAAGTGACAACAACATAGTTTTTTTGTGCTCCGAGTATGTCAACTTTCGTGCCGTCAAAACGCAATTTGTGGGAAGCCAACGATAACCCAAAGCGTAAAAAAACATATGTCAAGCCCGGCCAACCGGCGCCATCGACGTCCAAGCCGAATATTCATGGTTCGAAGCTCATGCTCTGTATTTGGTGGGATCAGAAGGGTGTGGTGTACATGAGCTGCTCCAACCCAACGAAACCATCTCTGGGGAAGTCTACCGACGTCAATTGATGCGTTTGAGCCGAGCATTGCTTGAAAAACGGCCGGAAACGGTCGAAAGACACGACAAGGTTATTTTGCAGCATGACAACGCTCGGCCGCATGTTGCACAGGTCGTCAAAACATACCTTGGAACGCTCAACTGGGAAGTGCTACCCCACCCGCCGTACAGCCCAGACATTGCTCCTTCGGATTACCACTTGTTCCGGGAGATGCAGCATAAGCTGGCTGGACACCGCTTCTCTTCATATGAAGAGACAAAAAAATGGATCGATTCATTCATAGCCGCCCAGAAGCCGGAATTTTGGAGAAACGGAATCCGGAAATTGAAAGAAAGATGGGAAAAGGTTGTGGCTAGCGACGGACAGTACTTTGAATGATGTATCAATCCATTTTGAAATCGAAATAAAGCCCCATTTATGGTGAAAAAACCTTTAAAATTAATGCATAGTCCTAATAGAAAGTAAATATTGAATACAAAATTATTAAAAGTTGAATTGCAAAAACTTATCATTAATGGTAATATTATTTTAAATTATAAATTATAAAATAAATTTAATAAATAAATTTAATTTCAAAACATACTTCTCGTTCGTATTTAGTCATTAAATACAATGATTAATGCTTAAGGGGGTATTCTGGTCTAGAGCCCTACTTTTTCGGTATTTTTCAAACTAGGATAAAAAACTTTTTTAGTATCCTTTTTTTTATATAACATTTATTGATTTTTAAAGTATATAAAAAATATTTAAAAAAAAAAAAATTAAAAATTCATCCAGGCTGGTGATGTCAGTCAAAGGGTGCTCCCTGGTTGACATGATTCCAGCTCTTGTAGTGATCTAAATCAAACAAAGAAGAAAAATTCTTAATCAGTAAAGATGTCGCAATCGTTTGGGCTTCAGCCAAAAAAAAAAAGAAATTCACAAAATGGCGTCCACTTGAAAAAAAAAATTTTTTTACCCCTGTTTTTCGACCTTTACGAATTTTTTAAAAATACTTGGAATTAAAATTTTTCAAAATCCAAGGTCCAGACGATAAAAAAATGTATAAAGAAGATTCTCACAAAATTTCAAAGGAATCGGTCTGATAAAACTTGAGATATCGTGTCAACCACATCAAAAAAAGGAGTTTTGAGAAAAACGCGTTTGAAGTTTGAGAAAGATTTCCAGTAGAATAACTCAGATAATAATATTGGCTTTTATATGGAAATTTAAAAGTGCACATGTATTATATATATACATATATATATATATACTAGGGTATCCTGCCCGACGTCGTACGGCCAATCGGATTCCTTAAACTTCACTTTCAGTAGAACGCAAGTGGATTGGGCCATACCTACAGTTGCGGTTTCGCACCATCGCTATTAATAAGTTGAATTGCAATTCTGGTATTTCATTTTTGCTTCCCGCTGCACTTTAATTTGGCTAAATGGATAGTCAGTCACATTAATAATTCCAGTGACTTACCAAATCCACAACAATGCACAGCTCCCTGGTCTTGCCTTAAGTGTTATTGTATTATTGAGTCCTTTAATTTATTCAAAACTAACTGTAGTACATTGCGCAGAATCAGACAAATCAAATGCAGTATTTGATCCACCAATTTCTCGACAAACAGCGTCACATATCGAATCCAAAAGTACTCTGTTATGTTCAAGGCTAAAACCAACCATGCACGCATTCACAAAATGTCATTGCAATCAGATGAACGAACGGTATAGCCGCGCATAAGACTCAATAAGAACACACATAAGAGAAGTTCAGTGACATACACACTCACAGAAGAATTATATATATAAAGATATATATATATATGTATATACACATAAAGAGCTCGAGTCGGATATAAAAGAATTTCTGGAAAGAATGAATCCTCAAGTCTGCCGTTCATTGTGTGATCACTGCGCTCGGCCGGCTTAGATACCACGTCACAAAATCTGCTGTATCTCCCAAAATAATTCGAATTTTGAAAAATCCTTTTAAGAGCATATTTTTGAAAATCTAAGCTTTGAAAATATGCAAAAAAACAAAAATCGATTTTTTCAATTTTCTCGACCAGAATAGCCCCTTAAGACAAAATAAGGAAACAAGAAAATAAAATTAAAGTAATTAATCTCTTCTCATATGTATCTTTCATTTAAAATAAACGGATATAAATAAACATTAAAAACCTGTTGCCATTCACTAAAAATATAAAAACATATTTTGCCAGTCACCAAAACACCTTTTTGTCATTCACAAAACAGTTGTTTTCAGTTTGCAAAGCAGTTCTTTGCCCATTTACCAATACTGCATTCTGTCAAAGTACTAAAAAGATTCCATACATTTCAACTTTTGTTTTTCTATTCGTTGAATGCTTACAAAGCTGATAACGACGGTTGTGTAGTTGACCCATAAGGTCTTTCTTTTTTTTTTCAAAATATAATTTTGATAAAATACATATTTAATATTACCGCCATATGTATGGTGTAATCTCTTGTTTGTTTAGAAGTCTGTGTAGGTAAGAAACATCAAAAATCATTGCAAAACCACAATGCATACACAAGTATATGGAAAAATTAGGGTTAAAAGGTTTGCAAGCTTGGTTGAACCACTTTTATTGTACTGTCTTACTTCTTTTTTTTTTTAATATCTATTCAAACAACGGAAATTAAAAAAATTAACAACAAAATTGCAAGAAAAAAAAAGTCATGGTAAAAAAACTACAAAAAAAAAAAAATGATGCAGCAGCTGGAAAAGTTTCTTTAATGTTTAATTCAATGAGTATTTCTTGTTTATTTTATTCAAAGTAATTTTCGCTTTAACTTTCACACAAAAATGTTTGTAACCATATAAAGGAAATAGTATAATAGCAGATTGTAATTTGTCTGCATGTCAAATAGACTCCATGATTAATTGTTACTATTACAAAAGTACAAGTATAACAATCCGAACCGTTTTATTATTAAATTCGTAACTAATTGGGCTAAAAGTTTTTTTTCACACTAAAGAAACAGAGTTACTAGTTAATTTTTATCTTCAAGTTTTAAGCATCGAAGGTGCCAACATACGAAACTATTTAAGTAAAGTTAAGTAAACTAAAGTGGCCGCTACTGTTTCCCTGTGGTTGAAGTGAACACAGTCTCTCTTAAAGATTTGATTGTGCCCGTGGGTCGTCTTCTGATTGGGTACATAGCTCTGTATTGCAGATGATTGTACAAATTAAGAATCGACTCTGTTGACCAAGAGCATTCACAAAGACCTCATTCAGAAATAACACACGGCTTATGGATGAAATCCAACCTAGAATACTTTTCTTTTTAGAAATTTTTTTGCTATTTTTGTTAGATTTAAGTTTGAAGCAATAGAAATAATAGGTTATTCTTAATACGAGTATAACACGATAATGCAATCAACTTTCTAAAAGTCTATCATTCAGCTTGTTCTCAAGGCGGCCGAATGAAATCTTAAAGTGGACAATACTAAGTCAGTAGATAACTATTATCACAGCTGCTGGAAGTCCCTGTACAGCAATCTCTCTTACTATTATGTGCTCCCCCTCCGGGAAATTCTTCTGAGTTTTATATCTTTGTGTATAGAACTCATATTCCTGGAGGGAACAATATTTTCATTTATAATTTGTGATCCAGGTTATCCTCTATAAATTGGATTTCTTGGCTACTACATGAATGAAAACATAATGGGGCACCAACCCATGGACTTTTTGGGGTTCGAATTGGTAGTACCTCGGGTACGAAGTCTGACCAGAGGCTTTTCTGGTACCACGGGTGGTCAGGAGCCCACGGAACTTGTTCCGTCCTGGCCAGCGGGTACGGCCCCCTTGTGGGAGTATCGTGGTGGCTATGGTTTAATACCCAAATGCGGGTAGAGTAATAACTCGACGTGGAGTTGCGTTATACAACCGGGTGCTGTGACCCAGAGAGCAGTAGAGGTTTAAGGTGGGCCTCGCTCCCCACCAAGGAGGGAGTCATATTCCAAATTTAATATGACTCTAATTTGGTACCTGCGGATATTTATCCAAGGGGACGTTGATTGACGTTCAATCCATGTGCTTGGTACCGTGTTCTTGAGTCTTCTTACAGACAGGCGAGCACGTAAAACTCCGGTACTTCATTACTATTATGTGCATGTTTCTTCTAACTCTGATGTTAGTTTATTTCATAATACATACTTAGTTACTTGACTATATCTTTTAATTTTCAGATCATTTTTAAGCTGAAATACTCGTACATGTGTTGAGCAACTATAAGCAAAAAAAAAAAAAAAATTTACATAAACTTTCAACTTTATACTCGTATGTTCCAATACTTTAAATCTGCTTCAAATTATCTGATCTGGTAGTAAAAATTATCATAACATACGAGTAAAGTGCATAAAAAATAACCGAAAGAAAAACAGGTCAATTGTTCTTAAGAACAGAACAATTCAATACTCTACTCCATTCCACTCTACTTTTCAGTCTTCAGTGGCGGATTTACCAGCAGGCGGCAGATTTTAGGGAAGGCACATTCGGGGCCAAAATTTTTTTCATGTCTTACAGAAATGAAAAAGATTCATATTTTTTAGCTTTTATTAGCTCAGAAATATACACAAAAACTATTTCTTGTGTAATCGTTGTGTTGTAAAAATATTCTAGGAACTGACACAACAAACCCCAAGTTCACAATCATACTATTTAAGGGAAAAAGGTTTTGTAATTAAGACGATATTGCACAAATTATATAGTTACAATTTCATTGACAAACAAATTTTAATTAATATGTTTGGGAACTAAAGTAACGAATTGTAGGCGGCAAATGTGTAAATCCGCCACTTTTTGTCTTTATTCACTCACTCATCTCACTAGATGCCTGGGTGCAACAGTGTAACTTATAGTCTTGTACAATACTTTGTATGTAGCATATACTTTTGTTATTTCAATTCAATTCAATTCAATTCATTTCATTAGGTTCAAGAAGTGTTTTGTATTACTGTTTCCCCTCCATTATTTTTCCATTATTGTTGCGTTTGTATTTTTTTTTTTTTTTTTTTTTTGTTATGAAGAAACAAAAGTATCAAATTTATAGAGTTCGATGCCGTCTCGTATAAATATTTACAATATCAGCGGTTGTATTTTTATTCTTTGTATTCTCTCCATTCGTTCGTTTTTCTTGGAGTTCTGTTCAAACCGCACAGTCAATCTTCTTTCAATATTATTATGCATGCATGTATGTATGTATGCATATGAGTTGATTTTATGAACTTTTATATGTTTTTTTTTTTTTTTTTTTTTTTCAGTTAAATTTTAAGTGGTTCAAAACTAAAAATAAGATGAGAGACTACATACTATGGTACAATAACATGTAATACAATGCAATGCAATGCAATCATAAATTTCAATCATTGGTTATAGCAAAATGTCTGAAGGTGGAGTATTACTTATCCAATAAATTTGTATACCATTTTCCTATGTAATATGCATACTTAATTGAGTATGAGTGTGGTATTGTATTTTAATTCTTTATATTATTCATATTTCATTTTTTAATAGGTTTTACTCGCTAATGAATTGAAGATAAAATACCAAAAATAACTCAATGTTTATAAAAACATCAAAAACAAAAGAAAACTATTATTTCTTAATGGCATATCTAATCGCCTTATAATTTGGATTATAAGTATTCACTCTTATACACATAATAGTATAATTTTGGAGTACTCCGATACTATCATCTTGCGTTTGTTACCTACATATATAAATAATTAAATGGAAATGGTGTTTTGATAGACTTTTATGTTGTACGTACGAGTGGTGAGTCAGTATGTAGAAATCATAGCAATCGTAATCAGACTTAAGTCATTTGAGTTAATGACTTCTCATTGTTAATCCGGAAGTGATTTCTCAGTTCAGTTCAGTTCAGTTCAGTTAATTTCAGTACAGTTCGGTTCGATTCGATTCAGTTCAAAAGTATTCCAAATGAAGTATTGTATTGTATTTTATATAGACGTAATTCTTTGAAATAAATAAATCTTGTTACTTATTTGTTACCCGATGCTTTTTCGCCAATAATTTTTTATGAAGCGTTCAGTCTTCATGTGGAAAATAGTATTGTATTCGAACAATTTTAGTGCTTACCTAAAAAGAGTAAAAAAGAAAAGGCAAATATTAAACTTGGTATTCAAATTGAATTATAAAATATTCTAAATAAACTACAAGCTTAGGATCTTCATTTGTTGTCTGACTCTTAGTATACACATTTGTATTTGTTTTTGTTTTGATTCGTTTATTGGTTACTAAGATTTGTGACATCACCAATCCATTTGCACTTTGTAATACAAACTGTAATCATCGTTAATGAAATTATATGTTACAAGACTATACTAATCATATACATATTTATGTTTTCTTTCAAAAAAAAAAACAAAAAAACAAAAAAAAAACTCCTCAAATGATTGATAATGGGAGCCTTAACAGTGAAATGCACACTACACCATCAGACTGCACTCAAATCAAAGGATGCATGTTCTCTCTACAGCCTGTCTATCCTATCCTATCCTATCCTATCCAATTCTATCTACATATACACAAAGAGAGAGTGTAATAATTCAATTAAAATTCAATACTTAAATCAAATTTAATCTAATATTAAACTATTAAAGTGATTATTCATTGGGAAAATATTATTTACATTTGAAATGATTTGATTTCATTTGAATGCGAATTAGTCGAGCGAATAAATTAAAAAGTAAAAGTGCATTTAGTGCAGATAGGAACATTTAAAAGGAAAAGCTGTGGGTGGTGGGCTCAGTTGGAAGATCGGTCGGACCATACACAGTACAGATGGTAGATGGATGGATGGATGGATGGTATAAGGTAGTAAGAAGAAAAACAACGTAGTGAGAAGAACACAACAGAAAAATAAAATACAAAAAAAAAAAAAAAATTAATAAAAAACAAAAAACCAAAAAGAGAAAATGGAAATGGGAAATGTGGCAAAAGTTCTATGCTGCTAACCATGTGCAACGACAAAGCAACTCAAACACTGTACACAGCCACAGATGTGTAACTAGATGCAATTTACTTATACTTATCAATCCCGCTATCCCCATACCTATTCCCATCCCTATCCCCCATGGTTGTTGTTGATGTCATGATGATGATGATGATGATGATGATGATGATGATGATGATGATGATGATAGCAATCTTAGACCCTGTTGATGTGTTTCATGGACCACAGCAAACGTAAGTATGTATGTACATACAACAAACAAATAAAAGTACGAGTATCGAGAAGATTGTATTGAAGAAAACACAAGTAAAAGAGGCACACGTTTGTAGTACTTATGAATGTTGTTGCACACGCTAGAAATTAGTCGTGCGCATCTCAATTTTATGTTTTTCTTTTTAAATTTTCCATTTTCCTGTCAGCCACCACTATCCACCGCCTTCTCATCAACAATTTCCTGCTGCTAATACCACAGATGTTATTGCACTATTTCTATACCAATCAGTTGTCGTCTTTGCCATCAAAAGCAGAAGACTCTGATGGCTAATAAGATACATACATAGAGAGACTGGCAACAATCGGGTGGAAGGATGCGAGAGACGAACATATGTACATAGTATATTACGGATGCAATTGTTATTGGAACTGAATGCGTTGTGGTTTCTCATTTAACTTTTGTGCAAAAATTAATTAATGCAATGAAAAACTTATCGGTAAATTATATAAAGGCGGCATCATGCATGCCGCAAGCTGCATGCAACCATGGCACAAAAATTCAAATGCAACAGCACAGCAAGAGCTGAGAACTATAGTATATACAATACAATAGTATTTTGTTGTTGCCTCATCTTGATGCGTGTGTACTCACTGCTTGCTACACATCTGTTCCATCTCCTGTTCCTCGTCCTCCTGGTACATCCGCTGCTGCTCCTGCTGACGGCATCAGCTTTTGTGGCAGGTAATTAAGCCACTCGCTACAGCAACTTTTGCGGTTTTTACGACCGCCAGTCATGATGGTAACGATGAACGTGTCTCATTTCAATAATTTAATGATACTTTCTGGCACCATTGATTCATTCCAATGCAAGCGATTTTTTCTTGATTTTTGTTTTTCTTCTGTTTTATGCACAAATTCTTGTTGTATCGCTTGACTGCGAGGATAAATGGTTATTCATTTTTATTATTGCATTGTTACAAGCGCAGAAAAGAGTAATCAATGAAAGCTCGCAACAACTCACTAACTTACTGACTGGAATCCTTTTACCACTTACTCTTTCTTACTCAATTCAGTTGAGTTCAATTCAATTCAATTCAATTAGATTGTCTCAATCATGAGTTCACGTCCTGTGTTACAAAACAAACCCAAAAAAAAAAAAAAAAAAAAAAAACACACACAGATAAGAGGAATAAAAAATATTAGCTTGGGTTTCAATGACGATTACATAGTACCATGATCTCGACCAGCTTAATTTATGGATACATAGCGCTTCGCCTTAACAATTTAAGTAATTTACTAGTACTAGTTTTTTAAGAAAGCTACCTGTTCCGGAAACCATGTACTCAGGCTTAAAGACAACATTACGAGTGTAAGCTGAGAGGCTAACTTGCGAAGAAATAGGCACGACACATCTTATAAGTTTCTGACAAACATCAAGACAAAGTGTATGTGAGTGTTATAGATAAGTAGAGTTGAACTGAATCAAGTCCAGTTCACTTCAGCAATTGAAAGCCCATTGTAAAATGTGTACAAAAATGAAAATAAAACATTGGATTCACACAAGTGTAAAACTTAGTATTTTACATAGAATCAAACATCGACATTGATCTCAATTTTAAAGATTTTCATATGAAATTTCGTGCAAGAAGATGACTTGCTGGATGATTACTACCCCATGTATGTATATGGTATAAGTGTAAAGTACATAAAATCCATGCGAAGACTAACTAAAATAAGAAATAATATGTACCATAATAGTTCCAGTACAGAGCTGATGGAATTTTTAATAGGTCATATTTTTTGCATTACTTAAATCATCATTTCATTTATGATAAGCCGAATTTACGGGTAATATGTAGCAAAAAAAAAGTTTGAAAGTAAGTAAGTACATTTTCTCAATTGCATTTTAATAAGTATGTACTTATGTATGCCATACTTATCATATTTCATCCGACATGCAATCGATACAGAATAATAATTTTAAGCTTATTTAACCTTTTTTAACCATAAATGTTCCAGTTCCAAATGCTCCATCATAAAATATTAATTCATATTAATTTATGAATCAGCTTAATCGACTGTTATGGTAGTAAAATATGAGTGCAAACGAAATCGATTTGCATAAACTTACAGGAAGCAGAAAACTTGTTGCCTGCCTTATGATTTTATTCCAAGAAAAAGGATACATTTATTGATGTGATATGAAAACGTTTATGCTTTCTCATGAGATGACGCATCGGTTTTTTAAAGTCAACATGCACCTACCTACTTCTAACTACTACTACTACTACTACTACTACTACTACTACTACAACAACTACTTTGTATCTACATAGACATAAACATTAATAACCCAAACCGAACTTCATACCGATTCGAGTCGATTGAATTCGTTTCTGCTTGTCTTCAAGTCAACTTAAACTCAACGTAAACTGAAGTTTTAATATAATATTTTTCAAGCTGACGCCTTTCTTCTTTACTTTTTTTACTTTGCCAAGTTCTCAGTTCAAGTTTCAGCTTTTATCGTTATCATTATCATCCATTAATCCATTGCCGCCAAGACCCGACCCAAAATCAAGTGAAATTTGTTATTTTTTGTGTTTGTGTCAGTCACCTCAATCACCTCTTCATTCTCTTCACCATGTGATTTCTTTCAATAAACAAAATTTGCGACGTAATCAGAAAATCTCTTTCACCTTCCTTATATACTCACTCTATCGTATGTGTATTTTTGTTTTTTTTTTTTATACCTCCTTCCCCAGCAATACTTAGGAGGAGTAGGAAATGAAAGCAACTTGTCATTGATTTGCTTTGAATTGATTTGAATCTTGGAATGACATTAAGCCTTTTTGATGGATCAACATCATATTACGGTACAGTAGTAGTATATTGTAGTAGTAGAGTTGAGTATAGTAAATTACTGTACTACGTCGTAAACAATGACAATGATGACGAACGAAAATATTGAGTATGTAATTTTATACAAAACGGGCAGACCGTTAAACATATTATTACATTTTCTGTGATTTTTGATCAATCCAAAAACAGAAATACTTACTATGTGGGTGGATTTGAAATTTGTAATTTTGCCTAAGAAAGTCATATTTCAAAATATTGTCAATGCCCAGAAAATATTGTAGCGCCAGGATGCACACAACTTTCAATTTCATCCATCAGTCGCTACCGCCGCCACAACTTTCTCAATCCACCGATTTTCCGATTTTCCAAATTCTCCATTTCGTTTGCTCTCCATCATTTTTATGACACTCATGTGACAGTCATTTGTATTAATGTTCCCTTTCTTCCTTTCCCCATTTCTCCATTTCTCTCCTGTTTAATGTTCAAATTGTTGTTCTTGTTGTTGTTGTTGTTGTTGTTGGTATCATTATCGTTGTTGTTGCTCTTTCCAAGCGTCCTCATTCTATTGAGTTGGAGAGTTTGGTTTGATGTTCTAGTATTTTTGCTATGTTTTCTTGGTTCCGGGTACAATTCAATGATGGACGACACCAGTGTGTTTTTTTTTTTTTCTAAGTTTCTGGTTTATCGATTCAAATTGATTTTGTTTCTTGTTTTATTTCGGTTTACTTTACTTTATGCTTTTCTTATTTCTCTACTCTACTTTATTCTACTCTACCCTACTCTAATTTCTGTTATTTTTTATTTTTCTTTTTTTAATGATTATTTTTGTTTTCTCATATTCTTGGTCGCTTCGATTTCGCTTGTCTGGTCTATTGTATTCTTAGATGTTCTCGTATTCTTTGTAAACACTTAAAGTTTATTGTGGTTTATTTAGCATGATGATGGAGATGACGATGACAACAAGAACAGCCAAAGGCGGGGTCGAGGAGTTGGATAACGTCAAAGTTAATGTTGCGGCCAAAGAAGCAAAAATACTTAATGTCAATACAAAAAATCACAGATACTTAAGTCAACTTGTAATGATGCTGTCTGTAGTCCATAGTCTACTAGTCTACTGAACGGTTCTATTCTGATTTGTCCTGTCAATGGTCACTTATATTGGTCCGAGTACGTCCTACGTTGTAATGTCTATGAATTTGAAGACATTCATTATCAAGATATTTATCAAGACATTTAGATTTAATAAGCTAAACGCCATGAAAAATGTGTTGATATATTGATTTTTCAGTAGTAAAAGATAATAACAATAATAATAATAATGAAAGCATTACTTAAATTCCATTGAAATCTTTCAACGACAACGACATCATTCATAGAACATAAAAATTTCCAGCTTTAAACATTTTAAAGGGAGAAAAACAAAAAAAACATACATAAATTTACTTCAATTTTATATGTTAAACCTAACATTTTGAGAACAATGATTACTATTTAATGTTATATTATAAATAAACTATGTCATCTATTCTAATAAATTTTCTTAACTTTATTATAAAATTTGTTAAAATTCTTAGCTAAAGAAATGAAAAATAAAACAATTGAAAAACTTTAAATTTGATCTTTAAATATGTTTAGAAGTTCAATAATATAAATTGGTGAATTTGTAAAATTGTCCTGCAATTTTTTGTATCTAAAAGTCTTATGAATGTGGAAATATTTGTGGTCATTTGATCCTAGATACTCGTACTTCTTAAAAACCTAAAAATTTGGTAATGAAGCCCTCATCTAACATCACCTCGAAAGAAGAAGGAAAGAAGCTCGAGAGTTAACATTATAGGTCATCAAAGAAAACAACCAACAAATAGTGTAGAACCTCATTGATTTAAGAAAGAGATTCGATTTTTAAATTTGTATTCTTAAACTGCATATTGGTATGTCTAACTGTCTAAAAGACTCTTCTTTTTTCTAGTTACAGTTTGAACTTGAAAAAATGCTTTTGATACTTACATCAAATCAAATTTAAGAAACTATAAATCAATAAAAATATGCCTTTTCTCATTTCCATTTCAATTTCATGATGCAAAAATTATAAAAAAAACAAGAAAAAAGTCTTGTTAACATGAAATTCAACCGATGTTGATCATTTTCTTATGCATAC
Organism: Amiota minor; assembly: GCA_037043295.1. Taxonomy (NCBI): domain Eukaryota; kingdom Metazoa; phylum Arthropoda; class Insecta; order Diptera; family Drosophilidae; genus Amiota; species Amiota minor. Next base: position 302,024 of record JBAMAW010000102.1, on the reverse strand, counting down.
TTATAATTTATATGGTTCTCGCGTTACAAACATCATGAGAATGTGATAATAACATACCATTCTCTACCATGTCCAATAGGTGTATTTGAATAATGAATAATGAATTCTGGATTCAGTTAAGGCCTTTTTGTTTTGCCTTTCATATGAAAATATTTTTGTTCATATAAATCATTATTAACACGCAGTACCCACTTGCCTACACTGAGTTCTAGCATGCGTCTAGCATAATTTTTGTGTTTATACAATACAATACTATTATAATATTATTATGAAAGCCCTGAGAAAAACCTCAAATGGTAATTATAACTGAGAATTCAAGTTGAAAGAAACGTGAATTAAATGTTATAATAATAAAGAATATTTATGCACTGATTGCACGAAATACAATATTATAATGATAGTTTGTACCACGATTTGTTTTAGAGCGTTTCAGAACGTTTTGCCATCGTTTGGAATCAAAATGAACTACTATTTCAATGTTTCAGTATTCAAGAAATGTGATGAAATATTTATGAAGACACATATATACAATAATTAAAAAACAAAACAACAACAACAAAACTTTGAGAAGAGAGTAAAAGTGAAATGTGCATATATATATATATATGCATACTATACTCGTACATATGAAAATAAGAGCTGCATATAAAAGATTCAAGATCAGACTGGCTTTTCATGAGGTCGAATCACCCCCCTTCAATCAAGTCGAACGTGCCGAGCAAACCATCAGAGGGTGTTACTGCTGGTACTGATACAACCATAGCAGATGATTAAGAACAAGCTAACTGAAGAGACAATTTAAAAATCATTTTAAATAAAAGACACGAAGAAGGGAGATAACCACAAACAAAAAAAAACAAAAAAAAAAAACACAAAATAATAATAATAAAAGATTTTATAGCGCCAAACCCCATTTTCGTAAGTTTGTGTGCAATTTATCTTTCTTCTTTTTTAAAATCAAATTAATATCAAACGCACAAACAGCAATTCAGAGACACAAACAGAAATTTCAGGGTGTTATCTTCTTATTCTTGATGACTTTGTCATTGTTCCTTTGTTATGTTCCAGTATGCGATAGATACTCGTACATATATGGTACAGAGATGTGTGCGAGATGTGAGCGACGTGTGCATTTGTCAATCAACTCGTAAATGAAGTCTAGACGACTGTTTAATGACTATGTTGATGAAAACGGCGATGATGATGGTGACGATGATGACTATGACAACGAAGATGGCGATGATGATGACAGCGACAAGAATGATGATTGTAACAAGAACAAAATCAAGAGATCCTCCAAGAATTGAGAGAGCACAGCTTCAATAAATATTTTTTCTGTCGAATAGGGGTTACGAGTATAACCAAACCCATAGCCGAATTGTTGTTATATGCAAACGTATGACATGATGCACGTTTAGCGTTTGGCCCCATCATTTTTTTGACCCAAACCACAATAGAATATACAAAAAGTAAAGGTGTAAAAATTGCAAACACATCACAAAAAAAAAAACCAAAGACAAAGACAAAGAAGCATGTCACAACATAATGAAAAAATATTCAAAGCAGTATATAATATTGGACAAAAAAAGTAGCACCGAAGCAACCGAGTGAAAACCGACGAGTGACACAAAGAAAAGAAAAGAAGGTTACCAGATGACACATGTGTGTTTAACTAAACACTTGGGTGGAAAAGTGATTGCGTGCTAAGCAATGTGATATTTCATACCATTTTTCTATGATGATGTTATTCTACTATATGTTATAATATTTATCCGGCATTTAACTTTTACTTTTACCATAGGATAATACCGCGACTTGTGTACATTTCATTCAAAATGTTGGGATCTTCACAAAGTCAATACCGCATTCCTACCCTTTTTTGAGGGAATTAGGTTTTTTTTAATGGCTTTTTGAACCACCAGCAATAATAACACAGTTCGAATTTATGGTGATCATAGGTCCTAAGAGCCCGGTATATACAAAGTTAGTACACAAGTACTAAAGCACCTCCGATATGCATTCACTAAATCCAATCTATGGGTTGAAGTTGGTGAGCAATTCAAAAAAAAAAAAAAAAAAACGGACCCTGGTTGAAGTCTTCCGTTTTCAGTACAAATTCAATTGCGAGTTTTCATGTGTCGTTTGCGAATTCTGAACAGCTGGCTTAGTGTGAGAAAATAAAACCAAAGATTTGTGGAAAATACATGATTTCGAACAATTTCCAATGTATAAAAAAAAATTATGCAAAATATGTACATAATTTTTAAAAAGATTGTGTATCAGTTATAATAACAACTATGGTACAAAAACGAAAAGTATTTATTTTTATGTGGAAGTGGCTCACCGTTTGCAAGAGTAATACATGTACTTATTCTCATCACTAAGTCAAGTGATACAGATTGTAAACTCAATTCGCGATCTTATCTTTTAATACAATTAGTTCGTTTTTTACTAAAAGAGGAGTGTTTTAATATTATAAAACTGTTTCGATTCACAGGAGTAATCGCTACATTACCACAGCGCATATAACCAGATGTTTGTGTTTGTGGATATGAGTAAAAGTGTACAAGTGTGGTATGTACAAGAAGTAGTATATGGTAAAATAATATAGATGCTTGTCAATCAGAGAGACGACAGACTGACAAGCTGACTAAACTCGTAGTATGTTATAGTACTTACAGTACCGACGCCTTCTCATGCTATTGATGCTACTCTTCTCATCAAATAACATAAACAAGTATAAAGAATTTTAATAGAGTATTTAGCATATGTAATCAACCCTTGCATTTACCAACATCCCATCCATTCACTCATTCATTCTTACATTCATCCACACATATCATTCCTTCCAATACTACACTCCACTTCCAAGTTCGCATATATATATATATATAAACGTGGTAGCATTAAATGGAGAGGAGAGATGAGGAGGTGAAACCATAAAGCCAAACCAATTTCAATTTCCTAGAGACCCCGCACTTCTCCATCATTCCTAACAAACACATTGTAAATATTTTAAATTTGAATTACGTGCTCTGTGTAACAAACATCAAGGACGACAAGAAGCACTAAAGCCGGCAGCAGATAATACCTTCTGGTATCAGTGGATATATTCTATATTATTTCTACGCCAGGCCAGGATGATGTTTCTTGTCTTTTACACCGTGTGAACGTAAGAGAGCCGACGAGGAAATTTTAAACAAATAAAAAAAAAAAAAAAAAAACAAAACAAAACAAAACAAAATATTAAGAAAAATAGAGCCAAATCAAAAAGTTAAAAAAGCAAAAAAAAATGTGTAAGAGAAGAAAAATTACAAAATTTATTAGAGTATTGTCGAGAGGTGATGATGGCGGCGACGGTGGATTGCACGGACTCCCAAACACCAACTGAGAGATAGACAAGCACATATCGATGTATACTCTTCTTCTATACTATACTCCAATAGAAGGTAGGAAGGGAAGGGAATGAAGAAGTGATGAACAAGGGGAACGAGGGGAACGTAACTAAGGAAAGCACTGGGAGCTCACATCAAATGTAATTGACTTTGAAATGTAAGACAAATGTCTGCTGCAAATGAAGATGAAGAAAGCGAAACGAAACGAAACGAGAATTTGACACAAAAAAATAAATGAAACCCAAAGGAAAAGTTGAAAAGGCATACGAAGCTCACTCGTGTATCTGTGTGTGTGTCTGAGTATTTGTGTATCTGAGTATTTAAGTGTGTTGAAAGCAAATCTTTTGATTGATACACACATGTGTGTACCGTGACTCTGTTCTTGACTTAAGTTGCCTGTAGGCTTGAATTGTCGTCCAATTGAAGACTTCAGAAAATCACAAAAATCCCACAAAATGTGACTCACACAGCAATTGCAGCAAAATCAACTCAACCGGTGCCGCCTTTAAGCAAATTAAATAACATTGAATGAAAGACGTCAAAAAGTGCAATGCTACTTCAAGAAAAAGGAAAGAGGAGAGAACATGACATTGGGTCCAATTTAACAAGAATATTTGCTTGCTCGCCTGTAATTTCTAAGGTTAATAAGAGAAAAAAACAAAAAAAAAAATACCTACTCAACTCAACTCAACTCTGATATTCAATTGCAACACATTGAGAGTAAAAAAAAAAAAAAATCATAACAAAAAGATATAAAGTAAAAATTAAAGTACAACTGCTGCCGAACTGAGAACAGGGTTGTTGCTGTTCCTTAGGGGTGTTGGATATAATCTGCTATATGTCTGTTTTGTATATGTCCCATATGGGGATGATTTGTTGCCAAAGCGCATATTGAACTTTTATTAGTACAATATATATATATTTTTTCATGCTTAGAGAAAGTGCATTCCGACAACGACAACAGCAACCACAATAAAATGCAATAAAAATAGTGAATAAAAGGTGGTAGATTGGCAAGGCAATGTTAATGGTAAGCGTGGGTGGGTGATAGAACTCCAATCCATTTTTCGTAAACCTAAACTCACCACCATATTATATGGGGCATAGGAAAAAATTATGCACACACAAACAGTTAGTTTTATTCTAAATAAGGCTATAAAAATATATTTTCACCCAAACCTAAAGGGGGTTTTGTTTTTGCTATGAAAGTCTTTCAAAATTTCTAGAACAAAGATATTTTTTAAATATAATACTTAATATTAGAAATGACGTATGGATATTGTACTTGTTATCATCTGTTTTTCTGTTTTGGACCAAAAATAGGGAAAACAAGAAGAAACTTGTTTAATTAAGTATCCCTAAAAGTCTTGGTAACAATTTGCTAGCACATCATTATCCCTTAACAATTGAATCTAGATAACAGATTTTTAAAATAGAATTTAGTATAAAATAGGGGACAACATTAAGAAATTATTTTAGTTATCCTCTATGATATGTGAACAGTAATGTTTTGTACTGAAATTATGAAAACCGGAAGCAAATTTCTGTAATTAAACATCCCAATATGCCTCAGTAACAATTTGCTAGCAAATCAATCATCATCATCTTTAGCCGCTGGAAAAAAGGCTGTATTCCAAACATGTAACTGAGTCCACTAACAAATCATTCATTCTTGTTAGCATGACAATACAAATAATATTGTGCTTAATAATTACTAGACATCATAAGCAATATTTTTAAACTTTCCTGAAAGTCTCAGAAACAATGAGACATAAAAGACTTAATAAACTACTGCATCGGTCATATTGATTTTTTTAATTCCTTTTACTACCTCGATATCCATAATCGATCAATCGACGATATTAGCGACGGATGCATGGTTGATGAAACCAATGCAAAACGCAATACAAATTGGTAATTACATACTTGTATAACTTCGAAATGGTGAACACGTTTACCTATTTAGCTGAGTAATGATAACTCAATAAACATCACAATCGTTGAGAGAATTTAAACAGCCAATAAGTCATACGCATCACTCTAAAGGCTGAAGAGACCATGACATGAACAGTGAGTAAAAAAGACAAAGCACAAAACTGCTAGTCTTTGAAAGGAAAATACTCGGAAAATTTTTTGGAGCAGTTGGTTGTATTTTTCATCAAAGCACAACGAATAAGATGGGTAGGCCACGTAGCGCAGACAAAAATTGTAGGTGCCAAGCCATTCACAGTCAAAACTATATGCAGACTAAGGTCAAGATGGATCGACGAAATAGAAGAAAATATAAAAAAGTTTAAAATTCAATATTGGAGAGGAACAACAACGAACCGGGTTGCCATATACAGCAAGCCAAAGCTCACCAAGAGCTGTAACGTCAAAAATGATGTTGATGATGATGAGTAGAAGAAGCAAAGTATTAGTAAACATAACAGATTAACGTTATATTTCTGACAACATACTCACTCTATATACTGCGATAATATTGTTACAGAGCCATAAGATAAGAAGTTAACTATGTATCCAGTAGAATGCTAATAACGACCGATATGAGACTAAGAATACTATCAATCTTTGGCAATGCAATCCAATGTTTCATGATGTCACCGTGCAAACAAATAAATATACATACCACAAATTTAAAAATAAATTTTTTTTTTAAATATATAAGAACGTAAGTATTTATCTGTAGGAAACAAAGATCCCTACATACTCGTATGCATGGTATATTGATGGATATATCGAGTTTCCTCTTCTATTTATGGTTTTTATTTTCTATGTTTTTGTTTTTTTTTTTCTAAAGCATATCCTTCTCATGTACCATATAAATATATACTATGTGCATAGATTTGTTTTGTTTTCTGTTAATTTTTGAATTTGGTCTCTTGTTTTCGGTTTTCAATTCCATTTTTATGCTTTTTACGCCGAGAATCTCATTTTTTCTAACTGGAACCGAATGAACATAACAATCAAATTAAATGACATTCGTTTCTGTTGTTTTCCATTCAAAGAACTCTATACAAATCACCCCAACTTACCCTAACTTCCTGATCAGTTTAAATCACACATTGCATTGCTTATACTACTTAGTTGTGTGTGTTGTTTTCGTCTTTATTTTCTTTATTTAATTTTAGAATGTAAGCTTTTGCCCAGATTTTGTTGTCTTCTTCTTTTTCTTGTACTATTTGCCCTTAGAAATGGAAAAAACCAAATCCTCCTCTTCTATACCCAATATACTCATTCACTACTATTATTATTTGGTTACCGCCTTTGCCATGATGTTGATGATGATGATGATGATGATGAGCTTAACATGTTGGGCGTTTGAGAAATAATAAACTCTTAACATGGGTTGTCCCCTTTAAGACCGGAAAGTACTCGTATTAAGTAAATTACTGCAGTGCATTAAAGGGTTCAAAAAGCCGCATAAAAATGCAAATAACAAAAGAAAGAACAACAACAAAAAAAAAAAAAAGAAGAGGCTTCAAAAACCATTTGAATAGCAACAACAACAAAAAATCGCATAATAAAATGAAATTATATAAATTGGTTTGATTTCGAGTATTTTTTTTTTTTTCCTTTTTGTAAAAGCAACAAATTTTTATAACTTAATTTCTTATCGGTAATTTACGAGAGATTTAATAACCTTCATCGCAACAGAATGGGAATAAAGAAATTAAAAGAAATTTTGGCATTTAAATAATTTGGAATAGAATATGTAGAAAATTAAAGGTCAAAATGTATTCAGATTAACTTCATCTACATATGAACTATTATACAAGTATGTAATTCTTGGGGTGTCCCTTATTTGGTCATTAGATCCCTTGCCGACTGAATGTCAAAGAAGAAATTGTTTCTGCTTTTCATCGGCAGTTATTAAATCATGAAAATCGTGCATTAACTTAACTGCTCTCTCTGCTATGTGTTTGACAGTTTTTAAGGATTCAGCTTAGCTTTTACCTTTCATATATATTTCATTTTCCTTCCACAGAAGACACGCTTTCTATTACAAAACTGTCGTCGATTTTTAGTCGTGAAAATGAGCAATCCCTCTTCTTTGAAACGAAAATTTTCCAAAAATTTGTCTGAAATCATACATAAACAACATGACAAACTCGTAACTGCAACAGCATATTACCATACAAATCGTTTCATATCCCTTCTTTAGATGGATTGTATCTCTTTCCAAAATCTAACATTCGTACATATCTACTAGGGCTTGCTTGTCTTTACCATTGATTTTAAACAGGGCGTGCAGCAATTTCGGGGTTTCTAAAATATTTTTCCGAAATGTTAATACACGATTGAATGTCATCCGGACCGATGTTTTTCCAATTTTCTTTAAACTGATTAAAAAGAGGAATATTTGAGCTTCTAGTGACTATTCTAGTGAATTTATGCTTCGAACACGCTTTTCAGAACTAGTTCGTATTCTTAAAGACGGCATACGATTTGTATTCTAATCATGAAGAGCTCGAAAAACGGTCAATTCTAAGTGGTACACGACTATTTGTTCGCCGGAGGTCTTTAGAGATATTCGCAAAATCAACCGCCAAAGACGAATCATTCTCCATCATGACAATGCGAGCTCTCACACATCTTATCAAACAGGTGAATTTTTGAGCATTCAAAACATCGAATTGATGACTCATCCTCCGTACCGGCCTGATTTGGCCCATTGACTTCTTCTTGTCGCCGAATATCAAAGGTAAACTGCGTGGTCAACGATTTACGAGCGCCATAGAAGCAGTTGAAGCGTTCAAAAACCATGTTTTGCTTAGACAAATGGTTTGAACGAATGCAAAAGTGCATTGATCATCATGGTGAATATTTTGAAAAACAATAAAGCCGTTTTCATTTAAAAATGTTTGTTATTATTTGCTATGCCCGAAATATAAATAGTACCCCTCCTCGTATTACAATTGGCAATAGTTCCTCATTCGAACTGGCAACGATTTTCCATCGCAATGGATAGTCACAATTTCCGGAATGTTTTCCTGAAGGTAGGTTTTTATCATCTGTGCCATCTCTGTTTTCTCCTTTCGTATCTGCGTTCGAATAGGTTGTATGGGAGATTTATTTATTGTCAATTCATCAATACAAAGACCAAATGCTTCAATTGTAGAATGAATTATGTAAACAGAGTCTCTCATGCTTAACTGACATCTATCTAAAGTTGCTACTAGCTTGGTTGTGAACGGACGCTCTAGTTTTCTCTGCTTCTGTAAAAATAATCTATCCTCTTCTATTTAACACATCGGCATGTGTAATATCAAATAAATTAATTCAATTCCAATTCATTTTGGAAACCTTGCCAAACTTGATATAGATCTACCAGCTTTTTAATACAGTTCGGTACTGCTCGGGTTGGTATTTGGGCCATTTTCCAGAACACATTCACATATCACTGTTAATTTCACTTCCCGTAAATAGTGAAATAAGACTGCTGTAATCTGGTGATGCCCCCAAACACAGCATTCTTGCTTTATACATTTAATCAAAGTACAACTTAAAACTTAATACTGAATTCGTATAATTCGTATTACGCGTTAGGCGAAGTCCGATTGTATTTGCATAAAAACAGTCACAACAATAACTGATTGCAAGGCACGCGCTACTTATCACGCGGAAATTATAAGTATTGTATGAACAGGTTTCAGATGTAAGTCGGCATGGAATGAGCTGAAATTTTTACTCGGAGTATGCGTTCCAAAAGAAAATATTAAAAACTCACTCTTTATAATTCAAAAAAAAAAAAAAAAAATTTCAGTGCGCACATCATTCGATTATTAACTTGTGTAAAAAATTCTCATAAATTTTTCCTTCCAGTTTAAGAACAACCTCATAATTTATCTTTTACGTACATAGCTACATAAATAAATATGTAAATGTTCGTTACCAGGAAACTAAAAAAGTAATTCACCTATTGTTTTGAAACTTTGACAGAAACGTTGCATTCGATTATGAGACTGTTTTAGGATAATTATTTTTTTCAAACTTTAATGATAGTATTATTTATAAATATAAAAATCACACGTGTATGCACATGTTTATCACACACGATAAATATTTTAGGAGTGCAATGCTACCAAACGAAAGTGAGTGGATGGGGAAAAGTCATCGATTGCAAAATGTCAGCGGGTGATCTGATGATTGACGTTGTTATTGGTGACAGGAATTGAGAGTTTATTGTCAAAATAGCGAACATTGTATTGTGTTTTCTGTGTCGTTTAATTGTTTACTCTTTCGACAATGAGCGCTCCAACCAATTGTGTATTTCAAATTGTTCAATGCGCGCTTCATTTGATTACATAAAAGTTATGAATATGAATCGTCTGATTATTTCAAATGTATGTCAAGTGCTGCGTAATGTGTTACAGTTGGTTTTGAATAAATTAAAGGACCCTATAATAATACTGCGGGTAAGGCCTGGAAGGTGTGCATTTTGTGTTCATTTTGTAACACAAAATAGAGGGCAGCGGAAAGCGATAATGAAATACCCGAAAAGTAGTTCGACTTATTTATAGCGAACCCGTATCTGCATAATTACTTTCTACTAAAAGTGAAGAACATCCTTTTTTTATTCATGATCGTACTGATCACACAAGTTCAAGGACGAATGCACTAGTTCTACATATGAATTTCATTAAGTTTATGAACATTCTTCTCTTAACAAAAGAATTCCAAATCTACAATCCCAATTGTTTGTATTCGTTACAGTAATCATTTAATTAAAGCGTTCTATGCGATACAAGCATCATGTCGAAACAATAAATTTGTTCACTCTAATGTAAAAAGCATACAAAATTGCACACGAAACTAAAGGCATTTTTAATGGCAAAACATCATAAAATAATGAAATGAAAAAGTTAGGAAGTAACTTTTTTAACAATCAAATTATAAACAACAATGTTGCATCAAAGTGACGTCATCATCATAGTCGCCATCAACGTCATTAAATTAATTGACTTTAAATAGTTTACTTAGTCAATCAGTTATTTGTTTACTTAGTCATTTACCATTTACTACTCATTTACCTACTTAGTTCACTTACTTTTTTAAGTGCATTCACTGCCTCAAGCCCTTCTTACTTCCACAAATTTTTACCAAATGAAACATTCATTCTTCCTCATCCCCATCCACTCTTCCTTTGTCCTACTCACATAACTATGTATGAATATCTCTCGTTCCATTAACAAAACAGTTATTTATGATTTTTATGAGACTGCAATGTGAAATGGAGAATGCGCTTCAACAGCAAACAGAACATTGACGCAGTCATTAAACCACAAAAAAAAAATTAAAATAAAATAATATAAAATCTGCCAAAATTATTACTTTCAAATAAGCCCGACGTCCTAATGCTCTATAACATTCTATATCGAAAAGAAAATGTTGTACATAATAGATAATTTTGCGTTTCTCATGTTATGTATTGTATTTTATGTATTTTAAATGACATAATGAAACTACTGTAGAGTAAATATACAATAGATGCATATCTTTAAAAAATAAAAATATGAAAATATGAAAAAAAATGGGGGTTGCAAGAAAGTGGATAACATAAAAGCCTTCTCCATAAAAACATACGTTAGTATATGCGACATCTTTCATAGAGAACGGTCGAACAGTGTCAGAGTTTAGATCCATTGTCATATATATAGATAAAGGAATCAAAAGTAAATTGTAGGAGCAGTTGCGATTTCTTTCTTATGGATGCTGTGGACTAAAGAGAATATATTTGAAACAAATAATTTTTAATGCATTGCTGGATATAAAAAAAAAAATATCTTTAGCTGTCTCTAATCTGCTAATAAATTTATAGTATATATATACATATATATATATCTTTATATATATAATTCTTCTGTGAGTGTGTATGTCACTGAACTTCTCTTAAACGACTGGACCGATTTTGATGAAATTTTTTGTGTGTGTTCAAGGGGATCTGAGAATGATTTAGATTCACAATCTTTATATATATAATTCTTCTGTGAGTTTGTATGTCACTGAACTTCTCTTATGTGTGTTCATATTGAGTCTTATGCGCGGCTATACCGTTCGTTCATCTGATTGCAATGACATTTTGTGAATGCGTGCATGGTTGGTTTTAGCCTTGAACATAACAGAGTACTTTTGGATTCGATATGTGACGCTGTTGTCGAGAAATTGGTGGATCAAATACTGCATTTGATTTGTCTGATTCTGCGCAATGTACTACAGTTAGTTTTGAATAAATTAAAGGACTCAATAATACAATAACACTTAAGGCAAGACCAGGGAGCTGTGCATTGTTGTGGATTTGGTAAGTCACTGGAATTATTAATGTGACTGACTATCCATTTAGCCAAATTAAAGTGCAGCGGGAAGCAAAAATGAAATACCAGAATTGCAATTCAACTTATTAATAGCGATGGTGCGAAACCGCAACTGTAGGTATGGCCCAATCCACTTGCGTTCTACTGAAAGTGAAGTTTAAGGAATCCGATTGGCCGTACGACGTCGGGCAGGATACCCTAGTATATATATATATTAGCATATCTGAAGTTGTATATTTGTGTTTAGGGTTTCGCTTTGTGTTCGGTTACCGCCTAGTCTATGCTGGATATTTTCCACTTGAAACTTTCATGCTTTAATAATGACGATATCACAAAATTATAATTGCAAGTTTCAATTATTTTGTATGATTTCAATGAAAAAGAGTTCCCGGTCAACAAAGAAAACAACCTTAAAACTTGGAACTGTTTTTATTACCATAAACCTACCAATTACTAATTGAACATATGAAATTATATAATTTCCCTTTAAAGTGTTACAAACATTTGCATAAACTTAACGTACCTTGCCCCGGCTTGTTTAGGCTTGGCTCAGATATTGGGTGGATATTGAGGTTATTAAGGATACAAAAAAAAAAAAAAAAAAATAGGATAAAAAAAGGAGCAAAATAAACGTTAAAACGTATAAAATTTATGCAATTAATTGGAAATAATAATTTGAAGAGGTCGAGAACGCCTATAAGTAGACACTATAAAAAAAGTAGGTGCTTAAGCGAAATGTCAATGAGAAATGCACAAACAATAAAAAAAAGAGCCACAAAAACAAAAAACTCGCAAAACCAAAATGCTCAGTCGTATAGTAAACTTTTAAAACTTCAGAAATTTTGTCAAAAAAGTTATAATTTTATGCATCAAAGGGAACAACTTTTGTGTAATATTAGCAAACAAAATATTTATAAAACAAAATTCTTAATTAAATGTGACATATTAAAAGTTTATCAAAAACAAAAAAAAACAAAGGAAAGTTGAAGAGATGAAAAAATGTATATGTACATACATACATACATACGTAGTTTTTCATTCCAACAAAGATTTAATGGTGTTAATTATGAAATACGCAAAGTTTTATTAAAGATTCATTCATTCCTGTACCTTTCATATATAGAATATAGAAGTTTTATAGTAAAATTCTCAGTATGACAGAATGGGTGTACACACAACTTAATATGACCATAAATATTGTGAACCATACATGAAATGGAAATTCAATAATGAGTTGAACGTATGAACGCTCTATCTCTCCTTTAAGTAGTAGTAGTTCAGTCAAATATGTACATTCATAGTCCGTTACAACATTTCAGATTATTGTTGATTAATCCAACTGAGGGCAATTAAGGCTGTGAAGTACGAGTATGTAAAAAAGAAACCAACTTATTTAAAAGATCTATTCACTAACCCAATTCTCTTGTCCTTTGACTTATGATAAAAAAAAAGCAATGTTAATTTAAGGTTTCATATATCATCAGCGCCATTTTCTTAAATTTGTATTACCATTAAAATCAACCGAATATTATGTTGCCTAATGGAAATTTATGCGACACAAATTGAAACATTATTTAATGAAATTAAAGGGTTCCGTGCTATTATATTTCATATTAAAAAAAAAAAAACGAAAAACAATATGAATAAAAAAAAAATAGGGCAAAGGCAAGTCAATAGGTTGTTACAACACCCACCAAAGGATGTTCACAGTATGATGATGTCACAATACATACTTCTTTTTGAACTAATGGCAAATGTTTAATACAAATTTTTGAACAAAATTCATAACATGTAATCATCTATCGATTCAATTAGTTCATCATAAGGACCATTGAATTGAAATATCAATAAATGAAAATGGACAAATTTAACAATGGTTTTGATAATTGAGCAGGGCTTGTTTTTTTAGGATTCCGGATCCAAAGGGTACCAAAAGGAATCCTATTGCAGAGACTTCTTTGTCCATTCGTCCTCGAGTCATATCTCATAAACCGCAATAGCTAGAGAGTTGAAACTTTCACAGAATGTGTAGTTCTTTCCGGGCAACAACAACAAATACTAATATTTTTAAAATTTTAAAGGGGACTTAATACAAAAAACATTTTGGTTTGTATAAGAGCTCTATCGAATTGAAATTTAGAAACTATAAGTGTCTAATATAGGCGCGGTACATCTGTTGAAATCAGCCAAATCGGCCGACTAGGAGGGGTACCTCCCATACAAAACCACCATTAAGATTCAGGTTCTTATACGAAAAACTTTTTTGTTTTTTGGACTATTGAACTGAAATTTAGACATTATAAGTTTCTGATATAGGCGCGATACAATTATTGGAATCAGTCAAATTGGACCAATAGGGAGAGAACCTCCCATACATGTTCATATACTTGTTAGACAAAATACTTGAGATTTCTTTGCATTAAGACCGGTTTAACCAAAAGTTTCTTATATTCAATTTGCGGTTCACCAAATCACGTAGTCTGTTCCAAATAAACGCGACCGCGAGATGCTACTATTGTAAATGCGCCAAATAAGCGGTAGCTGGATAAGTTACAAGGCGATTGCAACGTGGAAATATATGACATAAATGATATGTACGAGTTTGCAGAAGATCAACATCCTATTGGGCAGTATTCTCAATAACATTGTAATGAGTATCGATTGGTCGCTGACCATGCAGAAAGGCATTTCATTTGGATGCACAATAAAAACGACTGTGCCGGGTATAACATTATTAAATTGGTTTCCTCCACCAGGTTGTCCATGTGGAAAGAAACGCGTATAATGAGGTTTGATAACAATAATACATGTCAAATATACTTTTCTATCCTATTCTCGTTCTATTGCCCGCAATTCCAACTTTTTAATAGCAGAAAACTGTCCATCAGACACTCCATCTCGATAGTAGATAATAAGCTCTGGATAACGTTTTTGTACAGAGAAATACACTTTAAGATGTTCAAGAACAATTGATTCCATATCTTCTATAGCTTTCAAAGCAGATTGTTGTAGGCGATATTGCATATTATACATTGCTCCATTTTGATCATACGGTGCAATGACACCAACAACGCTTGGTATAAATGGATGAGTTACATCCGCACCAAGGAACATGAAATTATGCAAAGGTGCACAATTTACTTTTAACAAAACATTTGCTATCAACTTTGATCTCATACGCCTTTCAATTGTATTAATCTTCATACATTGGGTGAGTATGCCATATTTTAACTCTGCAATTTGTTTGACATCGGCATAGGTTGGCTTACGAGATGGCAAAACCACAAACATCAAATCAAAATCTTTTGCTCTATCCAAACTGTCACCAGGTATAATTAATGCATTCTTTTCTAATAAAACTTTCAAAGTTGCAGCCTGGCAGATGATATTATTTTGGAAATCTATAAGAAGATTATAATTTGCTTTGAAATGGACTATAGCCCATTTATGGCCGGTACTCTCGTTTGCTTAGTTTGTAAAAATGTCATTGAATCGTTTGTTTGCCAAGCTTCATTGAATGTTAATCGATTACAGTATTGAATCATTGGCAATTGTAAGATGCGTGTCGGTACCGTTATAAATTGTTGACCAATTTGAATACCAAATTTGTGAATGAATAATCGAATTGTGTTTAAAGTAGTGAAGTAAGTCCATGATTTTAGTCTTAATCACGTTTGTCGATGTCGCAGCGAATTTCATAAAGTTTTGGACTTGTCTAAATGCATCTTTTCTAGTGATAGCTTAGCCTTCTGGAATTTCGCACAATTCAATTGGAACATAAATCGCTCTAGCGGTAGAACCCACATGAAGACATTGCAATCGAGGGTAAATTAATTTATATCCCTTTGATGCGAAATAATTCTGAATTGAAATTAAATCCTTGTCTTCATTATCAAATTTCATCATGAAAAAATTATTTGGACTCAGGCTTAACCAGAACATTATAATGATTAGCGGTAGGTGGCATTTTAATGTTCTTCAGACAGAGTGCTTCATATTTTATGACTGACAAGAGATGATACCATGACTTAAAATAAAAATTGTATTATGCTACTAAACTATTTGTCCTTGAGATTTTATTTTCTGAGTATGGACCCAAGAGTATTTCGGCTGATAGATAACATTTGGTGACCCCGACGTGATATCGAATCCAGCCAAGCTGAATTAATGAATTATAGAATTTTTGGCATCAGTTTCAAATATACATGTATACATAAATGGATGCAAACCATGATATTCGGCCAAATAAGCCGAAACATTGTGTTATAAGTACGAGTATTTTGAAAATTAGGACTTTGCAATTGTTGCTGAAAGAGTTGGTAGATAGAACAAAATTACCATGTTCGAAATGAGAACGAGTTAGTACAATTTCTATAAATTAATATGAATTTCATGTTAAATGGCAAAGACACATAGACAAGTTGAAATGTTATGTTACATTTGAAAGTTCCAAGAAGCAAATCAATGTTTATGAGACATAAAATGTGATATAAAAATCTAATAGATAAGAAGATAAAAGTGATTTGTTAAACAAATAATAAATTTATAACGACATTTTTATGCTTTATAAATGAAATTATGAACCAATTCTTTTTTATTTTTTTTTTTTTTTTTTAAAGCTCAAAGCCCAAAGCCCAATAAAACAATAAATGTGCTGATAAAAGATTTTCGGGTTTCCTTTCCTTTATGTTTCTTTGTAATTTTCTTCTTTTTTTTTTTTTTTTTTGTGTGTGCTTTATATTTACCAATATTTTTGGAATTTATTTAGGGTGAAAAAAAGAAAACTCATTTCAACTCAACCTTATATTCACCGCCCATTGCCCAAAATGCTTCCTGCAAACTTCATACTACTACGATCGATACAATTGGGTTGGTAACTTAATTCAAAAGTCTTGAATATCTGTGATTCTTCGTTGTCGTTTAACTTTAAAGTCTCATTTTGTTTGTTGCTGTTTCTAGCAATTTTTATTTTTTTGTTGTTACTTATTTTCTCTTTTAATTTCTACATTACTTTCACTTTCACTGTTTACTTAGCGGATGCGGAAATAACTGAAGGATGCGCGCACAAAAAGACATAAAAGGAAATTTTCCTTTTTTTTTGCCTCCGATTCTGCATGTCATTTTAACATAGCAACAACGACAACAACAACAGCAACAAAATACTGAAGTTGTTAAATATTTATTTTTTACTCAAATATATGTAGAGTATCGAATGGATGTAGAAGATACTTTGCTTCGGAAATGCCGGTTTTAGATTGCCTTTTGTGGGTTGTTGTGAGAGATGAGTTAATGTAAGTAGTAGTATCTAGATAGATGAACAATTTAGAAACGAGGAGCACAAATAATGAAATCAACAGTACACAGTAAACGAGGCCAATCGAGGTGAACAAAACCAATAAAATATCTTTAAGAGTAGCAACTAAAATTGAGACGACACAGATACGGGATACAGATACTTCCATGCATAAGCCAAAAGATAGCATGATTAGAAGGAAAAATGAAATGATACGGTACAGATTTATTCTTGGAAATTGTTTTAAAGTATCTTTCACAATGTAAACACATGTTCTAAGAATTTTTCATAACATTTGCAATATACAAGTTAAGTAATTTAAATGTTATTTATTTTTCTTGATAACTTTCATCATTTGAAATCTTCTGGTTGAAACTTTATCGAGACCTTGAAAATAAATCCATCAGACTGCCGTCAGGCAGCTGTTGCAGGGAATTCTTTTTAAAAACATGAAATTAAATCTAAATAAGTATAAAACATAGCAGATGATTGAAATAGGATGAATGCACAAAACATAATACATAAAATTATTGCTAATTGTCACAAAAGTACGATGAGATTTAATTCTTCTCTACTTAACATAGTCGATAAATACGGAAAATCGGCCAAGTGCCAGTCGAACTTGTACACGGAGGGTTCCGTAACAGATTGAGGTTGGTATGGGAGGTACAGCCCACAACACAGTCTTTGAAAATTTCAAGTCTCTAGCTATTACGGTTCTTGAGATATGACCCGACGACGGGCGAATGGACAACGAAGTCTCTTTAATCGGGTTCCGTTTGGACCCAAACGGTGGGTCTGGAACCCTAAAATGAGTTTGTAAACTCAATCTAAAACTAAATTTGAATACAAAACAAAAATGAAAACAAAAAAAATGGTTCGCTTCACTGATTCCTATGGCAGCGTATCAAGGGTAGGTAGCACATATTTCATTTTCGGAATTGAAGATCAAACATGTTCAACATATAGTGCAGCCGACCAGATCAGGTAAGATGCCTGATATCGATAAAACAACACAAGCAACCACAGGCAAGCAGTCCGGCAGATAGATATTTAACTACATGAGTACCAGTTTTTTGTTTTTTTTTTTTTTTTTAGTATAGATAATGATTGTTGTTGTTGCAGGACTAGTATGTATATTAATTATATACATACATATGTATATGTATATAGACAGAGTATTTTGTGGTGTCATAAATTAATGTAAGATTAGCGATCAACAGCAGTGATGCCGATACTCGTATTAATAGCAGCAATGAAAGGACAAAAAAATGAAATGGAAGGGAATGGAAGGGAAGGTAACACAACGGAAGAGTGCTCAAAGGACAAAGGCCAAAGGACACAGGACACAGGACACCAGCGACCACAGCACATACAAAATAAAATGAACAAATTAACGAACCAACAACAACCGAAGGACTTGAATTAGTTGAAAAATGAAAGCCGAAATAAATGAATAATGTGCACCAAGCGTAAAACCCACATGAAATTGAAATTAAAAGGACAATAGATAACAACTTACACACACACACAGATGCAGAATCCAAGAATGCACATATGTATGTATGTATGTATGTGTTATACATCTGTGTATGTACATATGTATATACATATGTATATTTGTACATCGTGTGGCAGGATATACCATATATGTATGTGTGTAGAAAAGAACACACTAAAGACATTTACATATTGTCCAAAAAGTACTGTTAAACTGACACTGGAATTAGATGGAAATAAATATAAAAATAAAAATGAAGAAAGAACGTTGTTTTTGACTATGCCGAAGATGAAATACTCTTCACGGGATTTGTGTGGGAAGTACCCTCCTTAGTTGTTCGATTCGGCTGGTTGCGACAAATGTACTGCGTATAGTAAAAAGAAAGGCTCGTGCGAAATTTCAGCTCTATAGCTCGAAAACTGAGCGAAAACTGCATACAGAAAAAAAAAGGGACAGACGGAAATGGCTTAATCAATTCGTCTAATCGAACTGATCAAGAATATATATACTTTATGTGGTATCTTTCTTCCTTCTGTTACAAACTTCATGACAAATTTTGAATAGTATTCACTCCCGTGAAGAGTATAAAAATTAATATACATATAAGAAAACAAAAAACAAAACCATACAGTATGCATGATAAAGGATCAAGAACCAAGTTGAAAAATTAAAGAAAATGTTATAAAACATTTATACTGATGTATTTATTTACAACAGATCACTTAACATTTTATTGCACTCAATGTCATTGCCAATTCCAAAAACAAACAAACTAACACATATTGTACCAATGGATACTTCTAGAATCTAGATTGAAACAATTACTTAAAGTCGGAAATGCCTTAAATATTTAATAAATAGATAGAACAATGATTTACTATAGAAAACACACACACAATACACAAGAATTAACCACTTTCAGTATATAGGAAGTCGTTTCAACTAACCATTCACCATTACTCACTCACTCACTCACTCACTCACTCACTCATCCTACTTACCATAGAATGTATCTATGTATTGTATGTACATATGCATTATGCAATACAATTCCAATTGAAAGTCAAATCACTTGCCAATAGCATAATACTATTGTACATAGTATGTATGTATGTACATAGATATTTAGAGCATTGAATGGTACAGGATAGCATTGGACCAGATACAACCAAGAATTGTTCAACAGTGATATTTTTCTTATATTGATAACCTTCGTTCATCATCCTTAGGCAAAAAGACATTGAGACTGGCACACAGGCACACAGTTACATATCGAATGCGAAAGTGTGAAAAAATAATTTCTTAATTTGTTAATGGATTATGGGAAATGGGAAATGGAGACTTCCACCATCCACTACTTATATTTGTATGCGTACAATATTTTATTGCATACGAGTTTAATGTAGATGTACTCGTTTTGTATACACTTTATCTTTAGATTAAGTTTTTGCAAATTCATATACAATACAAAAGATTTTCGTATCTCATACGAGAGAGATACACTTGTATCACTTTAATATGATATTATGTTTTCGTTGAGAACCTCATGAAGAACATATATATATACAATATATATGTAAATCTGCTCCTAAGCATACTGATCTTCAACTACTAATAACCTCAAATGTGGTGTTGCAAACGGATACTATATATGTCAGAAGCAGAGTTCTCCGTTGAATAGAAAATAGTGTTTCCATACAAAATTCAAAATTTTGACATTTGTCATTTTAATATTCTATAGTCAGTAAGCTTATTATGTATTGTATTGTACATAAGTATATTTTTGCTTTTTTTGGGAAAACAATTTCCAAAACTTATTTAACAAATTAGGATCAAAAATTTGTTGTATGAAGTTTTATATGGAGAAATATTACAAATCGATTCGAAATGATATATAATACACACAATTTGGGGAAAAAAAATATAGGACTATATATGCATATACTATACTGTGTGGACAAAACTAAAGCACGAAACTTACCATGTGAAAACTTTGCTCAAATATGATGGAAACTTTTTCTTTTTTGCATGAATTTAATACCTTTTAACATTTGTTATTCTAAATGTAAACAAATTTAACATCATACTTAATTTGAAACAAAAACTTTAATTCAAATTCAATTCTGGTCTACAATTTCCTCCCATAAAATCTCTATGGGATTGAGATAGAGTGATTGGGCAGGCCAAATCAAAACATCGATTTTATTTGAACAAAAAAAAAAACAAAAACAATCTTTGACGCATCTAGCAGTTTGGTTTTGGGTCGTTTTCGTCCGCATGAGGGAGCATCTTGTTCTGCAGAAAGTCTTTGTACATAAACCGGTCCATTATACCATTGGACCGATTAAGTTCCCAGACAAACAACCCCAGACAATTACACTGCCTCCACCATATTTTACCGTGGATTTTAAATAGCGTTGATTAAGGCGTTGTCCTTTTGGCCTACGTACAAGCCTCAAACTATGGCAACCTGTGATATTGAACTTTGATTCATCGGAAAATAGTACAACAGTTCACCATTTGGCAGTAGTCCGTTGATATGTGACCTTGCAAATTCAAGCCTTGCTAGACAATTCTTTTTTGAAATAAATGGCTTTTTCACGCACCTGTACGTTTTTAAACCATGTTTAACAGTACGTCGTTGTATTGTTCTTCGTGAAATATTTAAGTCTACTTGGCTTTCTATTTCTCTTGCCATTATAAACGGTTTTTTTTTAATAATACGAATGATTGCTTTATCATCAATTATGCTGTTGTTTTACGAGGTCTGCCACCACTATGGTGGGTTTGTAATGAGCCAGAGCAACGAAATCGTCTTTTAGTTCCTGAAACAACACTGTGAAGTATGCTAAATTTGTTGACAATATTATTTACTGACTCTCTTTATTAAAATCATTAATAATTTTTTCTCTAAATACGACAGAATATTTAAATATTTCGAGCCATTATATTATTGATTTGGTATGTTACTTTTGTTTTACGCAAAACTTCTATGAATAACAACGAACGAATGAATCATTAAACAAGAAGAGGTTAACAATTCTCCTAACATATTCAAAGAATAACGAAATATAATTCTAATGGAATTCTTCTTGATTCTTCTTTCCAATGAACTGATTCATTCAGTGAGAGCGCTAATTGCAATGAATTAAAATTTTTGTTTCGAATTAAGTATGATGTTAAATTTGTTTACATTTCGAATAACAAATGTTAAAAGTTATTAAACTCATGGAAAAGAAAAAGTTTCCGCCATATTTGACAATTTCATTGAGCAAAGTTTTCACATGGTAAGTTTCGTGCTTTAGTTTTGTCGAATACTGTAAGTCGTTGTGTTTTAAGAAAATGAAGTATATTAGCAATGCCTACCTAGGATTAAGAACCATTTTTATTATATATTAATTCAGTATGAGTATTTTTCATAGTTCAATGTTTCAGTTCCCAATCTATAATCATATTTATTTGGTTACTACTTAGAAGTTAAATGTAATCCGAACGAATTTGTTCAATATTAATGGCAATTAATTAATTAATGATTTATGCCCTGCTATGGTGATCATATAAATAGTATACATAATTCATTTCACCAATCTTAACACAATTTCTTCGTGAAAGATTTAGAATTTATTACAAAAGCAAAACCCAAAAAAAAAAAGCTAGACAGAAGGTTATTTTCGTCTATGTCGAAGATGAAATACTCTCCATTTGTATGGCAGGTACCCTCCTTAGTGGTCCGATTCAGCTGGTTCCAAGAAATGTAGTACGCCTATATTGTAAAATGATAGTGTCTTAGTTTCAGTTCGATAGGACAAAAAAAAAAAAGTGTTTGTAATAAGAACATGAATTTGAATTTCAGTTTGTATAATAATTGAGTTCTAGTTAGTTCGCAAGCAAAGACATTTGAGACACCAAAGTGTTCAGTTTCTATCGGTATCAAAAAACGGGGTCGGGTGAGAGTACGAAGGTGATGTAATAACTTTACACCTCAACAAAATGAAAACAGTGACATAGAAAACTATAGAACCCAGAAGATTGTATTATTGTATTATTATTGTATATTATAGAAAAAACAATCCAATTAATTTTTGGTTTGGGCGTTCATTGACGAAATATTGAAAAAATCAAGGACACAGAAAACACAACTCTCGATTCATGTTATCGATAACAAACGTCAATCACCAGATGACTCGCTGAATATTGCGATCGATGACTTTCCCCATCCACTCACTTCCGGTTGGAGTATCGTTGCATTCCTAAAATATTTCGCGCGTGTGTTGTAAACATGTGTTTACAGGTGTGATTTTTATATTTATAAATATTCATAGGAAGTGTGCAAATAATAATTAAAAAACTGTCTCATAATCGAATGCAACTCAATTTTACAAATATTGTATAAACTCCTCGTTCTGTTTTGCTAAGTAAACTCTTCATTTCCATTTTAAAATCAATATGTACTAATGACAAGGTAAGTTATTGAATGCGGAGTGGTGTGGGCTTGATACAAAGAATGCGATAAAAGAAGAGACACAATCAAACAATGATAAGAACGAAATGGGTTGAAAACAAATACTAATACAAATTGAACGTTGAACGTTAAAATGGAGAAATGCACTACAGAAAGATGTAAAATTCAATCGGAGTGTATGAAAAATCAAGCCGAAGTAAACGAAATCAATGAATTGAATTCAACTGAACTGAATGACAAATACGACGTGGACAAGGGAGAAATAAAATATTGTACGGACATACCTACCACATTTCGAAATTCATGAATACTTGAATGCAATGAGACAGATGCATTCATTGCATATATAGCATAGTAGTACTATTGTGGGTATCTGTATCTATAGCATAACTAAGGATCTTATCAGTATGTTTATCAAAGATAAACAAGTGAACAAAACAAACAGTAAGACATTCAGAGAGACAAGACAGAATATCCATTTAAATGGTATTTAACTATCTGGCAAATAAAAAGATGTAGACAAAAATACAAAAAACAAACAAAAAGGAAACTCATAATAAATGATGAAAATGTGATATAGTCATAAATACAAATATGATTGGAATTTGAAATGAAGCAATTAGTTTTTTTCGATCTCAAAATAGGGTATTTTCAAGCGAAATACCTACATAGGCTGAATGTCAGGATGAAATAATGGATGCATTGCCTATTGGTTTATGTTACGTTGATGGATTCTTCATCATAATTTCATCATTATAATTAACATCTGCATTCTTTGACCACACAACTTCTTCCTTGTTTTGGAGTTGAAACCAATTTTGAGTCTCTGCCGCAGTATACTTAGGTCACATCGTATTTCTCAACGTCGAGAAAGAAATCAAGGTTTTGTCAGCTTCTGACCATCTGAGATACTTGGTTAGAATTGTGACTGACCACAAGAACTATCAATTCGAAGTCTAAAACAGTTCCTTGCTGGCGCGCCCTAAAATATGTACACATATCATATCATGTCATACATATTTACAAAGAACTGCGCTTCAAAAAGAGAAAAATGCACTATTATAACTAAAATATTATAGTACGAGTATCTTGTGTAAACTTATCACATAGTTTTCATTGTAGAGAATTGAAATTTAGCATAAACCTTTCTTCTTCTTCAAAAAAAAAAAAAAAGGCCACCTTACATGATAATAAGAGAATAAATAATAATATATATACCACCTATGACAAAACTTCAAGATTTCATGTCTTCACAATCCAATACTACACTTTTTATACTTTTCACGGAAGTGAATAGTATTATAAGTTTGTCATGAAGTTTGTAACGAAAGTATATATATTCTTGATCAGCTTGATTAAGCCATGTCCGTTTGTCCGTCCGTATGTATGCAAACTAGTCCATCAGTATTTGAGCTAGAGAGTTGAAATTTTGCACGAACCTTTCTTTTTATCATACGCAGTACATTTATCGGAATCAGCTGAATCGGACCACTAGGGGGCTATCTCCCATAGAAATCCCGTGAAGAGTATTTTATCTTCGGCATAGTCGAAGATAACCTTCCTCCTAGTTTTAAGTACATTTGGTTCAAAAATTATCGCCCATCACCATACTTGCAATAGCTTATCAATCAACAATATATGTTGCGGTGTTTCTATTCAAGTGATCTTATCTTATCTTTTGTTTCTTATAGATTTTTTTCGAATGTTATCAGTAAAATAAATTTCAACGAGAATGACAAACCAAATATACAAGTTTTTTTTTATGGGGTCACAACTGAATAATCATTTAGTGTGTGCTACCTTAAGAAATATGTTCTATTATTACAGAAAGGTTCTTCCTTGTAGTACTACAATATGTGATAAACACTATGTAGAACCAACCTTACAAGATACTACAATACAAATTATAAAGGGATACAAGAGACAGGCAGTAAGTAAGTGGTTGAGGTTTGGGCGGTGATACTGATGATTGGTAAGTTGGTTCGGTAGTTGTTATAAAGGTCTTTTGCTGGCGGCAAGGGTTATCTCTCTCAATCGATGCCAAGTGAACTGAACTGAACTGAACTGAACTAAAATGAGTTGAAATGAAAATGATCTGTGTTGCATTGCATTGAACTGAACTCATCCAACTCAACTGAACTGAACAAAACACAAAAACTGAACGATAAAGAATGCGTTACAAAATTGAAAATTATGCGGTAAAGAAGAAAAAGAAGACGTTAAAAACAAAAACAAAAAAAAAAAAAAAAAGATGGAAAAAAAGAAGGGACAGAAGAAAATTTAAGTATGCGACAATCATGATTATGTGTAAGAGATGCGACAACTCGACGACTATGGAATTTTGCTACGTTTGTTCCTCGCGTCAGTAAAGTGCGACAAACGACAAACCGAGACATTGCCACTTTATGCCGCTTCATTAAACACTCTACGTAGAGGAGTTTTGGGGTTGTTGTTATTGTGGCGACGGTTAATGTCAGATACAAGTCATGTTGGCGTCATACTTATGAATGTATGTACGAGTTTATATTGTTGTATCTATGTATATAATATACATGCATATATAAATCTCTCTCTGTATGTATTTGGTTGGGTCTTAAAGCACCCATCAACAATCATGGACACTACTCCAGTCAACCCACAAATTTCATCTTCATCATCATCATCGTCATCATCGCCATTTACTATCATCATCATTATTGTGATCATTGTGTACTAGTATTTGTTGTCTGTCGTTGGACGGTATGCATTTTTTGTTTTTGTACTTTTGCTTGTTTTGTCTCAAGGATACAATACAAAAAAACAGAAGTTGTATTCAACAATACCAATTCAATAGACTCACTCATGCACTCATGACGGTCGGTCGCTTCATTGAAATACTGTCAAACGGATGGCAAAGAAGAACAAATTCATAACATCGTCATATTTAAAATGAGATAAACTTTAGCGGCTTCTTCTTCTTCTTGTGGTTCAAAAATATTTCATTGTAGTATAAAAGAAACAACACCACATACACATGGAGATACATAAAACTACACATAACTATGTGTATGCATGCTTGCAATTGTATTCGTTTTTGTATCTGTAAGATATTTTTAAGTTATTCTCTTTTCCTTCTTTATTTGTTTGTTCCCTTCGTTCGCTGGCTCGTTCGTTTGTTTGTTTGTTGGTTTGTTTGTTGCTTTATTATAGTACATACTAGTCTCCTTCATTGTTTAAATGCGCGCATGCATTGAGCATCGATCTGAACCGACAACCATCAAGAAATGACAACTAGAACAACCAACACATAAGGGCAACATAAATAGCAGGTAGTCACAATTGACAGATACTCTACAACATAATATATATTATATACTTTGCGTTGATTCTAGATATTGAAAATTTCATTAAAATATCTTGATTAATTTTTGAAAATTCTAAACTATTCAATCGTTAACCGACCGCATAAACTTATTTATTTTAATATACCCTACTATTTGTTTAGAGTGCAAGCAAAGCCACAAAGAGTTTCGTCCATGCGAATGTACATACATACATACACACATACATACATACATACATACTTACATACATATGAAGAAAAGTCATCTGAACCTTTTTGTCTTGAACCTACGTTTATTCAGAGATCCATTGACTGTTGCTTGCTTGCCTTAAATTTGAGTTACTTTGAGTTTTGATATTGTATTTAATGTTATATGAATGTTTAATGTTTCAACTTGTTGTTGTGTGTTATTGCTCCATGTAACTATGCAACTTCAAAAACAGACTCTTACAGAGAGAGCATTAAGAAGCATAGTGGAAAATGGTGGAAAGGGAATAGTAGAATGAATGGCAATTTATATGAAAAGGAAGTAGTTTAAACTGAAATTCCAACCAAGCGTACCACAGAAACAGAAACAAACTTAAAAAAAAAAAAAAGTATAAAGTACAAGACAATCACAATCATTTCAAGTTAATTCGACCATCCAATACTCTGTCAGTAGTCACTCGGAGCTACACTTTACCAGTTATTCAATTTTCAAATAGTTCAATAGAAATTCTTTTTTTAAAAATTCATTATCTTTATATATATAATTCTTCTGTGAGTGTGTATGTCACTGAACTTCTCTTAAATGACTGGACCGATTTTGATGAAATTTTTTGTGTGTGTTCAAGGGGATCTGAGAATGCTTTAGATTCACAATATATGTATATAAAAGATAGTCGTGTTAGTTACACTATTTATAACTCAAGAACGGTTGAACCGATTTGGCTGAAAATTGGTGGGGAGGTAGCTTAGAACTAGGAGACGGACATAGGTTATCCCGTTTCAGTGGGACGTGACATAAAACGTGAAGGAATGGATTTGCAAACCGTAATAGCTACAGAGTTGAAATTTTTACAGAATATGTAGTAGTTCTATCCGGGAATTAGCAACAAATACTAAAACTAAAATATTTTTAAAAACTGAAAAGGGTCCCCATACAAGAAATATTTTGGTTTGTATGGCAGCTAAACGACCCAGTAATCCCACGATCTTGAAATTTCGATGGTTGGTAGCTATGCATCAGAGACTTATATTGTGAAATTTCAGTTTGATCAGTCCACTAGGGAGGGTACTTCCCATACAAACCCACCATTAAAACTCAGTTTCTTATTCGAAAAACTTTTTTTGTTCTATCGAACTGATATTTAGACACTATAAGTTCTTGACATAGGCGCTACACATCTATCAATCAAATCGGCCAACTAGGAGGAGTATCTCCCATACAAACCCACCATTAAAATTCAGGTTCCTATTCGGTAAACTTTTTTGTTTTTTGAACTATTGAACTGAAATTAGTGTCTAACTATAAGTTTCTGATATAGGCGCGGTACATTTGTTGGAAGCAGTCAAATCAGACTAATAGAGGTACCTCCCATAAAACCACAATCTGGTACTGAACCCTCCGTGTACGAGTCTGACTCGCACTTGGCCCATTTTTTATTTTTATTGGCGGTCATCGTCTACAGCGCTCCATTCCTTTCTCTGTTATAGCTCCCATCCCCACATATCTCCTTGATTTTCATCAAAGGAAGAAATGTTTCCATACGTATATGCTCTCTTATCTTTTTTGTGCGAGGGCGTAGCAACGCACGCCGGGATAACTAGTTTTTCTATATTCTAGAAAGGAGAAGAGAGGATTGTTTTGTTGGGGTAAGATGGTTTAAAAAAAAAAAACGGAAGAGAAGATTAAACTTCAAATAAACATAAAGGCAAAATTGATTTCATTTGTACAACTAACTCAACATCATAACTATAATTTCATGGAAGTTCTGCACATATTCTGCTGTGATCAAAGGTTCAAATATTTTGGGAAAATATAAATTAAACAGGCGGCGGTCTCCTACTATTTGTCCGTAATGTTAATAATTTTATTCTTAGACCAAATCTTAAGAAATATTGATTGTTGTTTCTCTAATCAATTATGTAAATGAGTGCCGAATGTCATTGCCTAACTTAACTGAAAAAATAACATCATATTATTTCATATTTTATTCATGCTAACGATAAAAGCAAAAGTAGAGCACTTGAATCGATACTAAATATACTTACTTGTACAAAATTATGACGTACATATGTATGTACTTAGTAGACCCTTAAATTCAATCGTGATGTACAATTTTTCAGTTGGCGTTTGAAAATAATAAAAATACATTTTCAAGTGCACTAAGACTACCATCACCATAGACCATCAGATACAAAAATATGTATATGTATACATATATAGTAAGTATCTAAGAATTAAGTTTTTATTTTGCATAAAGAAACTAAAAATTATTGTACACACAACAATTTTGATACAAATCGAATCGATGGGGATGGGATGATGGTTGCAGTTTTGTTTTTTTTTTTTTTTTTCTTGTTTTTCATATGACGACAATGCTATAATTAAAGTAAATATCCAAATTATATTGCATCAGTGACCTTGTAGGGCATAGGCCTTAGCTAATGTAAGTAAATAAAACCATAAAATTGGACTATTACCTAGAAAAACAAGCAAACACAACAAACAAAGAAACAAACAAAATTGTCGCTTGAAACGCAAACTAAAGTAAGCTAAGCAAAAATCGAGCGAGGCGTCTCGAAAATTGGTGGCGCCACTTTTAATTCAAAAACTCAAAAAAAAAAAAAAAAAAAAAAGCCCGTCAGCTCTCTGCCTGATTTCTTCTAAATACAATAAATACTATGTATAATGGAAACAACAAACGAACGAACGACCGATGGAATGAACAAAATCACAAGATTAGATAGATATGGGAAAAAAGGGTGGCTGGCGTTGGATAGCAAAACAAAAATGAGAAAGACGCATAGAAAACGAAAATGAAAGCAACACGATGACATAAAAAAAAAAATATATATATATAAAACAAGGGGAATGAGATCAATAGACTGACTAGAAATTAAAGTGAACAAAAATTCAGTTAGCTTTTGTGGTGGTAAAATTATCTCTGTAGGAGAAGGGGTGAAATTAAGAAGAAACTCAAAAAAAAAAAAAAACAAAAAACAATAAAATAAATAAATAAATAAGAAACGCCGGCAGCACGTGTTTTCTTTCTTCTCTGAGGCTTTCGTGTCTCATATTTGTTATACTAAGCACCAAACTTAGTCTTACTAGGTTTAATATTATTAATAATTTATTCATATTAAATAAATCATTTAAATATATTATTAGCATTTTCGTTTTCATTTCAACTTGATATTGTTTTGAAAAAAAAAAAAACCTTTGTTTTGTTTTTGTTTTTATATTTATCTCTTTTTTTTTTTTTGTTTTTTTTACATATTTTACTATAAACATAGGACGCCTCAACACGACTGGGCCCATTGATAAAACCAACGCGTCATATTTTGTCAAATGACATTTAAAACGATTGAGACTATAAACTAAATGATATATGAGCATGCGATTGACTAAATTTGAATGAATGAATGAATGATTGACAAAACGAAAAAACAACAAACTAAACGAAAACAAAAGAGCCAAAGCGTATGCATGAATGAATGAATGAATAGAATACATAACTTAATATTGCATAGAATGAATTGATAAATGTGCATATAGAAAGTAACCAAACAAACAAACAAACAAGAAGTAAAGATACTTAGTAGGAAAATGAAGTAGAATTGAGTAGTTTCTATGCATGTGGGTTTGCTGATTATGTGGGTTGATTGGTACCCCTGCTTGCACTCAGATTTGGGGTAATCATTCTTATTAAGTACTTGACACACACACACACACAGACAGACTGACAGACAGACTGACAAGGCAATATAAAATTTTTAAAAACAAACATTCCATTTTTTCTATGTAGGAAAGAAAGCTATTGGGACTATGCATTAATTTTAAAGGTTGCACACAGATGGCGTTATTTACAACAGTATCGCATCTGGCAATACTGTAACTATATTCATGTCAAAGCCTCATCATTAGGCTTTGTTTACCAGTATCTGTCATTTCGCTGAAGTGTACACAACATAGTTTTTTTGTGCTCCGAGTATGTCAACTTTCGTGCCGTCAAAACGCAATTTGCGGGAAGCCTTGCTTTTTTGCTTCAATTTGAAGAAAAATACCACCCAAGCCCGTCAATTGCTGTTGGATGCCTACCCGAACCATACTCCATCGATTTCAACCTGTGAGTACTGGTTTCGACGCTTCAAAAGTGGTGTTTTTGATACCGAGGACAAGGAGCGACCTGGCCAGCCCAAAAGGTTCGAAGCTCATGCTCTGTATTTGGTGGGATCAGAAGGGTGTGGTGTACTATGAGCTGCTTCAACCCAACGAAACCATCTCTGGGGAAGTCTACCGACGTCAATTAATGCGTTTGAGCCGAGCATTGCTTGAAAAACGGCCGGAAACGGTCGAAATACACGACAAGGTTATTTTGCAGCATGACAACGCTCGGCCGCATGTTGCACAGGTCGTCAAAACATACCTTGGAACGCTCAACTGGGAAGTGCTACCCCACCCGCCGTACAGCCCAGACATTGCTCCTAAGCGTAAGCTGGCTGGACACCGCTTCTCTTCATATGAAGAGACCAAAAAATGGATCGATTCATTCATAGCCGCCCAGAAGCCGGAATTTTGGAGAAACGGAATCCGGAAATTGAAAGAAAGATGGGAAAAGGTTGTGGCTAGCGACGGACAGTACTTTGAATGATGTATCAATCCATTTTGAAATCGAAATAAAGCCCCATTTTTGGTGAAAAAACCTTTAAAATTAATGCATAGTCCCAATACAATATAAGTTGTACTCAGCAAAAGGATCGGCTTGATTTGAATCTCTTGCTAAAGAAATTACTAAAAGCAAACTACAATTTGTGTTTGCCTAATCTTGGCTGATTAATATTGTCATTTTTTATAGCATTTTGTAAAGTTTCATAAGATACTCGTATATACATAAATTAGAATTGTGGAGGAGGCCGTTTCCATTAATTGAGGAACTACAGACACATAAGGGATCAGTGTAGATTTGGATGAAAATTAAGAATCGTTTGCCAGTTAAATAGAAGTGACTTTTATTTAATTTCACTTTGTGAGGCTCTGATATATAATTTAATGAGTTTCCTAAAGAAAGATTTTTTTTATGTAACTCACCTTACTAAAAACTTAAATTCATTGGGTGATTCTCTTTTTTATTCTTCATAGTAATAGTAAAAGTCCAAAGTGTTAAGCTTTTCACTAACATTATAAGATCAAGTAATCTTAAGATGACATTAAACGTTCTGCAAAAGTTAAAAACAAAAACATGAGTATTAATTATAAATCCAGTTAAAGAGTGTAGAAATTATTAAATCAACAAATAAGATAATGAAAAACAGACCAGAAAACAAGGAAGGAAAGAAAGAAAGAAAGAAAGAAAAACATGCTTACAAAACAAACTCTAGCTGTTACTTATTAACGTAGAAGATACTCACTCATAGATCATCAGTCTTCAAGATTTCTCTGTTTGCTGTAGTACAACAGATTAACGATGAAACGATGACTCACACACTATGAATTCATATAATGTTTATATTTTAGCTACATATAAAAATAAAAAAAAAAAACTTTGATTCAGCATTCAGCGTAGCTGTGCTCCTCTCACACTTCATTTTTTATAAATCTAGTGTTCATTTTATGCTCTTTTCACAGAGCTGAAAAAGTTGCTTGCTTCAAAACATTTTCATATTGCTTCGGTACAGTTGTTTCGCTTACTGCAAAAACAGCTGTTGTTTGTTTTTTGATCATATGTGTGTTACATACATGGAACGTTGCGCGCATCTTGTACTAATTTCAAATGTGCAAATGCAAATACTATTGAGTTCATGAAACTCACTTTTTCATTCCTATGTACATATGTAATTTATTAGAACTTTAACAAAACGTTTAAAATTTTTAAATATCAACATCAGTTGTTTTGTGTTTACGCGCAAAAAAAAAAAGAAAGAAGAAGACAGAAAAATAGCACCTAAAAGTATGCAGCACTAACTACAAACATTGCAGCGCTGGTGAACAAGTGGCCAGCACTGTTGCTTGCAAAATAACTTCAACTGAGCACCACTGTAAGCATCTCAAAAGTAATTTTTGTTTTACAACAACAACAATCCATCAATTTCGTTACTTTTTCTGTTTTTTTTTTTTGTTGATGTGTTTCTTCGCTTTTGAAATTGAAAAAGGGATCAAAGTAGACTTGTGAATAAATTACGCAAAAAAGTAAGAAGAATCGGCCGATTTTCTTGACATTTTCAAATTATCTAATAGAAGAACTATGCACTATGAACTTCCGGAAGCTGTTCTTGATTTGATTTTGAAGTGAATTTTATATGGATAGAGGAAGTTTCTCCTCATCAATCTGATCATTACTTCCTTATATGCTTAGTACTACATACAATACTTGATGGTGTCTTTGACACACGTTACAAACATTACGGCAAATTGATTATATTGTACTAATTCACAATAGTGTGATAAATGAAAAAAGAAACAAGAAAATTAAACGAAGATAATGTTTAAGAAGAATACAAAAGTCAGTATTATATTGTAGACATACGAGTGAGTTGTACTCATTTTGATGAATAGCCAGCCAAGAGTAGTATGAAACAATAAAGCAATCAATCACAAAATTGAAAGAAAGAAAGAACGAAAGAAAGAAACGAAACGAAACGAAAGACAAGAAGAAAAACGAACCAGAAATTTGAGAAAACAAGACAGTAACAACAAAAAAAAAAAAAAAATTGATCAACAAGAAAAGCAAGAGAATTAATCTGATATTTGAACAAGTTGCGATATTATGATAAAAAATATAATTATAAATTCGAAATAAAAAATGAAACTCTTCACTATTTGTACAATAAATAAAAATTACGAGAGATATACAATCTACTCCTCGTATGAATCTAAAACTGAACTAAATGTTCCGCCTAAGAGAGACAGACTTACAGATGAATATCATTGTAGTATGCATTGCCAAAAAAAAAACAAAAAACAAAAAAAAAAACCTTGCATAGTGACTAAGATACAAATGGTACGGACATATGTATGTATGTACACATGTATAAATAACGACAGCAAACCAGCTTTGTCAGCCAGGTAGTAGCTTCAGTAATAAAATCTCTTTCTTACAATTCTCCCTTTCCAAGCTCCATGCCACAATTAGAACAAGTTGGGGAAAAAATGCAACTTAAACCCGCTGCACTGTGCTGCTTTAACATTTTGGTTTCCATCGAAGTAGCATTTGTTTCTCTTTACGTTTCTTTTTGGCACGATTTGTTATTTAACCGCCCACCACCGACCAAACCAAACCAAACCAAACCCAACGTAACGTAACCGAACTGAACTGAACCAAACCAAACCAAACCAAACCAAACCAAATACTCGTTTAACTCAACGAATTAATGGCAAAAAGTACAGTTTTGCATTTGAAGTTAAACCAAAATACAAAAACAAAAACAAACAAAAAAAAAAAAGAGAAAAACCGTGAAAATTGTTTTGGTTTTTACAGATAAAAGAAAAAAGTAACGTCAACAACAAACGAATCGAAACGAAAATTCAACAAAAACTGTACTAAACAACAAACAATACTCAAAGTAGGGTATTATTTGAATGACTAGAGATGCCATTGGTTTATCCCAATTTTAATTCAATTGATCATCACGGACTTCGGACATGGAGATAGTAAGTAGTGCTACAAATGAATGGCATTGTATGCCAATTGTGTATGCAGAAATCAGAAAATTTTAACAATATTGACTGTCAAGAAAACCTTAAGTTTTACTAGATCGTCTTTGTTTTTTTTTCAAGACATAAAACTTGTGCTTTGGTTTAAAAGATATTATGCTATTACGAGGATTTATTAAAATCTTAAACATCAATAGATCATCTTGAGACTTGTCATTAAAATACAATTGTAGTACAAATGTAGGTCAATAGCAAAAACTTCAGCTTCAAAGTTAAATAAATAAATGCTACAAATACACTATGTATATACTATATACTTTGGACGTAATATGTAGAAAACTCACGTCAAAACTTATTTAAAAATGAAATCAGGAAATTCACTGTTTTGGCTTTTTTTGTTTCTTCATCTCAAGATTAAACCGCTCGCTCTAACAGCGTCCAGGAAATGTTCAATAAAATTTGAACAAAATTGATGCTTACTATAATTTAAGGTTTAAAGCTTTTCAGATCTCTCTCACTTAATCATATATTGTTGGGATAGAACCTGCATATCTCACATACATAATTGTAACATATGGTCCGTGCACACTATAACAGAAAGATTATATTTAAAAACTAGGAAAACACTGAAGATCAGAGCAATAAGAAGACACAAACTGAAAAGAAACAAGATCGAAACAGGACAAAAGACGAAGCCGAAAGTTGAGGTGATACAAATTGAAAAAAAAAACAAATAAACATATAACGAAAAACTGGTTTTTGTTTTCTCTTTGTTTTTGTGATTCATGCATGGCTCAGAGTTACTTTATTCAGATGATCAGTTATAAAACTGAATAAAGGAGCAAAGATCTCTATCAAAAACTCCTCTATCAAGAACTGAATCCATATGAATTGTCACAAAAAGTTGGTCATCTACTTAAGATTCAGAGACAAAGAGAGTTTTTAAAACAAATTTTGTTTTTATATATTGTACAATACAATAAATGTGTTTTTCACAGCAATATAGAAATCACGATTCAACCGAGAATCACATGCCGCCGATAAACATCATCAACAACACTAAGAAGAAAATGTTTTGAACTTTGGCTTTTTTTTTTCTTTTCTTTTTGTCAGAAAGATCAACGACAACAACAACAATTTGGTACATAGTCACGTTGTTGCAACAACAGAAGCATAAGATAAGTATTCAAAAACCAAATATATAAAAAAAAAAAAAAAAAAAACCAAAATCGCAAAACCGGTTCAACAAGTTCGAATTCGAAGAAAAATTGTATTGTTACAGCAACGTGAAAATGCAAAACGAAAAAGTTAAGAACCAAAAACACAAGAAACCAACTCTTCTTGCAAAGACTTCAATAACAATATACGACAACAACAACAACAACAACAACAACAACAGGGAAAATTAACGAAATTTGTTGTTATTTTTGTAGATTTGAATTCGAGTTCGGTCAAAACTTGGAGTTCAGTGCTAAGTTACTCTGGCAAATTGGCGCAGTGTTGGAAAATGTTTGGACTGCAAATTATTGTAAATTATGTATATATTTTCCACAAACTTTACGATTGAACTTAGCGCAACAAACAGCTGTTCAGAACTCGCAATGTATAAATACCAGATTAGAATAGAATGGAATCAAATCATCAACTACAACATCCAATTGTTCTCGCATAAATCCCCCTCCGGGAAATTCTTCTGGGTTTTATATCTTTATGTATAGAACTCATATTCCTGGAGGGAACATTATCTTCATTTATAATTTGTGACCCAGGTTATCCTCTATAAATTGGATTTCTTGGCTACTACATGAACCCATGGACTTGTTGGGGTTCAAATTGGTAGTACCTTCCGGTACGAAGTCTGACCAGAGGCTTTTTCTGGTACCACGGGTGGTCAGGAGTCCACGGAACTTGTTCCGTCCTGGCCAGCGGGTACGGCCCCCTTGTGGGAGTATCGTGGTGGCTATGGTTTAATACCCAAATGCGGGTAGAGTAATAACTCGACGTGGAGTTGCGTTATACAACCGGGTGCTGTGACCCAGAGAGCAGCAGAGGTTTTAGTCGGGCCTCGCTCCCCACCAAGGAGGGAGTCATATTCCAAATTTAATATGACTCTAATTGGTACCTGCGGATATTTTTCCAAGGGGACGTTGATTGACGTTCAATCCATGTGCTTGGCACCGTGTTCTTAAGTCTTCTTACAGACAGGCGAGCACGTAAAACCTCGGTACTTCATTGTTCTCGCATACAAAACAAAGCACTCTGCATAACAAGTTTCTACATTACAAGACAATATAAAATCCCAAAGACGACTCTGTTTCGTACTCTTACATACTACAGATTCCACAGAGATGTCAATCGAAGCCATCCAGCCATTCACAGAGACTTGTAATACCGATGAGAAAATATTGTATAAGATTGATAGTTGTTGCAGTCAAAAACTTATATTTACAACAATAGAAATGGATAATCATAAATTGACGTATTAAATTACATATTTCATGAATTCCCAAATCAATTCACCCTGCATAGGTTTTTGTTGGTAAGTGTACTTTTGTAATAAGAAATATTTTTAACAAATCTTGAATTGGGATATAAATCTATAGCCAGAAATCAACAATTTTCAATAAACCAGAGAAAAGAATTTAACAAAACAAAACAAAACAAAACAAAACAAAACACAACAAATCGAAGCAATTACAATACTTTGATTTTTCTCTTCTAAGTTTGATTTGTTAAATGAAAATGCAAATAAAATAACAAAAATGTACGAAATTCAAAAATACAATAATTAAGAAGAAGGCAGATGATTTACTTTTAAAAAAAAACCATTAAACTGCTCACACTACACACTACTCAAGCTCAATGTGAGATGGATGTGTGATGATGAGAGATGAGCAAGGTAAAAATGCTAAAATACAAGAGAAAGAAAGGCAAAAGAAGGTGCATAACAAAATGAAGAAATGAACACGCGAGAGTAACAGCAGCAGCAGCAGCATCAGTGCGACCGAACGAACAATAACAACAAAAAGCCGGAAAAACGTGTTCGGGCCTCTGCCATAACTGATGCCTCTGTTGATGCATCAACAAATCACGAGAAACTATATAAAATAGACAACAACAACAACAACAACCTGCATCTTTTTTAACAAAATGTATCTGAAGCGATTTGAAGCGAGCGAAGAGATTACCACCACAACTTCACAACTTCAAATCAATATACATTGTACAAGAATAAAATGGGGATCAACTTTGATTCCATCGAAGACTGACTTCACACACCTTGAGGTAAAGTTATAAATTCAAAGGATACATGTTAAAACTCAACATTTGTACTCGATCGTAGTATCTATCCAAGAACAATTTAGGTGGACAACCAAATGATATGTTACATATATTGGACCAATGGACCATCAATGTTATTCTTTTATAAGTAATATGCAAATTACTGTTACTGTTACTGTTATTTCTGGAAATGGAAAAAAGAGTCTTTACCAAACAAATTATGGTAATAATTTCCTTTTGTTTTTTTTTTGTACAAAATTCAAAGGTAAACCAAGTTAAATAGAAATCAATAGAAAAAGATAATGGGAAAACTATAAATATGTTTGTTGTAAACATGCGTAAAATTTCCTACGTTAATTATGCATAATGAAATTTTACGCAATTTAAAATGTTACACACTCAAATGATTTTTATGATCCCAACAAACTGCTTGCTACACAAAAAAAAAAAAAAAAAATTATTGAGTGAATGAATGAGTTAGGCGGAAACCAAACTATAGGCAGCAAACAATAATAATACTGGACCAAAGCAACACAACAAATCTAAGGCAAGTTCAAAAACCCCTTTTAGTATGAAAATACTAAATATGGTATGTTACTTGCATTGTAAAAAGTACAAAACGAAATACTCATATGTAGTACATATGTATCTATGTGGAACTTACAAATTTTATGTTGCAGAAAATCTCAATGTGTACTAAAATGGAGATCAGGCATACATGTACAAGTATGGTATGTACTAGTTACAAGATATTTGATACAATGGTTTATTGTTTCTTGCAGCTACTACTTAGGATATAGGATATAGTACTACACATATCGATTGACCGAGAACAAAGTTCATATCAGTTCTTCACAGTGCAATACTTGTGAAGTAAACATTTGAATTATATTACTTTAGGTGAATTCTTATAATGGCTTAAATTTTGATTGAAATACGAGAATACATACATTGTATATCTGCATAGAGGAACAATGTGAACAGAGCATAAGAACTCTTCAGTAATGACTAACTACCATGTCTACTAAGTTATATTTATTACAGAACTTGTCGAACTCAATATGTGTTGTTTTTTGAAGTGAAACTTCCTTAGCTAAGGGGAGTAAATCTAAAAAAATATGAAAAAATCAAAATTTTACGATGTTATTATTATATTGGAGCTCTTTAGGCAAATACAATATGGAAGTGAAACATCTAAAGTAGATGGTCAAGCAATAATACAGAATATTGTAGTGTTATATTGTTTCAATACAAAAGAGTTATTTTATTTTTTGGTCATTCGGCCACTTGTTCGTATGTTCTTTCGTAAAGTAAACACAATTAGTAAATCATTTTTTTTCTCTCTCTTACTCATGCATAAGCATTCATTCTCTACGCTACAGACGAGCTCGCACAATGCGCATTGTTTTGTGCATTTTGATTTTCGTCACATTTAATTTTCTAATTTTTGGATTTACCTCCCTTCGCTAAAGAAGTTTCACTTCCATATTGTGCTTATGATGGTTAATTTTTTTGTTTTCAACGTAGTGAAAATTTAAAGAGATCAAGTCATTGAAGGATTTAACTTGACTTGATCTATAAACATCTAAAAGTTTCTAATGTTAATATAAAAATGGAAAAATTTTAATATAAAATATTTATTTTAAAGAATAGCAAAACCAATTTAATTCTGCATATCCTAGAGACTATGTGATGATAATGATGATGATGATGATGATGTGTGTGATAAAGTTTATCTATTGTAATTTATGGGACCTAACACGAATCTTTTGAGATTTTCATTTAGCGAAAAGATAAAAGATAGAGAACAAGTGTGACTATATTTCTTATGCTTGGTGTGTTGATCATGTCTACGAGTATCATGTCGATAAATCATTCCATCTTAGTGAAGTGATAAACCTTTTCGACAATATAAATAACTTATTGTATATACATATGTAAATGATAATTTTTTTTGAAACCGGTAATCCCATAAACCTTAGTGGTTTAGAAGTAGAAGATATAATATTAAAATCTTATTTATGATTGATTTTATTTATTTATTTGCAGTGTATGCTTGAAGAGAGGAGAAAGAGCAGCTATAACTGTTATACTACTAGTTAAGTATTAAACAATATTTTGTTATATGTTTCTTGAAGAATTTACAGAATAAGATGTTGATAAGAAGGTAAACTTAAGTGGTTAAGTGGCTGTCTGAAATATTTTATGGGGAAGCGTCGGAGAGCAATAAGGTGAGGTCTTGGTTAGTACGTTATGTATGTTCTGCTCTACTTATATTGTAGGTTTTACTTATCAATAATAAATAATATTGTAGTATTTACTAAAAGTTTATTTCACTGGAATACATTTGATATTGATGGAATTAAGAAATAAGATATTTGTATGCAACTTACGTTACGTGTTTGTTTCTCTGGATGATCAAACAATCAACTAGTTGATTTATTCGGTGCCTTAGTACTTATAATGGCTAAGTACAATTTCAGATATCAGATGGATAAATGATTAGAATACAGTTAGTATGTATGTATGTTTATTTCTTTATTAATATTATAACATTTGAA
This sequence comes from Amiota minor, assembly GCA_037043295.1. NCBI lineage: Eukaryota > Metazoa > Arthropoda > Insecta > Diptera > Drosophilidae > Amiota > Amiota minor. Next base: position 262,038 of record JBAMAW010000102.1, on the reverse strand, counting down.
TTTTATAATTGATTTGATTTTGTTGCACACATCGAAAATTAAGATTTTCACATTCTGAATCATTCAAGATATTGAGTTACTACTATCAATGATATAGTAATTTTTAATTATAATTTTCTAAAGATGCTTTTCCCTCTTTAATAAATTTCTCACTTAAATATCTGCAAAAATAAAAAAAAAAAAAAAGGAAAAAGGAAAAAAGTAATTATATTAAAGATATATTTTATTTTCCAGTTTATTTAAAAAAAAAAACACACACACACAGTTTTTATAAATTGTTATTACAATTTTTAAATTTTTTTTATCTTCGATCAATTTATTCTTCAATTCTTCATATCAACAATTCTTTACTAATATTTTGTTTTTTTTTTGGTTATTTGTAATTTATTTTTAATAAAGCAAAAGGTAAAAATGCATAGAAATGGAAAATAAACGATTAAAATACACAAATTTGCAAAAAATAAAATAACAACAATAAGGGCCCCGCACCGCAGCGCACCGCACCGCACCGAAAGAAGAAGAGACCAAAGAAAGAATGATAAGTAAACCGTTGAATTAACTTAACTAACAACAATAAAAATTATAAAACCAATAAACTTTTAACTCTTTAATTGCCAGTAAACAAATTTTCTTTTGCTTTCTTTCTTTCAATCTTGCAATCTTTCGTTCTTTTTTTCTTTTTATTGTAATATTTGCAATTCAATTCAATTTTTATTAAAATCGAAATTTTTGAAGGCTTAAAGCCTCTGCATTTTTCATTTTTTTCTTGTTATTATATTCTTTATTTTATTATTTTCTTAATTTTTTATATTCACTTTTAACAAAAACAACAAAAAAAAAAAAAAACCAACAACAATGCTTAATGCTGGAAGAAGCAGGCGCGAAACGATAAACAAAAAAATTAGTAGGAATCCAAGAAAACTACATTGTTTGATCCCGAAGCAAAGCAAAGATGCGAAGAAGAATCAGAAAATTGTAGCCGACAACAATGGGAGCAATATGATTACCCGAAATATTCAAACGCAGCGACCGCACACCGTAGACTAAGTTCTATTCTTTCTGTTGTCAATATTATTTAAATGATTTTCATGCAAAACAATTTTTTAACTTTCGGAAACTTTCGAACGGCGCGAACCAAACTTATTTGCCAAAATCCGACTTTCTTTGATTGTCGAATTTCGGACTTATTACAGGATAAAATTGAAAAATTGAAATTAATATTGTTTAAAACGGTTTTCAAAACAACTTGAAACTTTCGTAAATTTGCCGACGGACAAAAAAAAACGGCGCGCGTACATCCACTTTCGTTAAAAGTCGAATTTCGACTTGAAAGCAACGAGTAGAAAAGTAACGAGCAAGACGAAAGTAACGAGTGACGGTTATTTTCATGTTCGGGGTCGCGCGGGTGAAAAGAAAGATTATGGAATTGAAATTTTTGTGCGCGGGGCAAAATGCGAACAAAAAGAGCGTATTATTTTTCTATGTTCACACTACTGAGAGCGCACAGTGCGGATATTTCGTTTAAAGGCGCCCGGGCGTCCATTATTTAAATAGTTTTATGCAAAATTAAATAATTTTTGAAGTTAATAAATAAAATTTAATTTAATTCTATTCACAAATTAATTTTTAATAAACTTATTGAGATGATTTCAACGTGAAAATTTGATTGGCCTTAAATTTGGTTTTAATTTAGCAGCGGCCCTGAATGTTTGTTTCATAATTTCATATGTTTCTTTCTCTCACCGAGAGAGCATGCATGGGCATGTAGAAATTAAAACAGGCTTTATTTTTTGAGTGACTTGGAGTTGTAATTATATATATGTACATATGTGATTTTTTTTTTGTTGATTTTGGTCATGTCTGGTCATGGAAATGGTAAATTTATCAAAATGGAGCACCGGGGCACGTATTACAATAAATTTCATATTTTTGTTACAAAATTTTGTTTTTTCTATTTTTGAAAAATAACGGAAATTCTGAAAATAAAACAGGACACGACGCTTGGATCGATCTTGCACGATCAATTGGACTAACGCACATTTTACAATACCCCTCTCCCTACTCCTTTATCATACTTTCGATATATGTATGTATATGTATATAATAAGAATGAATTCATGTTATTAGAAATTGTAATATGTATGGGTGGTATGTGTATGTATTTAGTACTAAATAAATTGTCAAATATAATTTCAGGTAATCAGGGGCACAGAAATGGTAGTGAGAAAACTTAACAAAATCAAAACAAACAATAAGATTGTGTATATACTTAGATGTATTTGTGCGAACGAAAAGTCAATACAATATTTAAATATTTCTTTTCATTCTTTCATAGTCTAAAGGAACGTAGACACGATCCTGATCTTACTGTGATTGTTTTTTAACTTAAAAATATTTGAAAAACACACAAACTTTAAAAGAATTATTGTACTTTATTCATTTGCTTCAATAAATGGTGAAAGAGAGACACCCTTACGTCAGTCTGCGGGCTATTAAAATACATAATGCTATTATGGATGGTGAATGATGTTAGATCATAACTATCGGAAGATATGGAGATTGAATTTCTTCCCAAAAAGAAAATAAAGGCATCACCAAAAAGTGACTGTGTGAAATATATATAAAAAATATATCAAAGGTCAGATAAACTAAACTTCAAAGTGGTCTGCATGATTGACGGGATATAGTAATTACATATAGTATATCATCCCATAAGTGTTACTTATGTGGGACATCACCGAAAGATATGAATATTCTAAGTGCCTTATCGGGCCGAAAAGTAGACGAAAGCATAGTTGCTTTTGGAATTTCTCCTTTACATTTATGGATACAATGTATGGAATGTATGCTACACATCACTTATCCAATGGAAGTGATGACGTGGTATGTACGAGACGAAGAAAATAAGGAGGAGATGAGAAAGAAGAATCAAGAAAGAAGTTGGTCTTTTAATTGATATGCCCAAACAAAAACCTGCCACAATAAATGCTGGTAACACGTCGAAAAGATTTTTTTGAGATCCTGAAAAAACGTCAGGCATAACAGGCATAAATATACGTATTATACTTTCACACACAGGATGTGGTTATCAAATAAATTCTGTAGCCTTCGACCAATTTTTTTTTTTTTTTTTTTTACAAATCTTACAAAAACAAAACTAATACACATGTGTCCCTCCTACATGAAGAGGAAGGAGTTCATTTAGCACTACGAGCCTCTAAATAATCAAAAGGGCAGCACGATCGTTACGGATCAGTCGAGATGAGTTCCTTGTATGGACAAGGACTCTGGCTAGGGGATTAACATGTCGAACTAGTTCATCCATATAAATAGCTTTACGCTTGGAACATTCATCTTTGACAGGTGGTACTTCCAGGAGTTTGTGAATGAATGTCTTTATTCCTGATATACCATGGAGCTCCCGTGATTGTTCTAAGTATCTTGGATTGTGCTCTTTGTATAACTTCAATGTTACTCGCACTCGCGTTACCCCACAATTCAGAACCATAAGTCCGAATTGGTTTAATAGCAGAGTTATACAGCATCACCTTGTATTCAAGCCTCAGTCCAGATTTAGAATTGATTAGCCAGTGAAGACTTTGAGCCCTTAGTTTCATATTTATCTTTTTAGATTCTATATGCTTCTGCCAGGTAAGCCGTCTGTCAAGGTGAACGCCAAGTTAAGTTACCACTTGGGTTTGAGGAATTGTAACACCATTTAATGTTACTGGAGAACAAGTCCGTCGGTTCAATGAAAATGTAATATGCTTACATTTCCCCTCATTGACTTTAATCCTCCAGTTGAATAACCCCTCCTGAAGGCTTTTAAGATGAGCATCCAAACTTGCGGAAGCTTTAACTGGGCAACGGGAGCGACTGATTACGGCAGTATCATCAGCGAAAGTCGAAGTAACAATTTGACTACTTGTTGGAATGTCGGCAGTGAATAACATGTATAGAGTTGGTCCCAAGACACTACCTTGGGGAACTCCTGCTTTTATCTTAAATTCATTTGAAACGAAATTTTTCTGCCTTACTACAAACACTCGATTTGATATGTAGGATTGCAGGACTCTATGTATATTTTGGGGTAGTAAACAATTTATTTTGTAAATCAAACACTCATGCCATACTCGATCAAACGCTTGTGCTACATCAAGGAATACTGCTGAGCAATATTCTCGCAGTTCAAAGGCAGTTCTTATTTCCGAAGTTACTCTGTTGGTTTGCTCAATCGTTCCATGTTTTGCTCGAAAACCAAATTGATGATCTGGGATTGAACTATTTGCTTGTAACTGGTGATTGAGTTTGGCTTTAAGAACCTTCTCAAATAGCTTAGACAGACATGGAAGCAGACTTATAGGTCTATATGAAGAAGGACATGTCCTATCCTTCCCGAGTTTTGGAACTATTATAATATCCGATTTCTTCCATTGCTTTGGAAAGTACTCAATTCGAAAGATAGCATTGAAAAGACACGAGAGAAAAACTATTGCTGCGTTTGGAAGTTCAGTTCATTTTTGGCACAATTCTATCATAACCAGCAGATTTTTTGGGTTTCCGTTGAGTCCTTATAATAGATACAATCTCACTAGCGCTTGTTTTTAATGGAGACATATTTACTGAATTTGTGATTGTCTGGTGAGGAGCACAAATTTGTTAGTAGGTAGATTAGGTTGAAACACGTGCTCAAGATGGTTGGCAAATACATTAGCCTTCTCTTCATCAGACCGAGCCCAAATTCCATTTCTGTCTCTAATAGGTGAATCCAGCTCCACAGGAGTTTTTAGCGATTTTTGCGCTTTCCAAAGTGAAAATCTAGTGTTTGTGGGTGATAGGTTATAGATATAGCGCCTTTGTGCCTCGAGCTGGTCGCTTAAAAGTGCTTTGGCTAGTTTTTTTGTTGCATCTTTTAGCCTTTGTTTAGCAGTAGGAGATCTGTGCTATTGCCATTCTCTTCTCAATCGTCGTTTAGAAGCAACCAGTTCTTTAATTTCCCTATTTGAGAATGATTTTCTACTGAACTTGTGTGCAACAATCGCAGGCGTTGATCAGCCTCAGCTGCAGCTACCAATACGGAACTTAATTCATTAACAGATTTGTCAATATCAATTTGCAACCAATTAGTTTTATTAGATATGAGACTATAAGGGCGATCCTCAAATATTGAGAACGATATCGAGGACGTATCGGGGAGTGATCGAGTCATGAGTAGCTGCTGATATGAGGTTTCTTGGTATATTTTTTGTGATACCAAAGTCGATGATATCGGGAGTTTTTCTTGGATCCGCCGGCCAGTATGTAGGCCTACCCGGAGAAACGAAGTCTAGGTTGTTTTGACAATTTACAAGAGTGCTGTAAAGTTGCCGGCCTTTTGGATTTACTAAACGTGACCCCCAATAAGTGTGTTTAGCATTGTAGTCACCGGCCGCCAAAAATCATGCTCCAAGGCTATCAAAGAAATTTTGTAAAACACCCGCAGATATAGAAAATCGTGGAGGACAATATACAGCAGATAACGTCAGATTACTATAACGCATTTGCAACCTGACCGAAGTTGCTTGTAAATAACTAAATGAGTACGACTCTGGGGTCTGGTGTTTAATACGCTTTCTTATAATAATGCATGTACCACCATGAGCCTTTCCATCCGGATGATTTGTTGTATAAACTATATAGCCTGGTATAAAGAAGTTGTTTTTGCTAGTCAAATGAGTCTCACAGACTAACATCTCATCTACATTGTTGTCCTCTAGATACTTCATCAGCTCTAGTTTGTGCTGTGAGACGCCATTTTCGTTCCAGTGAGTTATTTTTCAATGAGCCATTATCGGGAATTTAACTTATCCAAAATTTTCATTTCGATTTTCATCATCTCTTGAAAAGAGTTTTGCATCATTAAGATTGATTGATTCAAGGTCTGTAATAAATTCACAACATAGACTCACTAGAACTTAGTGGTGGCAACACTGGCTCATTGCACGCATTTAGAGTTGGGGTAGTTTGTGAGATTGACTTATTATGTTGAGACATTGGAGCCTTAGGCTTCACAATCTTTTTCGCAGTTTCTTGTTGAACGCCTAAGCGTAGGGCACCTGCATACGACACCTTTGAAGTTAAAGGAATATTAGGTGGTGGGCACATAACCGTCGCTGATTCTGTACGGTTAGTCTCACGGTTTCATGCAAGTCTCCACAAGCTACGCATACTGGACGACGGGTGCAACATGTGTGGCCAAATTCCTGACAATTTGTGCATTGTACAGGATTTACTCGTTTGTGAGGCTCCTCTACAGTTACGTTACGGCGAAGTAAACATTTAAGGTTGTAAATGGGATGCACTTCATTTTTCTTTAAGTGCTGCAACTTTGTGGCCAACTCAATTTTGTACAATGGCTGTGGGATTTTATTTTTATTAAACATATTAATCACTACTTTGACTTCAAACCATTTTTCTTCCAGTGCAGTCTTAACATCGCTACAATCAACCGAGGGTTCAATTTAATTACAACAACAGCCCTTTACTACTTTTAAGTTGATAGGTATAATAGTTTCTTTTAGACTCTCTAAGGTACTTAGTTACAGAACTGTAGTTTGCTTCTGTATAAATTTGACCTTAGTTTCTTTTATATTACCCTTGGTAATAGGGACAATATGAAAGTTATTCTTGCCAACTATTCTTTGGATAGCATCTACCAGCTTATTCGAGCTTTCTTCACGAACATATATTGGGGGAGGTTTCGCGGTTTTAGGTTTTGCTGGGCTATTGTCACCGTTTTTAACAGGTTCATCTTTTTCAGCAAGTAGCTGGAACCTATTACTTTCCAAAATCGTTTTTTTTGCATTATTATTTTTTTGCGGGCTTAGTTTACGTGTATTATGGAATTGTATGTAGCGGTCAATACCTGTCTGCACTGCCGCTTTATTTTCATGAGTCCCGTTTTGTATGCGCTGATTTTGACTACCTGTTGTCTTTGTTATTGCTTTTGCTTGCATAGCAGAATTTTTTCTATTGCATGCTTGTTCTTGTTTTGGGTTATTAATATTATTAAATGTTTCCGTGTTTGTTGTTGTTACAGAAACTGCATGTGATGACGCAATCGAAGCCGTAGCTGAAAACACTGTTGTTGTTCCTGAAACTGCACTAGCTGTTTAAGTAACGGTTGTGCTTTGTGTTGTGTTTGTTGTAGCGTTAAAAACGGTAGCTTCTGGGTTTGAATGTACAGGTGGTTGAGGGGAAGGGCATTGGGCACTCCATGGGAGTGAGTGACTAGTGCTCACTGTACTAGACAACAGAGCAGGAGAGCAAGATCGTGCTCTTTCTACGGCCGGCTGAGCGGTTAATAAGGAACCTTTGTTTTTGTTCCTGGTATCATTAGCGACAAACGAGAAATAAGCATTTCTCGATGTCATTATAGGTACTGTTAGGATTTGAAATGAAGCAAATAAAATATAAATTTATTATCTGCGACGTAAACGTCCGATCAGAAGGACTGCTCGACGCTAGAGTATTGTAACGTTATTTTCTTTTCCTACTTTATGCTTTGTTGTTTTTCAATGTGATGCTAAACAATTTGCTTTGTAATTTATTTTTGAATAATTAGTTCTCTGAAGCAGGCGCAGCGAAAAACACGTCTGCTCGCTTCAGAGGGCAACCATCAGACAACTGCATTTATCAGTTTCTCTAATAAGAATCTGAATTCGGGTTTGTATGGGAGGTACCCCTCCTAGTAACCCATTCGGATGATTACGACAAATATACAGCGTCTGGTAAAATGAAAACTTCGTGCTGGACTAGCTTGCATAGCTACAGAAGGATAGACAGACATGGCTTAAACAACTCGTCTCGTTCAGCTGACCAAGAATATATGTATATGTGATATCCGATATCTCCACCTGTTTGTTACAAACTTCATGGGGAACTTATAGTACCACACACTGCGTGAAGAAAAATGGGCCAAGTGCGAGTCAGACTCGTAAACGGAGGGTTCCGTACCAGATTAGGGTTTAATTTGACTGATGCCATAAAATATACAGCGCCAATATCAGAAACTTATAATGCCTAAATTTCAGTTCAATAGTCCAATAACCAAAAAAGGTTTTTCTATAAAAACCTGAATATTAATGGGGGTTTGTATGGGAGGTACCCCTCTTAGGTGTCCGATTTGGTTGATTCCAACAGCGCCTATATCCGAAACTTATAGTTTCTAAATTTCAGTTCGATAGAATAAAAAACAAATATGTTTTTCTTTAAGAACCTGAATTTTAATGAACTACATTTCTGATATTTCATTCTTGCTTTCCGCTGCCCCTTATTTTGGACAAACAGACAGACGACATAAATAATTCCAGTGACTTAATAAATGAACAACAGAGGCACACCTCCTCGCAGTATCGTAATAGTGTCCTTTAATATATGTATTCAAAACAAATTGTATGTAAGTTTTCGTGTGACAAAAACAAAAAGCGTGAATTTTGTATTATCTGAGATTTTTAACACAAACGACTAGATTTATTTTAAAATATTAAAGCATGGGGAAAAGATTTTTGTGACCTTTGAGTTTGAATATTTTTTAAGATGTACACAATTTTCTTTGCGCAGGGAATTTTAAAAGCTTTTAAAAAGAAAAACTATGGCCACACCAAACCCAATGAAAACGTTACCAATGTTTGGTAAAACGTGCTTCAAGCACCCCCGACATAATCATGCATTTAGCCATCAGTCATTTCGTATACGTGTGTTCATCATGCTGCATGGATACGCTCGAAGCTTTCCAATAATCCGCAATTTAAGTTTGTTATTAAGTTCCATTTTGAGCGAAACGACCACTTTTAGAACCTAGTTTTAGAAAAAAATACATACTTTTTATTATATGATGCTACCAAGTTATATAAATGCGAAGGGTGCAACATCAACTGGAAGAACCAGTCACAATGCAACAAAATTGCAGATCAAACCTCATTCTTCGATTTCTGTTCACTGCCGAAGTTACCTGAAGATCCAGAGGATGCAAATTATTGCAATATCAATGCCTTAATTCAGAACGATTTTGAGCTGGGTTTTTATTCCAAGGAGCGCATACCGAAAGCTGTTCTGTTTTTTACTTTACATTTTATTACAATAATGTAATAAACATTACCGATTGCCAAATTTCGGAATCTGAATCCGAGTCGGAAGAGACTAAGGAGAGAGATACTCTCAGTAGATAATTTATGTAATTTAGTAAATCTTTTTTAGTGAAAAATGTCAAACTGAGCCATTTACGTAGACTTCAGCAAAGCGTTTGATTCCATAAATCATGATATGCTTTTACATAAGCTAGACCTTTTAGGTTTCCCGCAACATCTTCTTTGTTGGATTTCTACCTATTTAATAAGAAGAGTTCAGCGAGTGTTATTTAATCCCACTCTGTTAAGTCCAGTCGATATCACTTCTGATGTTCATCAAGAAAACATCTTGGTCCATTCTTGATCAACCTTTGTGTTTTGATGTATGCTGAAGATGTCAAACTCTGTCTGTTATTTAACAATATCAATTCGCTTAATAGACTACAAGTGGATCTAACCTCACTCCATTTTTGTTGTTTACGTAATCTCTTAAAGTTAAAGTGTACTAAAAGTAGGGGCACAGCTTGATGTTCTGTTTTTATTTTGCAAATAAACGAGACGAGTTAATTTCTTATACAAGTATATTTCCTTAAGATTAATTTTTATATATGATTCTGATTCTAAAATACAATATTAAAGCTGAAGCAACTAAGGCCTTGAGCTTAATTTTAAACGAAATTTGACGTTGGTATCTGGAGAAAGCACACAATTTCTAGGGGGTATAGCATGTTTGGTTTGCCAGCACGCAATATATAATTGTTAATGCTAGAAGTAATCCGTGTCCAAGACCAAACCACCCAATGCTAGAGATTGGCCCTGTGCTTTGCTGCTTGTGATTGCAAACGCCAATTGAATTGGGAATTGCAAAATCTTCAATTGAAATGGTATCAGAAGGAAACATAGGTATTCGTGGAATGAGAACATCTTCATCATTTCAAAGTTTTGGTTAGTTGATATTTTGCAACATCATTATTATTGGTACACCGTTCTGGCATCCGCGGAAGATCGAGTCCATTCCAATTTGGATTTAAAATCATAAATTGTGTAAAAATTGTGATCATAAAGTTAGAAATAGGTCATTTCAACGGCATTTGATCGATTAGATGGTGAACAATAATTGAGTTCTAATTGGTAAGCAAAGACATCTGAGACCAATGGTTTGCGACAAAAGTGCACATTCTAAGAGTATCAAAAATCGGGATCGAGTGAAAAGGCGGAAATTAAAAACTATGGAATCCACAAAAATATATACAATATAATAGAAAACCAATATAATTAATTTTCAATATAATATAATAACAAACGTCAATCACCAGATCACTCGCTGATAACTGCAGTCATTGACTTTTCTCCATCCACTCACTTCCGGTTGGTAAAATTGCACTCGTAGAATATTGTAGCGAGCGTGGTAAACATGTGTTTATGGTGCGATTTTTATATTTATAAGCAATGAATAAATATAAATAAATAAATCATATTATAAATTATATTTATAAGCAATGAATAAATATAAATAAATAAATCATATTATAAACTGACATCAAAGAACAATAGACAAGTTGGAGTTGCACGACAACAATAGCAAACATTGCAACATCAAAACCAAAAATACGCAAGCGAACAAAATAGGCTTTACAAGCAAGTTTCTGTGTAGTCAAAGCTAAATGTTCAAGAGCGGGAGATAATATTAATGATGTAAAAGTTGATGCATCAGATTGCACAAACAAGCATGGAGCCCCATGCCAATAGAAGACTATTTGCACAACTGCATTGTCTAATAAACGCTGACAAATTTGAATGGAAGCAGTCGTATTCCCAAGGACATACTATCCAACAGCAACCGATACCAAGTGCTATGAGTAAAGCGGAGCTTACGGTTCTAGAAAAGGCATGAGTATTTGTAATCGATCTTGGCAATATATAATTGTCTATGTGAGAAGTAATCCATGTCTTAGTCCAAACCGCACAATACTTTAAATATTATGATTGCAAACGCCAATCGAATTGGGAATTGCAATCTCTTAAATTGAAATAGTATATCAGTAGGAATCAAGGGAATTCGTGGAATAAGAACATCTTCATCATAGTAACACTTTGGTTAGTTGCCACACCAATTTGGCATCCGCGGTAGATCGAGTGAATTCATCCGCTTTCACATCAGTATCGACGGACTTGTGTTTTACATACTTTGATTATTTTACAGTTTAAGTAAGTTCATCAATTTCTTTATTCTGGATAAAATGAATAGTTAGTTTACTTAGCTAGTTCCGCTACTTATAATTGATTTCAATATTTGAAAAATTTTTACAATCAATTCTTCTTCTCATTTTCAGCTCGCCACAATAAAGTTATATCAGAATGTATAAATTAAGTAGCACCTAGAAGTATGCAATTTTACCATAACTTGAGAGTTTCACCATACGCATTTTAAAGTCACTTTCTTTCATCGTGTAGACAGACTAATACGACTCTGCGGTGGTTCTTTTGTGGAAGTGCGGTGTTCTCTTACTGCAGGTAGTTGAATGAAAAACAAAATTGTCCACTTCACAATGTTGTGCTAAGTGGCATGTGTGCCACATCGATAAGCAGCAACTAGTTGAACTATGGAGTTTTTAAAGTTTATAGGAAATTGTTTTTATCTTGATATTATTTTTATATTTATCAACCCATAAAATCTTAATACAGTGTAAGAATGGGATTTTGTGGATATTATTATCTCTTAAAAGAAGCATGATTTCATAAGAAAATAAGGGAAAAACACATATATATACAAAACTAATACTAAGTGATCTGAATGATAAAGAATCTTAAGTATTAGCTAAAGAAACACGGACCGCCACTGAAATTGTAAGATTCTTGATGTTTTATATTAAAGTTTTTTAGATCAATATTACAAACATTTACCATTTCATGTATTAGAGAAATAAAAAATGGGCCAAGTGCGAGTCAGACTCGTACACGGAGTGTTCCGTACCAGATTGGGGTTTGTATGGGAAGTACTCCCACTAGTGTTCCGATTTTACTGATTCCAACAAATGTACCACGCTTATATCAGAAACTTAAAGTGTCTAAATTTCAGTTCATTATTCTTGTATGGAGGTACACCTCTTAGTTGGCCGATTTGGCTGATTCCAACAGATGTACAGCGCCTATATCAAAAACTTATAGTGTCTAAATTTCAGTTCGATAGAACAAAATACAAAGAAGTTTTTCTAAAAAGAACCTGAACTTTAATGGGGGTTTGTATGGGAGGTACTTTCCCTAGTGGTCCGATCAAAATAAAAAAAATTTCGACAATACAAGTTTCTGATGTATAGCCACCAACCTTCCAAATTTGAAAATCGTGGAATTACTGGATCTTGTATGGGGACCCCTTTAAGTTTTTGAATATATTTTAGTCTTAGTATTTGTTGCTGATGCCCGGATAGGACTACATATTCTGTGAAAATTTCAACTCTCTAGCTATTGGCAGAGCTAATTTTTTAACTGTATTCTCTGATTTGCAACCTTTCCAATGGGAAGAATAAGATTAAAATTGATATGTGTTTTGTTATACCTTTTAAAAGTTATATTCTTGGAAGTTTATTGAGGGAAGTCCTTGGGGGGTGAAAGAAAAACAAATTGACAGCGAGGTGGTTTTCGTGTGATTCAAATCGGAGAATGTGATTTTTACTGTGATTTTTAATTTCCTCATTTACAGTTGGCACCTGCATGTCTCTATGGGTGATGGAGTTGCGGACATACCATTCCGCATTGACAAGCCTCCTTTAGACCTTGGACTAAAGATTTTGTACGATTTCCGCGTTTGATTCTGAAGTTGTGCCAAAGTTCAATTCCATAACTCCATAATGGCTTGGTAATGGTTTTATAGAGCTTATAGATTATTTTTTGCGCTTATTTTTGAATTATGTTACATGCCATAGCTCAATTCTGTTTAACTGGTTCTGCAAAAATTGATGAGGCTTGGTCAAGGTGAGATGCCAGTAGAGCTGTTTCATCACTTAGAGTCTGGATTCATAAGTGTAATGCGTATAAAGAATTTAACTTAGCTCGTCTTATTTTGGATTTCCAATTACTCATTCGAGTACATTCGCATTAAAAAACAAATGCGGAGTGACGTAACGGATAATATTTTTCTTGTACATATATAATATGTTATATTAATTTTTGAATAGTAAGAAGTCCTTCGGATTTGCATGCTTTATTTGTAATGCCAACATTATTATTATTAGTTCAGGAAAGAAAGGATACATCGAGATTCCCACCATAGCATTTGCTCCAATAAAAACATTCGTTGCCTTTCAATAAATTCGATTGAGGTTGCTTTAATGAAAATTCGCGTTAGAAAGGTTTGCTGTAGATAGGTTAAAATATCTATATCTATATATCTATCATAATTATTTATATAGATAGATAGGTATATAAAGCATTGCGGAGGAAGAGAATAGAAAAATATTGGCATACAACGTGTCTGGACAGTTACTATCTGATATTTTGTAAAACATTAATACACGTCGAAGCGTAATCGTCGCAGAATAAGACAACAGTGAATTATTATCAGAACAGGGTGAAAATCGATGAAATCATGTGGCAACTTGTGTCTTATTAATATGAAACACCCAAATATACTTTATTTCTTTAAAAATTTTTTCTTTAACCAATAAACAAAAGTTTTGTCAATATACAGAAATTTAAATTTGCTTCAGGTAAAGGCCTCGACGCTAGTGTTCTTATTGTAATAATTAGTTATAGTATTATTTAGTGTGTGTAAATATATTGTTTATTTTTTATTTTTATTGCTTTATTAAAACTAAGATTTTAATTAAAAATTATAACCTAGTATTTAATATGAGCAACAGCAACAGCAACAGAGGCTTTCAGATCAGGGAAACGTTATGAAGAAAATGAGGAAAATTAGAAAAGTGCAAAGCAAACTTGTCTTGAGTGGGAATCAAACCCGCGACTCTTGGGATGTCATCCCAGCGCGGTAACCTCTGAGCCAACAAGCCAGTCAGCATTAGGTTAGTATTGTATATTAGTCCTAATTATGATGAATAGGTAAATAAATAAATGGAGAGCGTTAGATCAAATATAATGTTCTTCCCTTTCTGAAAACGTTTTTCACTATGTTGCTAGGTTCATTATTCTCATACCTACACAAATTAACATAATTCTCAATAACCGAAATTAATATTTTCTTTTTTAATTTTGTAAGAGGGATCTCTGCATATTACCGTAAGAATTTATTTTATTTGATTTACTTTACCGCCACTTAACTTAATTATCAGGAATTGTTTTGTAAATAAAAAAAGGAGCACCTACATATTTACCAATCAAATGCTTGAGGGCAATATATTTTATTATCATTTCCAACCTGACTTTTACTTTCTCACTAATCAAAGCGAGTATGTTACAAGTGCCTATGACATTAAGAAAATTAGATGAATTAAATTAAAAGAAGACTTTAAGGAAACTTGTATACAAGATTTCATTTATCTAATTCATTATTTATTGCCATTTGCATTGGATGCGCCAAATAATTATTAATACATAGTTTGAAACTTTTTTCAGAGGAAAATAGTCATAAACAAAATCAAAATGAAATTAAGTTTACGTCTCAGGATCATGATATCAAATTTTATTTTACTTGACTTGAGTGGGAATCGAACCCGCGACTCATGGGATGTCATCCCAGCGCACTAACCTCTGGGCCAACGAGCCAGTCTACATCATATTATACCAGTACTTTACTTAACAACTTTAAATAATCAGCATACACCATTTTTTCAATGTAGTTGGGGTCTCATCAGCATTTTCTATAACAAAACTTCACATGTGGTTTTAATTATATGGTATATCTCTATTCGATCATAGAGTTTCATTATTTACTAGATTGTAATTACATATATTGAATATCTAAATTAGTAGACCAATCTATGAAAAGTAACTAAAGTACATACGAGTATTGTATTATAATTAATTTTAATAAATAAGTAAAATTTGTTTCTTTGTTTGCTTGTTTGTTTGTTCGAGTCTTACCGTTAATCTGATTGCAATGAAATTTTTTTGTGTGTGTATGGTTGGTTCCCGCCATGGACAATGGAAAGTTTTAGATGCGATATGTGTATTGTAGATAAAATGGTGAACCGAATTTTGCATATAAAGCTAAGAGACATATTTTAAAATTAATCAGGTCGCCTGTATCAAAAACCACAAATAATATATAAATTTTTACATCAAACAATTCAATTCGTCTGAGTCTGATTTAGTCCAAAGGATTTCAAGTGCTGCGCAATGCACTACAATTTGTTTTGAATAATATAATAATAACTCTAAGGACAAGGTCAGGAAGATGTGAATTGTTGTTCATTTGGTAACTTACAGGAATTTTATAAGTGTCTGTCTTTTGTATTCATGATCGTACTAATCACACAAGTTCAAGGATTTCCATGGGCGTGAGACGTCGGGTAGGTTACTCTAGTATCTAATAAAATTTTGCTTATTTTATTACAAAATATTTGAAAAACTCATAGAGACTTATGATAATCACCTTAGAATCAGGAAAAGGGAATAATTTACGGAATCATTTATGAAGGTTAATTATTTTTAAGCATCTTGTGTGAGATATTAAAATGTTTTGTTTAACTAGCTGTGCCTGCGACTTCTTCCATGTACCTCTATAATCAACAAAAACGCTTCTGCGTACTATATAACAACAGCACACATACAAAAAAATTCCAAATTCTTTGAATTTAGATAGATAACTTTTTATTTACGAGTATGAAGTGAACTGAGTTATTACTACTTTGGAACTTATCAACTTACTTTATTATTCCATTTTGACTTCAAAAATTTTAACAGAAAGGGACTCAGAAAGAATGCTTTTTCTAGATTACGTACGCTTAATTTCACTGTAGTTTTAGCAGGAGCAGTGTAAAGCAGTATCATCAGCGAATATTGCAGCGACTAGGCGTGAGTCCAGTGGTGGCGTAGCATGAGTACATTTGAACTAACACTTCTGAAAGAGTGCACTCCACATAGATTTAGTGAATGCTTTCAGATTGTGTTCTCTGATTTGTGATAGTACCGCGAACTCCTGCCATGGTTGCAGCGTTCTCTTATCCAACCCGCCATAAATGTACATATGTCCAAGTTATCACTGTCCAGCTGCGTAAGGATATTTTTGGAAAGTTTGACTGTAGTCTCTCCAGCTGTAAGAATAAAACATAGAAATGATTCCTTCACTTCAACTTGATCGCCTTCAATATGAACATATCTGATGGCATAACACATCTGATCAACATGTGATAGGTCTGGAGTTCTATCGAAAAGAGTTCCGAAATATTTAGATTTTTTTATGTCGCCCACAATGTTGTTTTTCACCACTTTCCCCAAAAGATTGATGAACCTTTTTGCATGTTTTTGGACAAATAAGAATCTAACCGTTTTCTTTTTGTACGGGCGCTAGCATGTTTAATTCTAGCATTTGCTCTTTTAGTACTGGGTCATATTTCGACAAGAGATTAACTAATTCTAAGAAATACCCTCTATTGTCTGATGGAACTTCCTCTCCATGCCCACTGAGGGAAAGATTTTGGCGTGCCAGGAAAATAAAACACCTAAAAGGTGACTGATAATTTTACGCCTCTTCTTTTTTTATTGATGTAAGTACATTCATGAATTAAGCCCTTTGGCAAAACTCTGATGTTTCGTTTTAAATTGCGTAAACAATTGCAGCAAAAACGGTATAAACAGTTTTTGTTAGAGAGTATGCCTTCCATTTCCTGTGTATTTTTCCTGCATTTGGTAACGCTTTCCAAAACCATTCTGAATTGAAAAGTCGGCTGTTTCCCTTCATTTTATATCCAGAGGTTTGGACAGTCATGGGCCATCTCTATATTGATAGGATTCACTTCCCGATTAAACAATTTCAACTCTTCAATCATCAGGCATTGGTGTTGGGCACATAGCAATATTGAAACAAGCTCTTCTTCATCGCTTTCAGTTTACTCTGATACTTCTTCATTGTCGCTATTCCGTCCTTTTTCTTGGTCATATTCTTGGTGTTGATCTCCACCTTATCCTCGTGTAGAAAGTCAAGCACTTGTCCCACTATTTCTTCATCAAGAAAGTCGCTTACAACACTTTGTTGTGTTGAGTTTTTAAAAATGATACAGGAAACGATTCGCGTTCAAGTTCTTTTGATTCCTAGTTACATTCTTCACGCAGACCCCATAAAGTACATATATTCTTGATCAGCCCAACGAGACGAATTGATTAAGCCATGTCCGTCTGTCCGTCAGTATGTAAGCAAACTATTCCGTTAGTTTTTGAGCTAAAGAGCTGAAATTTTGCACGAACCTTTCTTATTACTAGATGCAGTACCCGTACAAACCACCCATTAAAATTCAGGTCCTTATTAGAAAAACTTTTTGGTTTTTTGTCCTAATAAACTAAAATTTAGATACTATAAGTTTCTAATCAATGTCCATAAAATGCGTCAATTTCAAGAACCTTGACCTACTGGATCATATAGCTCCCATTCAAATCCAAACCCAAATTTATGTTTTTATTAGAAGAACTTTTTTGTTTTTTGTTTTATCGAACTGAAATTTGTATAAGTGTCTGATCCATATTCAACAACCGTGTAGATTTCAAGACCCTAGGATTACTGGATCGTAAAGTTCCCATACAAATATTTCGGTCTCAGTGTTGAAATGCTCTATGTGTACTGACTATACGCTAAATATAAGACAAATCCATAATTAAATATTTCTGAATGCTGTATCACAGCAGGCAAAAACGTTTTCTAGAGGGTGCGTGAAGAGTATATCAACTTCGGCATAGACGAAGATAAAATTCTTTTCACTTGTTTTTTTTTTTTATTGTTCGGGCAGATGGCCAACAGTGGGCTACGAAAGCTGCGCGAGTGAGTTGCCATCACGTTGTCACCCCTTGGTACTTGGTAGTCAGCCGAACCGCCGTTTGGCTCCAGCCACTCCACTTTTTTCAGCCTTCGCCATGTTCAATATAAAATTTAAGAGATTTATTTATAGTATATTGTAGTATTAGCTATATTTATATAATTATATAATACATAACTTACAAATAACTTATTTATATTTTTCTGAAGATTTCACTTTTTTTAAAGTTTCCTTTTTTTCTGTAATATATTCGAAGAACTCTGCACAGGATAGCACCAAGTTAAATTGGATTAATACTTCTGCTTTAATTAAAATTACAAAGCATCTATTTCTGGCATTTGACCATATTAAATTCATTTGGAGAAAAACGCGTTCCGGAAAGCAGTTTGAAGATGATACTTTTAATATGAAAGAAACCACTTTAAACAAGTATTCTTGGTATTTTTTTGTTGGAAACTGTTTGAAGATCTGATGCCATTTCTGTGCAGTGGTATCTTTACAATTTCCCACTACTACATCCAAGATGATGATTTCAACAAATTTAATTATTCATAGGAGTAAGTTATCTACTGATACATCGCCTGTCAAGTTTAATAAAGATACAGCATTCTCAACCATTTCAAAACTAACTTAATTTTCCAAGTTTAAAAATTCTAGTTTAACGAAAATATTTATAACGTTTGCCTATATACGTTTGACAATTTATGTAAAAATTGTTGAAGTCTTTTCAGATTCAAGCAAATTATTTAAAAACTGGAGCGGAAGTGGCATAATGACTCATTTCTGTTATGACAATATCGTTTCCTTGAGACTTTTTCATTAATGTACCAGAAGCACTCATCACATTATGAACGAAATGCAAGTATGCTAGAGTTTTCTTCTTCTCTGCTTCCGAATAAAAAATCTTTTCAGTAGCTTTCGCGCATAATCCGGTCTTATCAAAGTAACGTTTCAAAGCAGGCCAAACCTTGATTATTCACTCCCTCAACAGCAGAGCAGAGAGACAGAAATCTTGTTTGAACGTGACGTAACAATTCGAGCCACTCCATTTCCGTAGTTTCAAACATTTCCATCAGTTCCGCACGACGTTTAGCTGAATGTGAGAAATGGCCATATATTTTTAAGATGATAGCTTCTACGTCGATCTCTAATCTATCACATGCAAATTTGCTCATGTTATGCAAGATGTGAATTGAACAGTTAGCTTTTAAAATTTTTATGTTCTTGTCAATTGTTTGCGCCATATGAAGTTACTTGCGATAATTTTAAATTTTGCTTAACCAATGTTTCACAAAGTATCTTTGTTATTTGGTTGGCTGTTTCATTACTCACTCTCCACAAAATCTAGTAATTTATATTGTATGCCTTTGGCAAAACTGAAATATCGCACACCTATTGGAAATTATAAATAGTCAGAATTACGCGAATAACCCTTTAAGAAACAACAATTTTCATTTTGGATAATATTCATAAATTACAAAATATTTCATATTTCACACATAATTTCGTTTTCTTCTAAATTCGCAAGCCTGCATAAAGTGAAGTTTACAGACTGGTAACATACACTTTACTATAGACTATTGCTAAAACAGCATTTTTAACACATCATAGTAAAATACAACTTTTCCGATTTTTCAGCGCATCAGATAAATCCTTAAAACCGGGACTAAGCCTGTCCTGCGCGGGATATTTAATTTTGTGCTAAAAATCGGGACATCCCGCCAAAATCGGGACGCCTAGCAACGCTGGTAAGTAGTAAGTTTTTACCGGGTTTGCTGTGCAACATGTGACTATTATATGCATTGTCAATAAAAATACATGAATCTAAATGCTTTAAGACAGACGAGTCGAAGGCCTTGGTAGCTAGCACTCCTAAATCTTAGGTTATATAAGTATTATAAGTAACTACAAACATATATAATCTAAACCTGTAAATAAATAAATAAAATAAATAAATATTTATGGCAATAAGAAACATTTTACGTATATTATTTTGGATTCATAATTTTTTTTTATTTTGTGAAAGTTTTAATCAAAAATTTTTAAAAAAAAAATTTTGCAACAGCAATTTGAAATTTGTTGTAATCCATCGGACAATAGATGGCGCTGATAACATATCATTTTGGTATACCTAAAAAAGTCGAATACTGGGAAATTATTATCTGAATGTACTTTTCAGAAAAATATACCAACAGTCTATACCAGAGTTTCTCAAACTGTGCACCTCAAACTACAACTTATTTTCTTGGGTTTTATTAAAAATCTTAATGTGTTATCATTTATGGTATTTAAACACATTTAAATTTCAGAATAAACTCAAAGTCCTTTTGCCATCACATGAGCACGTTGCACATGGGACAAATGTAAACCATTCCTGGCGAAGTGTTACTAGAGCGCTAGCGAAACTCATCGGTTCATATTACATCCAGAGAATAGGACAACTACATCTTAGGTTTTCTTGGGCTTCATGAAATGGTTAATAGTTATATCCATGCTTTGCGCTAGTAATGTTTATATGCCCGAAGCTCAATGTAACTGTTGAGATTCTTAATTCCATGTTAGTTTACAATTGTGAGAAATAGCAACCCGCCACTGCTTAGCACGGGTAGCAGAGCATATAATTTAACATTTTCCAATAGTTATTTTATTTTATTCTACAGTGATTCAGAATTAATTCGTAACAAATCAAAAGTTATTTCTTACGTTCTCTTAGTATAATAATTAAATTATATAAAAATCACAATTATATTAGTCATTTGCTTTTAAATAGGATCTTTTAATTAGAAACTCAACAAAGACACAAACTATCCGGTCACATGTCTGATCATTTTCACAGTCAAAAACTAAGAGGGCGATCTTGCTCCTGTTTGGTTGCATCTAACCACGCGTTATTCGGGTTAACCTTGCCTTTGACTCTTAACGGCAGGCCCCAAACAATCAGGAGGGACCACGTCACCGCTGCAGTGTTGGGAATTGCCTATTTGCTTTATAGCAAAGCAACCCTAACTTATCGTGTGCAAGCGAGATGACGCAGTCCAGTGTTGCTAGGTCACCACGTAACCTGAATCCTTACGTGATAACTTATACAATATATGTATTATGTCTACATTTTTTTCTGTAGAAAAAAATTTAAAAATTAAGACTGGCTGCTGTTCTTCCAACTTTCGCCAATGATCAGTTTCTGCTGTTGCTTCGACTGCGACTTTTGTTTTTTCAGAAGCACAAGCAGAAGTCGAAGCATAAGAAATTAAACTTATTGCAGTTCTTTAAACACTGGAAAAATAAAATTTTTCATTTTGGTTTCTTGAAACTTTTCGAAGATTTAAGCTAATCCGAGCTACACAAGGTTACCGACAATTTAGTCAAAATTACAAGGACGATTTTGAAATCAATTCAGTTTGTTGCCATGATAGATGCGTTCAAGAAGGACTACAATGTTGACAGTGAAAAAAAGATAAAGAGATATTCTTCTGCACGATTCTGGTTGATAATAACTTCGGAGCTGCATTCCCCCTTCTTGAAATTACGTTGAGAATGTATGTAGAGTTGATGAATGTTGATTATTAAAAATAAGCTGCGTTTGACGATAAATAACAAAAAAACGTCTAGCATATCTGTCATTGCTAAGTATAGAGAAATGGACTTTGGATTTTACCTCTAAAAATGCACGTAGATTATATTTTACTTAAAACTAGTACGCCTATCAACTATTCATCATTGCTTACCACTTGTCAGAAAAGTAAGTAGTATTTTTTTAAAATTACAAAAAACGGAATAAGCATGGAATTTTAAATATTTTTTCTCTTTTTACTAAATAATATTCTTCGCTAATTTTCATGCACTTTAGGCATCTTTGTGTCGAGCTATCAATTGTTGTGGAGTCACTGTGGATTCCCCAAATATACAGTACATATTGGATTAATTGGTTTCATTTTCGTCGGAATTCTTTTAAGAGCATAGCGACATGTGATGCTTTATCACATATAAACCCATATGTTTCTTGTTTGGGACCCCTATACAATTTCAATTATGTTTTAGTTTTGTTTTTTTTTTTTTTATTTTATCTTAAGATTTTTAACTGAAAAAGCGACAAGCTAAAATATATCTCTGTTTATGACATTGAAAGCAAAATATGGCGAATAATATTGTAATTCAAAGACCAGATAGCCTACGATGAGTGGAGGAATCTCAATACTAAACCTTAATATAATTTTGCATTTACACAATCTGAATATATAGCACCATTACTGATGGAATGTTTGGATGAATTAGAAAACTGGGAAAGATCCTAGTTTCTAAAGCAAATTAGTAAATGCCCATTAACTTGATGAGCTGAAAGTAATACATCAATTATACTGTTCTGATTGCCCAGTAAACACCTTAATGAGCTAAGCTATCGCAAACATATATAAAAATATTGTACAGTTCTCGAAAACGCATCTAAAAAACTGCTAGGACACTAAACACTGTACTCATACTCAGACTGATTCTAGTCAACAATAAATTTTTTTTTTTCCTTTTTGTTATTTCTAAAAATAATTTACCTACTTCAATATTGGGGTACATGGAGGTGGCTTGAAAAACAAAAAATATATTCTCTTTTAATAAAATGAAAAGAAAAAGGATAACAAAAGCGAAAGCAAAAAATTTTATGCATTCAATTTTTATTGTCGTCACATGGTAGGAAAGAGTTGTGTATCCAAAGTGACAACATTTTGCTTTGTAATTTTGTATTTGTATATTGGAATTGCTTTTTTTTTCCTTTCTTAAAATTTTTTTGCTTTTGTTTATTGGGTATAAAATGTGAAGCACATCCAAATTTATCAAGAATATGTGATTCAAGAAAGGAGTGGATTCTTCATATGGTTATCTATTGCAAATAATCTAAGCACGAAACGCAGGCCGTGTCACTTTAAAAAAATAATAACTTAGATCAAAAAAAGAAAAACAAAAATTGCTAGATATTACTTTTTTAGGGTTCCGGAATACTTCCCATATAAACCCCAATCTGGTACGAAACCCTCCATGTACGAGTCTGACTTGCACTTGGCCGATTTTTATGTGCTATATGTTAGTTTGCTACTTTTAATTGTTCCAAAATAACTGAGTTGGACAGGGTATCAGACTGTCGCGGAAACCTTGGCCTGGCCTCCAATGCTCTTGTTTCCCTTTTTATGGTCTTAAAAATACAATGTATAAAAACAAGCTTTTATTGCCTTTCGACGCAATGTCATGCAATTCCACATACGTATATAGAAGAACACGCAAACTATGACAGCTCCAAAACCACAATCTTATTGATGTACCTATCTCCCCCTCCCACTCATACCCTTGTAACGAATTCGTACTTTAGTAAAACTACATCTACATCAGCAATAGTGGGTGTTGTGTTTGCCAAGAGCGAAAAATTGCTGACTGTGATGAAAACGAATTGCTAGCAATCGGCAGAATGACATTTTTAAAATAGAGTCTGCGGGTGCGCGCCTTCAAGTATGCAATGAAATTTTCAATTACTTTTTTACGCAAATGCTTAAACTTGTCTATATGCGAAAATTTGTGTATGTATCTGATCGATACAACTCGTTTCTACAATATTTTTGCTGCATATCGATGTGGCCTACATGCCACTTAGCACAATATTGTGAAGTGGACACTTTTGTCTTTCATTCATCTACCTGAATTAAGATAACACCGCACTTCCACAAAAGAACCACCGCACAGTCGTATTAGTCATCGTGTAGATGAAAGAAAGTGACGTTAAAATGCGTATTTTCATATAAAACAACCTCAATGGAATTTATTGAAAGGCAACGAATGTATTTATTGGAGCACATGCTATGGTGGGAATCTCGATGTATCCTCATTTCTCTCGTATTTTTCATATCACAGACCTATCATTTATAAAATTAGAATATAGTAATTATTTATTTTCTTGATTTCTTTCCTGAACTCTATGAAATAATAATTTTGGCATTACAAATACAGCATGAAAATCCGAAGGACAAAAATTAATATATTGAGTTAACATAGAACATATATGTATGTACAAAGAAAATATTACCCGCTACGTGACGTATTCACGGAAAATACACGGAAGTGTCCATGACACAGCCACACCACATTTGTTTTTTAATGCGAATGTACTCGAATGATGTGTATATCAATATTGTTGTTTTTAATGCAAATTGAGCTTAAGTGGCTAATTGGAAATCCAAAATAAGATGAGTGCAGTACGCTAAATCAAATTAGTTATACGCATTACACTTATGAAATCCAGACTCTAAGTGATAACAACTACTCTGAGACACTCATCCTGTCTCAGTCCAGCGACATGGAAACAACATACCCACCTACTTCTCAACCAAGTGCTTCGGATTAACATTTGACTCGGATGAGTTGGCTCATGTGACATAATTCAAAAATAAGCGCAAAAAATAATCTATAAGCTCTATAAAACCATTACCAAGCAATTATGGAGTTATGGAATTGAACTTTGGCACAACTTCATTACCAAGCCATTATGGAGTTATGGAATTGAACTTTGGCACAACTTCAAAACTTCGTACAAAATCTTCAGTCCAAGGTCTAAAAGAGGCTTGTCAACACGGAATGGTATGTCCGCAACTCCATCATCCATAGAGACATACAGGTGTTAACAGTAAATGAGGAAAAGTAAAAATCAAATTCAAATGGGTGGTTTGTATGGAAGGTACCCCCTAGTGGTTCGATTGGGCTGGTTCCGACAAATGTCCTGTGCCTGTATTGGCATAAACATAACATAAATTCAAATGGGCGGTTTGTATGGGAGGTACCCCTTAGTGTTCAGATTCGGCTGGTTCCGAAAAATGTACTGCGTATGGTAAAAAGAAAGTTTCGTGCAAAATTTCAGCTCTCTAGCTCAAAAACTGAGGGACTTGTTTGCATACATACAGACGGACAGACGGGCATAGCTTAATCAATTCGTTTAATCGAGCTGATCAAGAATATATATACTTTATGTGGTTTTTTTTTGTCTCCTTCTGCCTGTTACAAACTTCATGACGAACTTATAATACTATTCACTTCCGTGCAGAGTATAAAAATGAGCTCCGCCAACGTTTTTCTTTTTGGAGTTATTTCGTTGTTTGCTTATTTCGTCATAATGCAAAAAATGTTTATTATTATACTTATTATTATTATTATTATTATATACAGCTAGAAAATAGAATAAAACTAAAACCTACCTTAAAAATAAATAGCACTGGCTACACTGGCCTTCGGCTATGTTGTTTGTAATTGATTATTTTTCAGTGATTATTTACACTGAATCTTGTTAAAGGTCTTAATACACTGTGTAAACGTAATGTGGATTACTTAAATTTTTTATATATTTAGTAAAATAAGTAGTATGATCATGTTCTTGGATTACAGATTATGTTATATACACATATATGGCAAAAATAATAAGTACATGTAGTTTTCATTTTTTCTATTCATTTTTCTTTTTACTTTTCTGGTTGTGCGGATATTGTAAACCGTTTTAAATCTATAGATTACGATGTGGCAACTCCTTTGCAAGCAAGAAATAATTTGGGACTTACCCCATTTTTAAGATAGCTAAAACTATGTAAAAGAAAAGTCAAATTTACCTGGCAAAAAATAAGTACACCCAAATTGAAATAAACTAAAATATCTGCAATGCACTTTTTTCAAATTTTTTTCTTAACATTGTATTTATTGTTTTAAGGGCGTATTCTGGTCTAGAGCCCTACTTTTTGGGTATTTTTCAAACTAGGCTAAAAAAAAAAATTAAAAACATTTTTAGTATCCATTTTTTTATATAATATTTATTGATTTTTAAAGTATATAAAAAAAATAAAAAAAAAAAGAAAGTCAAAAATTCATCCAATGACAGGCCGGTGAAGTGGGGGTTGCCAGTCAAAGGGTGCTCCCTGGTTGACATGATTCCAACCCTTGTAGTGATCTAAATCAAACAAAGAAAAAAATTCTTATCGTTTGGACCACAGCCAAAAAAAAAAAAAAAAATCACAAAATAGCGTCCACTTGAAAAAAAATTTTGTTTACCCCTGTTTTTTCACCTTTACGAATTTTTTAAAAATACTTGGAATTAAAATTTTTCAAAATCTAACGTTCAGACAATAAAAAGGTGTATAAAGAAGATTCTCAAAAAATTTGAAAGGAATCGGTCAAATAGAACTTGAGATATCGTGTCAAAAAAAGGAGTTTTGAGAAAAACGCGTTTGAAGTTTGAGAAAGATTTCCAGTAGAATATATGGAAATTTAAAAGTGCACATGTATTATATTATATTATTATATATATTATTATTATATTATTATATATATATATATATATATATATATATATTATTATATATATATGCGAGGCGGATATAAAAGAATTTCTGGAAAGATCACTCCGCTCGGCCGGCTTAGATGCCACGTCACAAAATCCGCTATATCTCCCAAAATAATTCGAATTTTGAAAAATTCTTTTAAGAGAAAAATTCTTTTTTGAAAGTCTAAGCTTTGAAAATATGCCAAAAAAAAATCGATTTTTTCAATTTTCTAGACCAGAATTCCCCCTTAATAACCGGTATATCCTCCTTTATTTTGAATAATCTTTTCAGTGCTTTTTGGCATACTGGTTATTAGTTTCTGGCAAGTTTCCACTGGTATCTCTTAGCAATTTTTTTGGACACAATTGGTCCTCATTTTGGAAATTTTTCTTCCCATTTCTGTTCTTCAGCTCACTCCAAAGGTTTTCGATAGGATTCAAGTCCGGTGACTGACTTGGCCAGCTTAATAAGTTGGCTTTCTTGTCATGGAACCAATCCTTGACCCACTTCCATGCGTGTTTTGGATCATTATCCTGTTGAAAGGTCTACGCCAGGGGCATATTTTCTTCAGCGTAGGCCAGCATGGTACTTTCCAAGATATCTTTGTATTATCTTTGCCATATGTGTTTCATATAATGTGATAGTGATTGGCTTGTTTTAGGTGTTTTATTATAATGTCAATATTTGCTTTTGATGGGTTAGTTAGTAACGTAAGTGGGTTATTGTTTGAGAAGATTTTGGATCGCAGGTTAGTTAATAGGGGGATGGACAGTTTCTTTTAAGTGGGTTATTGTTTGAGAAGATTTTGGACCGCAGGTTAGTTAATAGATGTTTAGTATGTTGGGGTCAAGGTAATGTTGATGTGTGATTTTTGTATGGCCGAGTCGTAATCTTATTATTTTTGATTGGTCAATTCTTGGGATGGTAACTTGGTCAAGATTTTTGGCAAACTTTTCAGCTGATATTTTATTTGGGTTTATTAATTGGTACCAGTATGATGTTTTTTCTAGTTGGATAAGCTTTGAGTTGAGTAGTTTTGTTTTAAGGTACTTGTTAATATCAGACATGTTAGCATTGTGTGTATACATATATACATGCATATTGAAAACTGATTAGTCAGCAAGTTCATTTCCTTTAATACTATTGTGACCTGGAATCCAAAGTATAGTAATTTTAGGGTATAGAACGTGAGAAATTCGTGTCCGTGGATTGCCGGGACCAGAAATCTGCAAAAGTATTTCCGATGGAGTGATTAATAGATTGTATATGTTTCATATTATTGAGATCACAAAATCGTCATATGTTAGGCCAAATTTTGTTAGAATTAGTTTCTGGTTGAATTTCTAAGGTGAAGGAGTACAGCGCTTCTGTTTTGGATAATTTTTGTTCTCTTTTGAACCTTGCTGCTGCTTTACGAAATTTTATAATGTTTGTCGTTGAGATATATTGTTTTAGTTGTTTCCAGGCTTGTTTTTTTTTTTCGTTATTAAGGATTTGCAATTTTTGGTTCCACCAAGGCACATTATTGGGGTCTTTGTTTACTGATATTATAATTGTGGAATAGTGAGGAGTGCACTTTGAAGTATTATTTTGTTAAGACAAGAAATTCTTTATTAATATTGTTAGGGAATTTTTTTTCTCAAAATAATTATTCATGTCAAATCAATTTTAAATATAGGTTTCTTTTGTGTTATATATTGCTTGTTACTTTTGAATAATGTAATAAGGATTGAAAAGTGGTCACTACCTGGAGGTCGTCTAAAATTTTCCAGGTGGCGAAGTTAGATAGTATTGGAGAGCAAAGTGATACATCAATATGGGTAAATGTATTGTCTTTTAAATAGTGTATGGAAGATTTGTCATTTAATATAATCAGGCTAGTATTATTTAAGAATTTTGTAAGTATGTTGCCACTTAAGATATTTTTGGGTGAACCCCACAGAGTTCTCCAGCTATTAAAGTCACCGAATATAAATAAGTTCGAATCATGATTAAGGACGTTATGTAAATTGGTTTTGCTAAAACTTTGGTGATATGTAAGCAGAAATTAATTTCAGTTTCTTAGTTGATTCTAATACAAGTGCTGTCGCATCGAAATCATAGGGTGGGTAAATTTCTTTAGATTGTATTGACTTAAGAATCAAAGTACAAAGTGGCTGTACCGCCAAAATAAGGTGAGTAGTTATTAGAGTGTAAGGAAAAGTTAATGGTTATAGGTATATTTTGTATATTGTGTATGTGGGTTTCTTGTAATGCTATGATATGAGGATAGTATTGATTAATAAATGGTTAACATATAACATATCACACATGTATGTGTGAATAAGTCACACTATTTAACTACAGTGATATTAATGTGTACCCGAAAGAAATCATGGTCTCCAAGGTATTGTGCGAACTGCTACCCTGTCATGCAGTACAGCATGACGCACAACCCCACGGAGAGCAAGTCTCTGGTTATGAGTAGATTATTAAATTAGTTTGTACTATCCTCAGGTGGGATAGTATCTATGGTTGATTTTTTGTTTTTGGGTTCTTCTTTTTTTTTTTTTTTTAGTTGTCTTAACAATCTTTTAGATGAATTTTTAGGAAGTTGATGAGTGGTACTAGGCTTGGCTTAAGTGGTGTGGTGCAGGAGAAGCGTGATCTTTATACTCCAGGTCCGAATAGTAGATTTGGTTCCGTTGCTTCTTTGGTTGATTGGTTGGTTCCGTTTACGGTGTCCAAATTGGGTGTAACATTATTTTCTGTATTTAGGATAGTGGTTTGATTTGTGACGTCGGAATATATTTCGAGAGCTTTTTTGTTGTCTACTTTATTTAATGTTTTAATGGCTTGCAATTCTTGTTTCTTGTTCATTGCATTGTGATGTTGCTAACAAGTCCATTCTCGCAGCAATTGATGCAATTAATATCATTTCTCATTATCTTCAGTGTTTATGTGTTCATCTTAACTGAAATTTATGCAAGCTTTTTGGTTACGGCATACCTTAGGTATGTTTCCGTAGCGAAGGAAATTATTACACTTCATTGGGAAGGGGATATACGGGCGGACAGGTGTTTTCTCATAGCCTATCATCAAGTGAATTGGTAGCATTAGTGTTTCAAATGTAACGATGATCAGGGCGGTCTCTTGAAGGGAGTTGTTTACTTTTTTTTTTGTACGACGTTTTGTTTTTCGAGCTCTTTTTGAATGTCATGTTCTGTGATACCCCGGAGATTGTTGGAGTAAATGACTTCCTTAGTATGATTAAAAGAGGTATGTATTTCAACACTGATACAATGCAATGGGCAAACACTGTAAAGTACCTCGGATTAAATATTGATATAGATAAAATAAATAAAACAATAAGAATACCGTATCTGCTTAACAACAGGAAGTCTATACTGTCAGTTAAAAATACACTTACAATACACTTTGGGTCGATCTTCCTTCCAATTATGCTATAAGGTTCGGTAAGTCGGGGTGATTGTGCAGTTAGTCATCGTGCTAAACCAAAACAAAACAAATTGTTAAAATTTACTCTTAATGTTCTCTTTTACTTTTTTACTTCTCTAACATATTAGTCTGTCTACACGATGAAAAAAAGTGACTTCAAAATGCGTATGGTGAAGCTCTCAAGTTATGTTCAAATTGCATACTTCTAGGTGCTACTAAATTTGTACATTCAAATATTGTTTCCTACTGATATACTGATTTCAATTTAAGAGATTGCAATTCCCAATCCGATTGGCGTTTGCAATCATAATTTTCAAAGCACAGGGCCAATCTCTAGCACTGTGCGGTTTGGACTTGGACACGGATTACTTCTAACATTAAGAATTATATATTGCGTGCTGGCAAACCAAACATTCTATACCCCCTAGAAATGGTGTGCTTTCTCCAGATACCAACGACAATTTTCGTTTAAAATTAAGCTCAAGGCCTTAGTTGCTTCAGCTTTAATATTGTATTTTAGAATTAGAAGCATATATAAAAATTAATCTTAAGGTAATATATTTGTATAAGAAATTAACTCGTCTCGTTTATTTGCAAAATAAGAACAGAACATCAAGCTGTGCCTCTACTTTTAGTACACTTTAACTTTAAGAGATTACGTAAACCGCAAAAATGGAGTGAGGTTAGATCCACTTGTAGTCTATTAAGCGAATTGATATTGTTAAATAACAGGCAGAGTTTGACATCTTCAGCATACACCAAAACACGAGAATATTTCAAGAAAAGAGAAAGGTCGTTTATATAAAGGTTGAACAATAATGGACCAAGATGGCTTTCTTGATGAACATCAGAAGTGATATCGCCTGGACTGAACAGAGTGGGATTAAATATCATTCGCTTAACTCTTCTTATTAAATAGGTAGAAATCCAACAAAGAAGATGTTGCGGGAAACCTAAAAGGTCTAGCTTATGTAAAAGCATATCATGATTTATGGAATCAAACGCTTTGCTGAAGTCTACGTAAATGACTCAGTTTGACATTTTTCACTAAAAAAGATTTACTAAAGATGTAAATTCAAGCAAGTTTATATTTGGTCACAGCTCTTTCATAAAACTGTGTTAACACGGAGAGATAATAGATTTACAGTGTGGTAATGATGTTGATTTATAAGTGATGATGAACAAATATTTAAAAATATCTTGTTATTCTGAGTATTTTAAATTTTTCATATTCTTCAATGCGCGTTTCAGTTAATTACATAAGTTATGAATGCTAATCAACCTATTCATCTTTTTCATCAGCGGAAGCTTCTTCTTCATTATCTTTTGAGAATATCTCCTCAGTCTCTTCCGACTCCGATTCAGATTCCGATCGGTAATCTTGCCAGTAAAAAAGAGAACAACTTTCGGTATGACGCGGTCCTTCAAATAAAAACTCAGCTCAAAATCGTTCTGAAGTAAGGCATTGATATTGCAATAGTTTGCATCCTCTGGATCTTCGGGTAACTTCGGCAGTGTTAAGAAATCGAAGAATGAGGTTTGATCTGCAATTTTGTTGCTTTCTGACTGGTTCTTCCAGTTGATGTTGCACCCTTCGCATTTAGATATCTCAGTACCATCATGTAATAGAGGCTCTTCTACGTCCGGAAGCAAGTTTAAAAAGTAAGTTTTTTCTAAAACTAGGTTCGAAAAGTGGTCGTTTGGCTCAAAATGGAACTCAATAACAGACTTAAATTGCGGATTATTAGAAAGCTTCGAGCGAGAAAGACAATAGATTTAATATAATAATTGTATAAACCTTTTACTATTGTTCCTACTAATACTTAAAATTATCTCATCGTCCTTGCTAATGGTATGTGTGAACGAAACCTTAAGCACGTTTAACCAAACATTGGTAACGTTTTCATTGGGATTGGTGTAGCCATAGTTTTTCTTTTTAAAAGCTTGTAAAATTTCCTTGCGCCTGTTGAATATTTCGTTATAATTTTTCTTTTGTCCTCATCGGTAAATATTGAGATGCCTTTCTTTTTGTGAACCTTTGCAGGGCGAGCTTGTGTTATTTGCTTCAAATACATCGTTAACTTCAAAGAAATCAAATAAGAGTTCCACAAAATAAATTTATACCAATGTAAAAGATATTTTCTTATGTAAAAAGAATATCGGACATGTGCCAGAAACCAAAAGCAACACAATTCCAACAAATTGAATTTCACGGTGTGCCGCAAATCGCTTTAGACGGTTTTATAATCGACAAATTGCATTTGGTTAAATTCACCCTTACCTGAAATTATTTAAAAAAACAAGTAAAAAGAAGTTTAACTTCTCCTATGCCGAAGTTGGTATACCCTTCACGCATCCCCTAGAATACTTTTCCCCTACACTTTTTTAATGGAGCATCCAGAAATATTTGAGTATTGATTTGACTTATGTTTAAGGTTAAGTCAGTACATATACAGCATTTCAACACTGCATATGGGTTAGACACTTATACTATCCAAATTTCAGTTCGATAACACAGAAAAAGTTTTCTAATAGGAACATATATGTATTTAATTTGGGTGGTTATGGGACTATAGGGTCTTGAAATTTACGCGTTTCAACAGTATTTTTTACAAAAACAATAAATATTAATAACCGATGTGTCCACCTCGGTTTTTCCCAACTTCAAAAATACGGGTTTTCATTGAATTTATAATGTTGTGAAGCAAGACTTTCCATCACCTGGACAGAGCAGTCCAAATGCCATTGTTCGGCGACTTTTGTGTATTGGAGCATTGTCATGCATAAAAACATACGGGTTTTCCCTGTTTTCGGCCAAAAACGGAAGCAGGCTACTTTCAAGGTTATTTATGTAGTCTTTGCTGTTCATTTTTGAGCTTGTAAATTTCAATTCGAGCGTAACACATTTAGTGAATGCGCCCAAGACCATTACTGACCCGCCACCAAAGTTTCTCTTAGAGAAAACAAGGGGTTCCTTTCTCAGATCGCCCTAATAATAGCGAAACCCATCTGGTCCATCGAGATTGAATTTTTTCTCATCGGAAAAAATAACCTATTTAAAGAAATCTCGTTAAGATCAATGCGAGAATTGAAACGAATTTAATGTTCGCCAAACAGTCATAAGAGACACTTTTCTACTGCAAGTTGGGAGCACGACACTGTGGAATTTCTCGCTTTATTTATTATATACCTTTTATCCCGTGCAGAAAGAATTGATTTTCTTCCTGAACTTCTTCATTTTCCATAATTTTCAATGTCTCTCAGAAAATTCGCCTGCTATTCGCAAACGTATATCATTCATTGGTTTCATACTGCGGTTGTTAGACCTATCCTTACCTATGGAGCGTTAGTTTGTTGGGAGGTATCAAGCACAGAGAACAGTCTGCGTGGGTATTACCGGATCTCTTCGATCCACTCCCCAAGCAGCGCTGGACGTCATTCTAGATCTGGCACCAGAAGCGAGATGAGCGAACGAGCCAGGGTGCTCTATCGCTAAAAATCTCTGGCCTTCCTATCAGTCGAAAGAGACAATCGAACTCCTACACTTTAACAAGAAAAGGATTCGGATGATGACAGGAGTTCTAACGGGGCATTGTGCAATTGGGCGAATGTCTCAGAGGTTGCACGTTCCTCACCAGGACTTCTGTCGTAGCTGCCAAAACGAGAAAGGAGAAGAAATCATTCACCACCTCCTGTGTGAGAGTCCTGCACTACTCAGAAGGCCCTTTTTTGAGGACTTGGGTAGTGTGGCGAGAGTCCCACTGGGGGTTTTGGCTGACTTAATGATTCTTCTGTTTGGTTTCACCAGCCAACACAACCATAAGTATCTCCCGTTATTTTTTCCTGTTCCTATTCCCGTCCTATTATCTCCTTCCCCCTTTTTTTTCCTTTAACAGGCATCACAATGGGCCGTAATGTTTGTGTGTGATCTCGCATGTTGTCGCGGGCGGCCTGTATAACATAACCTAACCTATGCCTGCACCATAGGCTGTGGGCAGTCGGCATGCGCCGTGATTCGGGGATAGCGTGATCATCAGACCCGTGACTTTTGCAGGAAGTCCCCCTGTCACTTGAAGCTTCAGCAGCTTCCAAGTCTAACTTCTTTGCCTTCAGAACTTTTTCGTCTAACGCTGCGATTAAGTCCCAGTTGGTCTCACTCTCCGTCATCTTTTGGATGATGTTTCCTAATGTAAAAGGACCAATATCGGCTGTAAGCTAGTCTCGCCACATTTGCCACTACTGACACTCAAAAAATGTGTGTTCTACATCATCAATTTGCGCGTCTGCATAAAGACTGCACGCCACCCTGCAATTTCCCATTCTGTACAGGTATTGACGAAAAAAGCCGTGCCCTGTCATTAGCTGTATTAAGTAGCAGTTTACCTCGCCAGCCCATTCAATCTCGGATTTGCAGTCCACCTGCTCTTCGTATCGGTTTGCCACCGCTCCTGCCAGGCTGTTATGGTCTGCTCTTTGACATCCCTCTCGGTTTGGGCGTTGTATTATAGTTCCCTGCCCGTTTCGGCTCGAACAGTCCTTTACTCTCTTTAGCCATCAAGTCGATGGGATTGACCACCGCAATGACCAATGCCGCTGCAGCAAATACTGTTCGATAGACGCTCGTTATTCTCAGGGCAGATGTGCTTTGTACCGCTGTCATCGATCTCCTTCTTATACCAGTGCTCAATGCATCTGCCCACAATTCACAACCATACAGAAGAATGGAGTGACTTACTTTCATCAAAAGCTTACGTTTGTTGGGCAGCAGTCCCTTGACGTTAGCCATCACTCTGCTTAAGGATACAGTTGCTTGGCAGCCTTTAGAGTGGCGTACTAAATCTGTTCTCCGAAGGTCAATTTGGAGTCAAGTCTAATACCTAAGTATTTGACCGATTTCTGTGTACTTATATTTTTGCCACACACACTTGCATTTCGAATTGCAATGGAATATTCCGTCTGCTAATAAGTATAAGCTCGTTTTTTTCTGGAGCCAGTTGTAGCCCTTGGGTGGCTAACTAGTGTTGGGTTGGGATCATTACTTGTGTCAGCTTCCGGTATGCCTATGAAGTTATGTCCAGCATACAAAGTGGTCGGTATGCTTTCGGTGTGGTTGTTTTGACTTTGGTTTTGTCAATAAGCACTAGGCGTTGTTTCTTCCACGGTTCAGAGAAGATGCGCAACATGAGGCATGCGTTACACATGTTAAGCAGATCATGGGGTCTGCTCGATACTATACCTTTTAGTACTTCCGCTGGTATTCCCTCTTGGCCTAGTACTTTTTTATTATTGAGGCTATCCGCCGCTGCTTTCAGGTCATCCTCCGTGAAGGAAGTGACTTGAGCTCGTCTGGAGCTCGGATCTTCTGTTCGGACAGGGTGTGATGGAAACAAAGTTTTCACAGTGGTCTCCATCTCATTTTCGTCCATGTTTCTGGTCAATGTCTTCGCACCAATTTTCTTCAACACTAATTTCTGCCTAAGACCCGACCGGTCAGTGTTTACGTCCATGCAGAGTTGTTGCCATTTTTTCTTCTTGATGCAGCTGATGGAGAGCTCTAGTTCTTTCCTAGCTCTTCTCTTTTTGCCGAATCTGAGACTATCGGACTCGAATGGCGGCGTTTCGGCGTTGCCAGTGGCGCAAGCGCTGGCTTCAGCGTTGTTGCTGTCTTCCTCCTCTCTTCAACTGCTTTCCAAGTGCGATGGCAATTTTCAATTACGTCCAAAAGTTTGATCAATTTGGACACTCCAACCTTAACATTTATACTGATGTTTTTCTGACGTGCCATTGCCAGCTTCATCTTGCGAAGCATCTTTCTTCCTTGCGATTGTATGCTAAATGTAGCTTGATCGGTACCTTTATTAATATATTTTGTAACATATTGTATTGATTTAATAGAACTACACAATTCCACGTTGATGTGAATGTCGAAATTTTTTAAAAGCAATGTGGTTTCGCACATAATTGATGTTTTGATAAGAAAAGATGTACACTAAAGAAATGTTTCCTTTACCATATACTATGGCTTAAATGATAATAATGATTAAACTTAAATGATAATAATGATTACAAAATTTTTCCTTGTGCATTTTGAGTTTGTCTTTAGTCAATAAGTTTGTATGGTTTGCATTCTATAGAATTTATATACTCTTTGGCAATCCTCTTTGCACATTTAGTTAATAAAAAACTACATAGAAGGTTATCTTCGACTCGGCCGAAGTTGAAATACTTTTCACGGGATTTGTATGGGAGGTACATTGGTCCGATTGGGTGAGTTTCGACAAAAGTCCTGCGCCTATAGTGAAAACTAATAGTGTTCAAATTTCAGTTCGATAGGACATAAATCAAAAAAGTTTTTCTAATAAGAACATGCATTCTAATAGGTGGTTTGTATGGGAGGTACCCCCCAAGTGGTCCGGTTCGGGTGGTTCCAAAAAAATGTGTTGCACCTTTCTTGGAAACTGATAGTGTTCAAGTTTCAGTTCGATAGGACAAAAAACAAAAAAGTTTTTCTTATAAGAACATGAATTCAAATGGTTGGTTGGTATGGGAGGTACCCCCCTGGTGGTGCGATTAGGCTAGTTCCGACAAATGTCTTGCGCCTGTGTTGGAAACTAATAATGTCCAAGTTTCAGTTCGATAAGAAAAAAAATCAAAAAAGTTTTTCTTATAAGAACATGAATTCAAATGGGTGGTTTGTATGGGAGATACCCCCCTAGTGGTCCGAGTGGGCTGGTTCCGACAAATATCCTGCGCCTGTCTTGGAAACTTATAGTGTCCAAGTTTCAGTTCGATAGAACAAAAAACAAAAAAGGTTTTTCTGATAAGAACATGAATTCAAATGGGTGGTTTGTATGGGAGGTACCCCCTAGTGGTCCGGTTCGGGTGGTTCAGACAAATGTACCGTGCCCTTAAACTTAAAGTGTCTAAATTTCAGTTCAATAATCCAAAAAACAAAAAAGTTTTTCTAATAAGAACCTGAATTTTAATTGAGGGTTTGTATGGGAGGTACCGCTCCTATTTGGCCGATTTGACTGATTCCAAAAGATGTGCAGTGCCTACACCGAAAACCTATAGTATATAATTTTCAGTTCAATAGAACAAAAAACGAAAAGGTTTTTTTTTTTAATAAGAACCTGTATTTTAATAGG
The DNA here is from genome assembly GCA_037043295.1 of Amiota minor. Classification (NCBI taxonomy): domain Eukaryota; kingdom Metazoa; phylum Arthropoda; class Insecta; order Diptera; family Drosophilidae; genus Amiota; species Amiota minor. The sequence continues at coordinate 225,085 of JBAMAW010000102.1, read as the reverse complement.
GGTTTGTATGGGAGGTACACTCTCTAGTAATCCGATCAAACTGAAATTTCGACAATATAGGTTTCTGATGTAAAGCCACCATCTATCCAAATTTCGTGGGATAACTTGAGCGTATAGCTACCATACAAACCAAAATGTTTCTTGTATGGGGATCCCTTTAAGTTTTTGAAAATATTTTAGTTTTAGTTCTTGCTGATGTCCGGATAGAAATACACATTCTGTGAAAATTTCAACTCTCTAGCTATTGCGGTTTATGAGATATGCCCGAAGACGCATGGACGGACGGACGGACGGACAACGAAGTCTCTGCAATAGGGTTCCTTTTGGTTCCCTTTTGGGTCCGAAACCCTAAAAAGCATCACATAGCTTATTTCTTCAGATATTTCACTCATATTCAACTCAGTATAACTTTTTACAGGAGCAACGCATTACACAGCTATTATATATTCATATGAACTTCGGCATAGGCTAAGTTAAACTTCAGCTTACTTGTTTTGTTTAGTAACGCTGAAGTCATTTATGTAGTTCAACGTCGTTTATGTAGTTTCTCGCCGTAAACCCTGCCAAAGCCATTAGTGTGGACAGCCGACTGGCAATTGCGTAGCGATTTATGGCCACAGGGAACTCGCTTCAAGATTTAAAATGTTCGATCGCAGCATCTTTACGAGCTTTGACAGGATAGTAATTAATTGAAACGTGCGAAGCAATAATAAAAGTATTAAAACAGTTTATGAAGTTAAGTATGTACGTAGAAATTAAAATTTAATGCTATCGTAACTAAATGAAATAAAATACTATTTTCCGTTAGGTTCTCCGGACTTCAGCGGATTGGATTGATGTCGCTAATAAATTCTTTGAGAAGACTTTGTTTTCAAATTGTATTGGCGCTTTAGATGGAGAGCATGTTAATATAAAAAAATCTTAGTTATGTACTGATGACCATCCTTGACATTAATAGCAATTTTTTGGTGCATATCGCCAATTTTGTGATGATGGAGTACTTTCCAATGCAAAATTTCGCCAAAAGATGGAAAGTAGCGATTTAAATTTAACAACAACACTAGTTTCTTTATTATCCTGCATACATCGTTCTGAATCATGTATTTTCCACAAAATTTTACGTTTCAACTTAGCTTAGCTTACGCACATTCCATGTGAACGTATAACTAGAACAAAAAAAGCTGATTTACCACAAAATAATCAATGTAAACACCGGATTAAAAATTTTACATTTTTAAACCACGACACTCAATCGTGTGTTAAGTTTACTAGGTATGTTAAGCTTTTTTTGTATGTTGTTAATTTTTGACAAATTCGATTTTTCAAAAATTTTCGACGTTTAACAAATATTAGATAAAGCGTGAAGACCCTACTTTGAATATATGCTATACTAGACAACATTTACATTTAATTTGCTTATATTAAATGTAGCCAAAGTGTTGGTGATCCTAGTCTGCTTCGGTTTCCCTGTGAACGTCTGTTTTTGACCTTTTTCACAACACCCACCAACCAAACAAGGAGACGGAACATTTTATTTTGTGTTCATTGTGTTCCGCTTGGTGTGTGTTGAAATGGAACAGTTCTTTTTATTTGCCAAAGGCGTTGCGCTTAATCCGGTGTGTTTTCAGCCTTGGTGAGCGCTTAAGCAGGGCTCCAGTATATAACCATTGGTCTTAAGTAATATTTTAATATTTTCCCTTTATATTGTAAAGTTTTCTTGTTACAATTTATTAATTAGGAATCATTTAACTCCAATGTTCACAAAATGTACACTTGAATTTATTGTCCTAAAAGGATATGAAGCCATTAATGTTTGATATCATTATATGCATAAGATGCAATAGCTTCAATCTTCTGAATGCAGCAACAGAAAACTCTATCTTCCGTAATGTCAGCTAATTGTGACTTTTGTATTGTGTTTGTGAGAAAAAATTATTCCGTAGAAATGTTTATACTCGCATTATGCCCTTAAAACTTGTTTTGTTACAATGACTGTTGCACAACATTTGACTTAAGCACTGATAACAGGACATGCTTTGCTTCTGGGATACATAGTACTACATTGTTTGTCTAAAGTATTGTACTATAATAAGCATCCTACGCAACAGAAATACTGGTTCACACGCTTCCATTGTGATTCGCTGAAGACCTTTTCGACACTCTTACATTTCGAAATATGTACAGACAAAATACAAATAATTTGAAGGCAGTAAGTCGAACATAATAGGGTACTTGAGCATACAACAGCAGCAACAGTAGGATACTACTGCACATCAATTATAGCAGCCACAATAATAGTCGCAAGTTGATAACAATACAATGCACTATGGTCGGAATTGACGTTTTTTGACATAAATTCGGATTTTTTTTTTTTTTTTTGTACATATTGTATTCAGTATTTTGCATGAAAACAAATGTCCACAAAGGAAAAAAAATTACAAAATATTAGTATTGTATTAAACATGGAAAGGAAACAGTAAGATATGGGAAATATATTTTATCATACTATATGTGCTTCTGTTTTGTCTTGATAAAAATGTTTTGGTTGTGACATCTTTTTAACAGAACTTAATATTGGTCTTGTATTTTAATACATATATTTTAATGAGGTGTTCACAACATTTGCGCATATTGGCTCTATTTAGTTATACTTCAATAAATTTTTTCAACGCAGAGTTTTGTCGTGCAGATTTGCTAGAAGTTTGGATAAGCAATAGTCGTAATATGAGTGCCACTTTGGAATGGAAATAAATTTGAACGTTCACATGTTTTATGAAGAAGATGGATGCGCTTAAAAAGGAAATTGGCTTCTGAATTACTAATATGACGTATATATTTCATTGAGGAATAGATTCATCGGATCCACTACTCTTTTTCAAAGTAAAAAGAAACTGTTAATAGTTGGAAGTTTAGAAGAGTCGACTTTCGTACCCAATGAAGGAAACAAATCTACTTCGACGATATAGTTAAATGATAATTGGAAACATCTTTCAATAAAAAATGATAGTTTCTAAAAATTATTTACTTTAAGATATAGTCAGATTTTGATAAAATATGCTCATATAAGTATAATGCAAAAAATTAAAAAATTACAATAGCATATTTCTCCATAAATTTACTTGCAAGTGGAGAGAAGTTAAGCTTATTATTCAAAATGTTGTAATTCTCAATATTGGGTTGGGCGTGGTCGAATCGGTTTGAAATTATGTCTTGTTCTTAAATATAATATTACTATTAAATGTGCCAAGTTACAACTTTGTTTGTCTAATTGTCTAATTTATGCCAAAATTTTGGCATTTCCGACCAGTGTGCAATGGCAAAGTGGAAACAACACAATCAAGAACAAGAACAAGAATGAGGACTAATGCAGAGGCGGTAGGAAAAGTGGTGAGTAGGAAAAAAAATGGTTGCAAAGATACTTTAACACGAATGATATGTAAATTCTTGAAGAGCAACAGACACAATATACAATACAATGCAATATTGGAACGCATTTAAGCGGAAATTGTAAAACGTAAATTTGGAGTTAATTGTATCAATGCAAAAACGAAGTTATACTTGTAACGAGTTGCATCTTTATGTTATACTTTTAGAAACACATACTGCAAGACTGTCCTAACTCAAAAAACAGAATTTCGAACCGTGTTTAAAGTTTTAAATTTACTCACAAATTGGCTAATTATAGAAGAAATATTCTCTTCTCACGCGGAGAGTATTTAAGTTATTAACACAAAATTATATAATTTTCATAATATTAATCATAATATATGAATATTGCTGCAACATTAAGTCCAAAATCGTGTTTTTTGAGGTAGGACTATCTTGCAAATATGTACTTATAAAGATGAAAATATCAAAGGCGCCTCAAATACTATATGCTTCCCTAAATCAGGAGATGCTGACTATGGCTATGTGAAGACCTTTCATTGGGACGCACTCTTTATTATTCATAGAAATAGTTTGAAATTAGGTTAGCTCTACCGGTACAAAACAAAAGACTCATATTTGCAGTTTATTTGTGTTTGTGGATTATCTGGCATGGAACATAGTTTGGAAAACTATACTTGATCTTAAGAGGAAAAAAGTTTCAATGCAATTATAAACGACGCATTGAGTGATTATTTTGTACTTCTTCAGGATATTCACACATAGGCTGCCAACCTTGGGATTCGGAAAACATGACTGTTACGCTGTCGCTCAGTGACGAATGTTCATGTGAAGCTGACAAATTATTCCGTCGCTTTTCGGCCCGTGCCAGCCACGCTTTCCATGCAGCATCCGATTGGATTTTACGCCATTTCATCCTTTGCCTTTGCAGTTCGGCCTCTACTCGCCTTTCTTCACGTTTTTGTTCGATCTCTTTCTGTTTACGTTGTTCCCATTCTTGAACACGCTTTTCCATCTCCTCCTGCGACAGATGATCTCGTGCATGAACCCCCATACTATTTTTCGATTTTTCACCAACGAGACGCTCCTTTTCTTTTTTTTCCGAAAGCCATTCGTCATACTTTTGTGCAGCTAATAGACGACGTTGTTCAAGAGCTTTTTCGAAAGCCGCTTTCATTTGACGACACTTAGCTGTACGTTCTGCAAACATTCGTCTATAAAGTATTAATTAATAATAAAGTAGACAATCTTAGTTGGAAAGAAAAATCCTACTTCTTGCCCTTTAACCACTCTTCAAAGCTTATGCCTTGCGATCCATTGCTACGAATGCTTGGAGTATATAAATCACGTAAGGGATGTTCTTGCCCTTCAAAATTTTGTAGACTCCCATGACCATGTTCATCAGCTGGTGGATGATGATAACCTTCTTTTTTAGTCTCGCTTACGTCATTTGTCTCCGCACCGCCACACACACGCTCCATTTTACGGTTCATTTTATTTGTCGCAAGCAAAACAGGCACATATTTCGTAACATTGTCGAACCTTTTATTTCAAATTATAATCAAATCATTTAAGATCTTTACAGGTTCCTTTCCTCATTATCTTACAAGCTTACCACTGTTCACTTTTCAAGGGATCAATATCCAAAAAGTGGACACATTCCTGCCAGTCTTCATTACCAATAACTATGTTGTTCTCTTTATCAATAATTGGATTACAAGTTTTTGTTACCAAGCGCCAAAGAGATTCATTCCACATCATAGCGTTAGTTGCCTCACTTGTGCTTACTTCGGCCATTGAAATTTGTTTTGTCATCTATTTTAGATGCGAATCTAGAAGTATGTACATTTGTTCGAATGTGTGTGCGCGTGCGTCTTGCGACTTTATTTTCTTATTGAATTTTTGAAGTCAAAAAAGGTCCGAAAAAATATGTAGTTTTAAACTAACTGTTTAAAAAAGTTTGGTAAATAGTTTTCATATTTTCAATTTTGACAAATAAAGCAAACTCTTAATAAATTTGCCTTCCCTTTTGCTTTATTTTTCTTGTTTGTATTTGTAACAGGCATCTTAAAATTAATGGCTAGAGTGACCGAGTGTTTGACTCGGACATCTCCTTGGAAATCTGGGAGAATGTCATAACTGTCTCCGATTGGCAGAAAGCAGCACAAAGCGGATTTTTGTAGCTTGTGATGCTTCGAAGCCCAAAAAAACACTTGCGCGACGGCGGCTTATTGGTAGAATGCTGAGATCACTGACCTTATCCTCACAGCCTCAACTCGGATTTGTTATGCCAATGTCATGAGCTAGCTTAATCATGCACATTCACCAAATGTCTACCCATCGTTTCATATTACAACATTAACCTATAGAAAAAATATTTAAGTAATATTTAACATTAAACCCAATTTTTAAAACTAGACTAAATATACAAGCTTAACAAGCACTGGGGCCCTACGAGTTATGATTTCATCTATGTCCTAAATATTTATGTTCTAGTGCTTAAAAAGATAATAGAATTTGGAAATGTTAAGGGATGTTGGAGATATTAATGGTTGGAATGGAACTTGGTAACCAAAAAGGAAAGTCCTGATTCTCCCCAAGTTTTGGGCAAGAGATGGTCTACGGTCAGCTCGGCTCCACAAAGAGGCATGATGGACGCACTGTCCCGTTGAGAATATATTTGTGGGTGACTTGTGGGTGTGTCCACGAATAAATGTACCGCTTACCCGCCTCGTTAAGTTGGCGGGTAGGAAATTTTGGAACACGTCGGGTTGATAACAGAATACCGATGGTTGAACAGTGCCCAGCAGCTTCTCCCATTGAATGTAAAGTAGTTAGATGAGGCTTTGCTGAGTAGGCACATTGCTTTGTAAGCACATTACATTTACATTGAACCGATGGACTTGTTCTCCAGTAACGATAAATCAAACTCAAGTGGTAACTTATCTTGTTGTTCATCTGGACAGACGGCTCACCTGGTGGAAGCATATAGAAGCTAAAAAGATACATATAAGGGCTCAAAATCTTCACTGGCTAATCAATTCTAAATCTGGACTGAGACTTGAGTACAAGGTGATGCTGTATAACTCAGTTATTAAACCAATTTGGACTTATGGTTCTGAATTGTGGGGTACCGCGAGCGCGAGTAACATTGAAGTTATACAAAGAGCACAATCCAAGGTACTTAGAACAATCATGGGAGCTCCATGGTATATGAGGAATGAAGGCATTCACAAAGACATGGAGCGTAAAGCTATTTATATGGACAAACTAGTTCGACATGTTAATCGTGTAGTTCTGATCTGAATCTCTTTGCGATCGGTTGTGTTTTCAAAAAGCGCCAGGGTACAATTGTTATAAACTAAAGCTTCCAAGTAATTCGCCGTTTTAAAAACAGAAAGCGTTAACTAACGTTTCTGACAAACAAAACAAAAATAATTAACAACAGCAGCAGCTAGAGAACTTAGGCTCATCACCCAACATGAATAAACCGCCAGACGTGAACAAGTTCTTTTCAACAACAGCAATCAAAAAAAGCTTCTCTGCAGGCAAATATATTGTCAGAAGCAGAACAGATAATAAAAGCTTTGAAAATACATCACCTTTTCTAATAAAAAAAATCAAGCTACAAAACTTTTAAAACTAAATAAAATTGGAGAATACACAGTAACTGCTACAGAACACAAATCTCTCAATTATACTAAGGAAGTTATATAATCTAACGACCTTAGAAATATACCAGAGATGGGAATAAAAGAGGAACTTAAAACACAAAAAGATGTCTACAAAATCAAAAAGAAACAAGACAACACTTTAATAGGAACTGGACTTATCATTATTACCTTTGCTTCTCACACTTTACCGGAAAAATTAAGATGTAAGAACTGCCTACGTTTTGGACACCCCACTTCTATCTGTAAAAGCAATAAAACATTGCTCAGAGGAATACCACGCAAGTGAGAACGAAATTTGCTCTAAAGTAAAGTCATGCATCACGCACTCAACATTTACAACATCCGCAACCTACAACGCAATGCACAATTCTCCACAGTACTAGCCAATAACAATAACAGCAATACTCAAAACACAACTGTCACCTCTAATAACACCTCCATAGAAAAGACGGCAACCTCCTCCAAACCTTCAACATCAGCTGGACACCGTGATTCACCATCCATTCATTTAGACCCAAGGACTCCAACAGCATACATCGACCTAATGGACGTAGATGGGGAACTCTCCACCATTGAAGGTGACAAAAGATTTAAATCCAAGCTTAAATCTAATCTCAAACTTAAAATAACTCAACAACCTATTAACAAAAATAATATAAATAATAAGAACAAGCAAAAAGAGAAAAGACCGAAATTGGATCCATCCCTTAGCAACAGTTAAGACCTAATCTAGTTGTTCTTTCTTACCCATTGAATGCCTGTGGGGTCGGCGGTCTTCGGGAAGACGCACAAGCTTTTTTGGCTACTTTTGCGGCTCCTCGGAGACCGTCGTCCTCACAGGCATCTTCCTTAACATCTGGAGCTCCTTTCTGTTGATCTTATGACTAACAGAAGGGGGATCCACATCTCACTTTTATCACAACTGGCTATCCGCCAAGGTTTTCTAAAATAATTTCTAACTTAAGAATTCTAACTACTTGTTTAAATATTTTACAGTGGAATATTAATGGTTATCTAAACAATTACAGCCAGTTGCAGATACTAATTAAACACCATAATCCCAAAATAATTTCCTTACAAGAAACCCATCTACATTCCCTTTAAAATGTACCCATCCCAATTAACTATATCATGCACCATCAAAACTCCTCTAACAATTCATATGGCGGTGTCGCCCTATTAATTCACAATTCAATACACCACAATACAATACCACTTAATAATGACTTTGATGCATCTGCTGTCTTGGTGCACTCAAAAATCAAACTCGCCGTTCTATCTGCATACATATCCCCAAACAAATCATTTAACAATAATAACCTTCATAATATGTTTTCCAAGCTAAACCACCCTTCAGTTATTACAGGTGACTTCAACAGCTGGCATAACAGCTGGGGTTCCCCCCAAGAAAATAAAAGAGGCAAAACCTTAGCAAGTTACATTCAATATTCTAACCTTACCCTTCTTGTCGCCAACTCACTACTCAACCCACAATACACTTACCCATATGGGCCTATCTCTCTGCTCTTCTCAACTGACACCTTACACTAAATGGGAAATATCTGACAACCTATGCGGAAGCGATCACTTTCCAATTTTTCTCTCTGCCTTTCCCACCTCTACACCAAATCACATTGCCAAACCTACATTTAATTTAAAATCAGCCGACTGGACCCTTTTCCAAGAATTATTGAAACAATCAAACTCCACTTCCCAACCAATCAATAATATCAACAGAGAAGCGGCACTAATTAAGAAAACTATAATCCGTAGCGCACATTTTTCCATACCCCAAAACACCACGTACGCAATAACCCGCAGAGTTCCCTGGTGGACCAAAGAGCTATCATCTCTAAAAAAAGTTAAAAATAATTACTGGTCATTACTGAAAAGATACAAGAATACTGTTAATATGATACAAGTTAAAAAAGCTTACGCTAAATACACAAGGGCAATTAAAATTGCCAAAAGACAATCCATTACTGACTTCACTTCAGATATATCTCCAAACTCCAACTCCTCCAAAATATGGTCCGACATCAAAAGATTTTGTGGTCTTTACCCCACAAAAAATATCCACAGTATCCTCGACCCCGATACCAATACACTCACAACAGACACAAATATCATAGTCAACTGCTTTGCAGACCAGTGGTCCAAAGAAGCAGATGATTCCAACTTCTCTCCTCTATTTCGGCTCAACAACCACAATGCTATTACACTTTCTTCTAACTACACTCCGTCCAAAACAGCTAACGAAATAGAAAAACATATTTCCTTTGTGGAATCCTATCATCACTAAACTCACTTAAAGGGACCACACCAGGTCCTGACCGCATCTCATACTCCATGATCTAAAACTCACCCCATGTCTTTAAAATCCGTATCCTCAAACACTTCAATAACATCCTCAATAACTATATCCCGCAATCCTAAAAAACTAGCCTAGTCATGCCTATACTCAAACCTAATAAGATCAAAACTGAAATCAAATCGTACAGACCAATATCATTAACCCCTTTCCTTGCTAAGGTCATTTAACAAACAAACTCATTCACAACAACCAGTATGTTTTTAAGAGAGACAAATCTGTTCTAGATAATCTACTTTATATAGATCTCCTAGCAACACGAGCTATCTCATCCAAGCGTCACTTGTCCATAATTTCTCTTGACTTCTCCAAGGCCTTCGACAAGATTGGCATACACCACCACACACCATTGTAAACCAACTACAAGAATAGAAATTAGGGCGCAAAATAATCGCCTATGTTAAAAATTTCATGTTAAACAGGAAAATTATTGTAAAAACAGGTAAAACTCTATCCAATAGCTTCCCCCTTAATAATGGCATACCACTAGGTTGACCTATTTCTGTAATCCTCTTCCTCATATCCTACAACGCCCTTACAAAAACTTTAGCACTCCACACGGAAATAAAATTTTGCGCATATGCAGATGATTTCCACCTCCCACTCGATCTTAAAAGGCAAAAAAGTCCCCAGACAACCTATCTCAACTACTATTTCATAGTATCCAAGACTGGTGCAACTACTAAGGTGCCGTTCTTTCTACAGATAAAACAAATCATCTTCATATCTGCCGCAAATTAAACTGCTACCACAATATACGCATCGACAACCTTATCATCCCGTCTGTAAACTCTTTGAAAATTTTAGGCCTTACCCTTAACAGCAAATATAGATGGAACACTTACATCGCTAACTTAGCAGTTGAACTAACAAAACCACTTAATATTATCAAGCATCTCTCCAGCCAGAAATACAACTGTAACATCTCAACTCTAATTCAAGTAGTGAAAGCTATCCTTATTTCAAAAATAGACTACTGTCTCCCAATTTTTGGACACTCCCCTAAATCGTATCTTAACAAACTTAAATCTATACAAAACGCAGCAATTAGAACCGCTCTAGGTGTTTTCGGACCACGCCCATTTTCAATATGATTTTAGAATCTAATATTTACTCAATAGAAAATAGATGTAACTTCTGACAGGCAAACTTTCTAAAATACTAATCCTATACTCCAACACAGCTCTATACAACCTTATTAAAACTCCAAAAATAAAACCAAAAACTACAATAAGTACAGTGGATAGAGCGATAAATATCTGATCTTCCTCTCCCATCAAAACCATCAACAGCAAAAAATACAACTTGCAAAACATTTATGACTCGATAGATTTATCTCTTACTGCTTTTAATAAAAACAACACTCCTTTAATAGTCTTCCAACAACACTTCCTTTCCCTCAAAAACGAACATTCTAAATACAACTTTATATACACTGACGGCTCCAAATCATCCAAAATTATAGGATTTGGCATCTCTACCGAAACAAACCCAATGACATCAGGTCTCCTACCCCACTATTCAACAGTATTTGCACCTGATATCATTGCAATCCATGAAGCTATAAACATTTGTATACGAAAGCCAGGTAGACAGGCTATTTGTTCTCACCTAATCGATAAAAAACTAAGTAACATCTGTCCCTTATGTAATAACGCTCCTAATAACATTCACCACATTATCACATCCTGCTCCTCATTGCACCACCTCAGATCCTCCACATTCGCTAATATAGACCCCATCTCAATCATTTCCGATCCGTCCTCTAACATTAATCTTATTCTTAACTTCTTTAAAAAAGCAAATCTGTAAACTTTAACCTTAAACTTAAGCACTTATTTAGTATCTATTATTATTATCATCATTGTTATTTACATATATATCTTTATTAGATGAAGGCCCTGGCAGTCATGGCTATTTTTGTTAACTTCTATTATAGTTTTAACTTTAGGTTAGCATTATATAAATAAATAAATAATCGTGTAGCCAGAGTCCTTGTCAATACAAGGAACTCATCTCGACTGATACATAACGATCGTGCTGGCCTTATGCTTACTTCGGGGCTCATAGTGCTAAGTGAACCACTTCCTCTTCATTGTAGGAAGGACACACGTGTATAACCAATAATAGAGTTGAAACCTTATTGTTAGTCCTATTCATATATAAAGGAGATTCAATAGATACCATAAAATATAAAAAAATAAAAATAAAAATTGGAAAACGCGAACAACAATATCAGGTCGAAAGTGAGCCTTAGCCCCATTTAAGGTTTCGATAATTTCGAGCCAATTTGGATTACATGTCATTGTTATGAATAAAGAAGGTTTTTCCCTTTCGCTGTACAATACACATTGCATCTAAGTGAAAGTGGAAGTCAAAATTACTTTGTAACCAACTCTAGAATCATTATCATTTGGATTTTGATTTATAAAATCACTTAAGTTATTATTAAGGTCAGCACGTAAAGTAAGCAGCCTGATTTTGTTTAATGATATATAATTTGGTACTTTCAATTCGAATGTACATTTCAACAATCCATTGAAGAAATAATTTTTGGGAAGAATGCAGAAGATTAAAATCATCACGAATAGCAAGACATGTATACTTTAACATAATAATTTTATTTCGAGGAGCATGAATTAGTAGTAGAAGCAATGTTATGTGACATATTTGCATGCCAACCGGTATCACCATTAGGAAACAAGAAAGGATATGCCAACGGATCTAATGAAGAGCCCAAAACGGAAACAGTATGAATATCTCGTGTCAATTTCGGAAAAACAATACCTCTCTCAAAAGGCGGTTCACTGTCATCGCTTCTAAAAATAGCTGCAACATCAGCCTGAATAGCATCGTTATATCGATGAAGATCACACTCTTTATTCACCTTAATCATCATACACACATTAGCACTTGTATTTTCAGAACGGTGACAATATTCAGCCATTGACCTAAAAGAACATACAAACACATTTACATGATCTAACACAGTAGCTAATTAATAGACACATTACATCCATTATTTGCATTCAGCATTCAGTCTATGACGTACAGCAGTTTCAACGTCGTAAAAATAAAACTACCATAATCCGGAGTAATTGAAGCAGATCGGTGGTAAAATACGTCATGAATCTTAAATTATAAATTCCATTCAAAACTCTGTCATCTAATATAAATCCAGAATTCTTATAATGATAAGAACGGATATTATCAAAGTAATTTTTGGAGCGTTGTTTAATGATATTGTCATTTGAGTTCAAACCTTGAACTAGATTCATAAAAAGAACATTCGGAATGAGGAAGGGTGGTAATACAACTATTCCCTTATGACAACACAAAGTAAAAGCGCTTGTGTTACGTAAAGTAATTTCAGATTGAAAATGTTTTGTTGAAAAGAAATTATTACATTATATTAAAGACCCACACCTGAAAGATTCGAAATTACGGGGAATTAAATTCAATGCAGTTTTATACGTTTGAAGTACTTGCGATAACATTTTTAACTGATCTCGTGTAATATTTGCGGCATGTACGCTGAATTCTACCAGTTAAAGTAGTTTGGGAAGGCATATCGAAATAATAGCATTGTTAAAATTATGAACAAAAAAATAAAAAAAATAAATAAAAGTAGCAAAAATTTTCGCAAACCAGACACAAACCACTCCGTAAATATTATGCCGATTATGCTGATTTGTAACACACAAAAACACTGACTGAGCGGCGTCAGAGCCTATAAAATTGTATAGATAAATTGTTAGAAATATAATTTAAATAAATGGAAGGAAATTATGCACAAAATTTAAATATGCAAAAACACGCGAGAAATATTAATAATGCCGATTTATAAGAAGTGCACAAAATCACTGACTGATGGCGCGATGGCTAAACAGAAAACTCTTCTTCTTATTACCAATTTTGGCATACCCAAGAACAAATTTTTTTTTCTTCACTGCAAAACCTCTTGCAGGAATCAGCTCCCAGTCGGCCAGCCGGGGGAAACAAATGATATACAATCCACAATTCACTGTAGCAAATCCCACAAAAAATCAAATAGACAGCAAACAACTCTACCCTAGGAATTTAATTATGCCCCTTAATATAATACAGTGGAACATTGGTTATTATACGAACAACTACAGTGAACTACTCATAATCATCAAAAAATATTCACCCTATATCATATCCTTACAAGAAACCCACCTACAAATGCGAAGCAGCTGAAAAAAATGGAACTAAATATTTGCGCAATTGAATTACTAAGTTCTCTTAACTCCCTGAAAGGCCACACTCCAGGCTTGGACAGGATATCGTATCCAATGATTAAACACTCCATCCCAACCCTTAAAAATAGGAGACTCAAACAATATAACAACATTTTCAACACCTACATTCCACAACAATACAAAACTAGCCTCGTTATTCCAGTCAATAAACTCAACACCGACAGAACTAAACCAGAATGTTACCGGCCATTATCACTCAACCAATGTCTCTCTAAAGTCATGGACAAGATAATAGCAAAACGCTTATGATGGTTTATAGAGTGGAAAAAATTAGTCTCCAAAAACACATTCGGATTCAAAAAATACAAGTCAGTTGCAGACTGTCTGCTCTACGTAGACCATTTGATGATTGACTCTCTGAATAAAAAAGAGCACACATCAATCGTCTCCCTTGACTTTGCCAAGGCTTCGGACAGAAATGATTTACATGCCATTGTAGAACAATTGAGGGAATGGAAAGTTGGCCCGAAAATGATCAAATATATTACAAACTTCATGACCCACCGGAAAAATACAATAAAAGTAGGCTCCCAATTATCCAAAATGGTCCCCATATATAACGAAGTGCCACAAGGCTCACCATTATCCGTTTTTTATTTTATTTCTAATTGCGTATGACAAATTGGCTAAAATGATAGAAATGCAGAAATACATTACTTTCTGCAGTAATGCTGACGATTTTCAGATAATCATTAATTTTAATAAAAAGAATAATTAAACGAAAAATCTGGACCAACTCTTTCAAAACGTTCAAGCCTGGGGACACTACTCAGGATCAAAACTGTCATTGGAAAAATTTAAGCAAATAGACTTTTGAAAAAAACGCCAATGTCACTGTGAAGTCACAGCAAATAATGTGACCATTCCATCAGTTAGCTCAATCAAACCATAAGGTATCACCGTTAACAAAAAAATACAATTGGAATGATCACATAAAAGAACTAATCAACTTATTATCGAAGAAGCTAAATATTTTAAAATGTCTGACGAGTTCCAAATTCAACAGTAACACTGTGACACCCCTTTTGCAAAGTATTTAAAGAAACAATCCCTAAGAAAACGTGGAGACACCAATCCAATCTTAACTTACCTAACCGGAAAATGTAGAGACCTAAACATATCATTAGAACCATTAAAAACGGTAAAAGACACACCCTATTGGCTTTTCAACAATGACCAAATTGATCTCTCATTAAATAAATACCTAAAAAATAACACCAATCCCACTATTTACTGAACCGCTTTCCGCAACATCCAAGAAACTAATTCAGGCTGGAGATTTATCTATCCAACAGCAGCACCATCACATTCGCCATAACATCAGAAACTTCAGTACTTAGATACAGCCTCCTTCCAACATATTCATCGGTCTTATCGGCCGAAATTATAGCCATTTATGAGGCGATCGCCTTGGTTCGCGAATCCGGGAAGAAACACATAATTTGCTCAGACTCTCTCTCCGTACTTGAAGCAAATACAAAGAACCATGACCATACCTCACCTCATCAGAAGCCTACTTTCCAATAACTACAAGAAAATAAAACTAATGTGGGTCCAAGGTCACACAAACATAAGAGGTAATGAAACAGCAGCTAAGCAAGTACAAACTCTACCCCTCATATGCACTCAAAATTTCATTAAAAAAGACATTGACCACTTATTGAAAAGAAACCTTCGACTCAAGGAGAATTATGGAATCTCACATCGATCTGGTACCTTACTCCACAAAACTCCGTCCCACTATCACAACTTAAGAATTCACAATTGACATGACGAGACAAAATCAAATTTACTCGTATACGACTTGGTCACACTAAGCTAACTCGTGAACACTATTAAGACAAAAATATACCAAACCACTGCCAAATTTGCCAAGAACCACAAGCTACTAACATTGAACATGTCCTAACCACCTGTCCCTCATTAAGTCATTCCAGAAAGGTAATACTAAAAAACTGTAACCCGATCTCAATACTTTGTAGTATTAATGTAATAAATGCACAAATATTAAAAAAATTCTTAAAACATGCGAATATATATAACAAAATATAAAAATTAAGATCTAAGATATTATCAGTTAGTCATACTTATACTACACACCTACTTATAAAACACTTTGTTCATATAGAAATAAGTACCCCCTCTTATTCTTATCATCTTATTATCCTTACACCTTACTCCTAAGACAAACTGTAAGTAGCCTAAGGCCCTAGCTGCCAGTGCTACCTCTCTCCTGTTAGTTTTAAGCATTCTTAAGGCTAATAGTAATAATAAATAAAAATAAATTATACATACGATTACTCGAAACAAATCCTCCATGGCATGTTGTTGTACTGCGGCTTTTTGCCGCATTTACTCATCTGGTGTACAGTCCACTAAAGAGAGATTAACAACAATTTATTGTTAAAATAACCTGATCCAGCTCGCTCTCCTATATCCCGTAAATCAAACAAAATTTTTCATCTGTACTCTCATCTTTCTCTGGAATACATCCACACATGTGCCTTTCCTGTTAATTTAGTTGCAAAAAGCGCCCGGTGTTCTCGTGCAATGAGGAATGTTTTTTTAATATTTTTGAGTATCAGACATTTCATCATACGAACTAAATTTGTCAGTGTCAGTATTTTTTAACATTTTCTATTCTTTTTAGTAGCATTTTATTCTCACAGGCTTGGTGAAATTCCATCGAGCTCAAAAAGTTAAAAATAAGCCTAAACCTTACTTATTATAAAAAAGTAAAATTTATATTGCCATTCGATACAATATTATAAGTCAGGTATGGCGAATCCAAATTCATTTAAATATTTATCATGAGGCATTAATGTGGAACTCAGAATTTTATATTGGAATTGTAATATTTTCCTAACAGAAGAATATCTACCCTCTTTTAATTAAATTTTTTTTATTTATGACGTTCCAGTGGAATGCTACCACTGCTCTTGGTTGTTTCAATTTCGTACAGAAACGGATATATTAATAGACTATTTTAGCCCCACCGATTATCTTCACAGCGCTAATCATATTCATTTAAGGATAACTCCACCGGGACTTGAACCTGAGAGCGTTCGCTTGCTTGTTAAGCGAACACTCTACCACTACGCTAAATGTCAGTATAAACATGAAACAAAAAAGTTTTCTAACAAAAACATGAATTTGAATTTGGTTTTGTGTGAGTGGTAACCTTTCCTAGCGGTCCTTTCAGCTAATTCTGACAAATGTACATCCGGTGAACAGCAAACTTTTTGATCAAGACAATATATATTATACTTAATGGGGTCTCCGACGTACCCTTCTTTGTGTTACAAACTTTGTAACAAAGTTATAATACTATTCACTGGATGCAGATTATTAAAATAATCTCCGTTGCAAATCTCGTCTGCAATTTATTTATTATGACAATGATAAAAAAGAGGATGAACAAATACAATATCACTTTGAGTGATTGAATTGTATATATTGCATATGGTAATCGAAATACATGATAATAGACTTTGAAGCCGCTAAACTGTCACAATTTTGGCAAAGTTATTTTCTTTTAGTTTTTTATTAATTTTCTTAGATCAATTGTAATTTTAAAGTGAAGTCAAATACAATGAATTTCTTTGAATTTATGGATTAGGCAGTAGGATTCGAATATGTGCTTAAAACTTCTCGCCAAGTGGTTTTATGGTAACGTTATGTACCTATAAGAGATATAAAGAGAATTTGACTAAGAGTACAAAAAAAAAAAAACTGTAAGCTTCATGCCACTTACCTGCACATTAGAAGGCGTACCAATTATCCAAAGCAATGTCTCAGCAATATCATTTGAGTGTAGCGCAGGAGTGAACTGCTGTACAATATTTTTGATGTCACCGGGTAATATATCAGTATCAACCATACCCGGGCTGATAGTCTAATCAAAGAAAAATAAAATTAAACTTTGATTCATCCAGATTTCATAAGTATGTTTAAGACAAATGCATTTCTTATATATGTACGTCACGGAAGAGACTACGTACTAAATACATAGATGGTAAAATAATATTGTAGAAATGTCTTATACTTGTATTTATTTATTATACACTTCACGGAAGTGAATAGTATTATAAGTTTGTCATGAAGTTTGTAACAGGCAGAAGGAGACAAAAAACCACATAAAGTGTATATATTCTTGATCAGCTCGATTAGACGAACTGATTAAGCCATGTCTGTCTATCCTTCTGTCCGCCTGTCCGTTTGTATGTATGCAAAATAGTCCCTCAGTTTTTGAGCTAGAGAGCTGAACCTTTCTTTTTACCATACGCAGTACATTTTTCGGAACCACCCGAATCGGACCACTAGGAGGAGTACCCCCCATACAAACCACCCATTTGAATACTACAATGAAACATTCACTGCGTCCCGTGAAGAGTATTTCATCTTTTTTTTTTTTTGTTTTCATTCAGTATTCAAAACTTGAACGTTTTTTTGTAATTACAATACTATTTCATTATTAATTCTACTTATGTTTAGGGTAGGGTCAGTACACACAGTTGGTGAATTTGGGTCAGACACTTATACTGCCCAAATTTCAGTTCAATAACATAAAAAAACAAAAGTCTTTCTAATAGGAACATAAACTTGATTTGGGTTTGTATGGGAGCTATACGATCCAATAACTCTAGGGTCGTGAAATTAACATATTTGGTGGACATTCTTTAGAAATTTATAAAATCTGAAATTCAGTAGTGCAAAAAACAAAAACTTGAAGATTGTAATAAAACAGCACAAATACTTCTTTGAAAGATTACTTTTCATGGGAGTTATCTGAATCTTGACTGAAAATTCAGTCTTATCTGAAGTGTTTAACCTTTCCACTTATTATGAAACTCCAATTAATGTTTATTATATTTTGTTAGGATTATTAGAATTTTTACTCGACATCTCAAAATGAAGATGAATACGAGTACAAACACGTTTCGTTGCTTATTGTTTACGAGATATCAAATGTTTCTTAATTGCAAAATTCGTGGGAAAGTAAGACTCACTGAGATTCTGACACGTGTATTATGTCTCTGGAATTCCTGTCGGTAGATTTCGTTCATGGCACGCAAAGCGAACTTCGTAGCTGGATAAATGTTAAGGGATGGTAAATCTGGTCCCAAGTTAGGAACCTGTAGACCCGCGATGCTATTCACAATGACCACATGACCCTCAGCATTGCGTTCTCGACACGAATTAAATGCTTCACGAATGCAATAGACACTTCCCATAAGATTTGTTTCAACAGTATCGCGTATAGCTTGCGTGTTCTGCCTCCGGCTCAATTCCGCTGCGGCAATAATGCCAGCATTATTCACAAGGATATCAACGCCGCCTAGGTTGCGCTGTGCCCATTCAAAGGTTTCTAGAACTTGATCTTCCTTCATTATGTCACAACGACGTGCGTGCAGTTTGACACGCAAATCTGCATTTAATGTGTCTTTCAGTGCCTCAACGCGCTCCAGGCGTCTAGCGAGGCCCACAACAATAACACCAGCATTCACTAACGCCCGGGCGCAAGCAGCTCCAATGCCAGCGCTAGCTCCTGTCACGACCGCCACCTTATTATGCCAACGTTCCATACTCGTCAATTGTCACGTAATGAATGACAGTACAGAATATTGTCATATCAACACAAGTTGGCGGGCATATGAAACCCTTCAAATGCAATTGCATTGCAATATATGTAAACAGAGCTTTGACCTAATCATCATTGTTGTATTGTATATACTTATGCATGTGGTATATACATATATAGCATTTGTATTTGTCACTCATGACCTATGATAGCCAGGTGACATCATTTCAACACTTGAACACTATGCTGTGATGTCATATTATTTTTTACTGTATTGTAAGTGAATACATACAAATCGAATAATTCTTCTAATTGAAACATGCGTCTTTTATTGAATGTACTGCTATATTCTGTATTCTGTATATAGAAGATATTTATTACATTAGCATTTATTGTTCTGTAGTGCTATAATTTACAATAGAATGTCAATACCTCATATTTGTACTGTAGGTTATATTGTATTTTAACTGAAAAAATGTATGCATTTAATCTGATCACACTTGATTTGAAAAAAAATTCAATTTTTAAGAAAACCATTTACAAACAAATTTAAAATCATTCATATCTCATCTGCTTCTGCAAATCATCTGTCGTTTCATTAACAACATTATCATTCAGTTCTTAGCATTGCGTTCAGAACTGTTTGACTTATCAGCAGTCTCTTCATCGTCTAATACTGATTTCCATTCATTTGGATTACAATATATATCAGAGATAGTACCGCGCAGTGACAGTAAGCCACAATTAAGTGGCACCGGTTTCGGTTTGTTACCTGCATTTGCTTGCCATTCACGCCAGGCCTGCTCATTTGCCTCTTTCCGACGTAGTTCCTCCTCAAGTCGGCGTTGCTTCTCCACACGAAGTTGTTTACGATGCTCCTGCATTTTTGCCAGTTTAAGTTTTTCCCATAAGATAAGACGACGTTCAACCTCTTCAGGGGGCAAATCACATTTAGAATTTCTCTCAGATTTCTGAAGCTGCTGCTGTTGCTGTTGATGCAATCGTTGGTGCTGTTGGTGCTGTTGATGTTTTTGTGGCTGTTGATTAGCCTTTGATGCTAGCCATTCTTGATACTTTTCTTCAGCGAGTTTCTTACGTTTTTCCGTTTCCTCTTTTTTACGCTTCTCAGCTTCCTTACGTTTGGCGATTTGTTTTGAATTCTGTTTTCTGCAAGTCGATCAATCAATCATTCTATAAACTCATTAAATCCTTAATCCTCTAGGCGATACTTACTTCTTTTCAGCAAGCCAAGCTTCATATGGTAATTTACAATGCTCAATGCAGGCATTGTCAGTTGAGCGATCACTGCTGCATTTATTTTGATTTTTAGTTGATTCAGATTGGATCGAAAGACGACTACTGATCGATATGTTCTCATCGCTATTATAATTGCAACGGCTACAATAGGCCTTCTCCCATGAACTAACATTACTAACTTTTCTCCTGTGGTGTCTGAAACGTTTGCTTCTTGACTCCAATAAAGAATTTTGTGATTTAACGACCGAGACACTGTCAAAAACTTCCTTCGCATCACTGTTTGAACTGCAAGAGTTTTCAGTTTCCTTGCTTTTTAATGAAAATATAAAAAAATTAAAAAAAAATTCCTGTTCATTTATATATCTTTACTCACAATTCAATGCGACTGATGTAAGTCCTCGTGGGGAAAAGCTTTCTGTCATGTGTAAAGATTGGCAAATACCTGCGATGTTTTTCATTGCCCTGACTATCTACGCGTGCGACATAAACAGCCATATTGCACTTGCAGTCTGCAAGACCCACGTGTTTCTTACCTTTAAAAAATTGACCAGCGCGAATTTTCCTTGTACTATTTCACCGTTTTTTATTCTAGAGCAGCAATATTTAAAACAGAAAGATATAAAATATTAACGTCGTTAAAAATATTACACAAATTTTCCAAAGGTATTATAATTTTTAGGCGTAGGACATGTGTATGTACATTTATTTTGGTTTTACGCGATAAATTTGGAGAATATATTTATATGAATTTCAATTTTTTATAAACAATATAAGAAAATTTCTATGTGAACGATTTGGAATGAAATTGGAAATGGCATTGTTGTCATAGCACACTCAATCAGTGCTGCCACCTCCCTAAAATATTTACACCGAAAGCTAAAATCAAGAAATCCTAAAGCTAAAACTCTACATAACTAGTTGTCGTGTGTTTGCGTATGGTAAAAAAAATTGAAAAGGTGGTTATAAGTATATTGTCGTAGTGCCTTGCAAATTTTTTAAAGATTTCGGGGAAATAACAAAAAACTTGTTATTAAATAAAATTATTACTATTAGTACATTAGTACGTAACTCTCTTAGGCGCGTTGTGGAGTAGTAAACTTTTCGAATCGTCATCGCTTTTGCATTGTGTTCATTGTTTTGCGATCACAAAAATTTAGCAAACATGGATACTGTTACTATTCGGATATGGGACCAACTGGATACACCCTGAGTACCTTTAAATATTACATTTTGTTTTAAATTTTGAAAAAATTTTTTTATAATCATAACAATACAACAAAGCTCGTTTCGGGCCAAGATTATTAATTAAAGTTTAATAAACCTAATACGATACTTCTATGGTTTTTTTTTTTTTTTTTGTTTCCCGAATCCTTCAAAAAATGTATGTAGCTGTTTATAACTAAACGCGTCTGCCATCAAAACTTTTTTCATTTTTTCTCTCGTCTTTCGACAGCAAATGCTTTAGTGACGGCAAACAGCTGTTTCAACAACAATGTATACGCGACAACGCGTTATGTAAAATTTTACTTTAAAATCACCGCAACTATTTATTTATTTATTTATATTGTAAATAATTTAATATTTCAAAGATAATTTAATTTTCTTGTGGTTCTGAATTTTGGGAATCATACATTTGGATAAATGGATGGATAAGTGTTAAGCAAGTTCAGTATCGTAGCTAGGTCAGCAAGGGCCCTGGGTCAAGAATGAAATTGGAGCCCTATTTAAACTAAACTCCTTAGCTTACTACTAAATGTTATGTGTAACACAGCAGATAGTATTTAGTGGTACTTCCTAATATAATATAATTATTGTGAGAGTTTGTTTGTTTATTTCGCTTTCCCGTGCGAAATCGCAGGTAAAGCTAGTAAAACATAAACAATTAATAGATTACAGTAAGAGATTACAGAAGAGAATAAAACAAACTCAACAATTTTTTTTTTTTAACAATTTATTTTACAACCGTTTGCTGGCTTCAGATTTTGCAAAATCATCATGTCATGTATCATGTAGTTATACTACAGTTAAATCTAAGAGTGATGCCGCCTTGTTTTCAATTGCTATGAGCGACAAATATTTGAGTCTATCTTAAGTCATACTGTTTCTTATATAATTTTTTATTATTTTTAATTTGCTAAATGATCTTTCGGCTGTGGCAAAAGTTACTGGTATTGTATAGAACAATCAATTTGCTGTAAACACTTCCGTAATGTCGCATTCTACCATTGCATATTTATTTACAATTTCCTTACATAATTGTTCAACAGTCCATGTTGGGGTCAATTTATGTAGAACAAGGTCATAACTATTAATAAAATGCATTGAAAAATTAGAGCCTATTATATCAGAATATTTACTTTGGAAAGCATGTAATTTTTGAAACAAAATCGCTTCAACTACCTTGAGTAAAAAGGATGGTGATAGGAAATGAAATCTTGACCAAGGAACTTATCCCTACACATGGAGAACACCCACCGTTATCTTGATCCCTAAGCCAAATACAATAATATACCATACGAAATTAGTATTGTAGCTTCCGTCCGATCTCTTTTAAATCTTGCCATAGTGAAGCGATGGAAAAAATAACAGCGCGCAGATAAATGTGGTTTACATTCCGTCAAAACTTAATTTCTTAAAACCAGATAGCGTTTAAATAGAATCAGCTGTTGGGACTTGTGTTTCCTATTTGAATGCCACTGTTGCATCATAAGAGAGCGAGGCTCTTGTTTGTTACTTTCTTTAATTTCTCTATCTCTTGTTTTATCTTTTTTGTTTCTTTGTATTTGAATAAACGATCAGAATAAATTGCCACTTGAAACTAAACGGTTGTGTTTATTTAATTTTCATAACAATATTGCATCCCCAATTCTATAGGTATCAATCAAAAAACGGTCGTGTTAAGTTCGCAAATCGGGTTATGTTTATTTCTTTTCGTGTTCATACCAGTCTCGTTTTACATTTATAATTCTTGAGCAGAATCCTCTTTCGCAACTTTCGTTTTGTTAGCGAGGGAAGCGAAGTGAGCGAGGGGTAGTCGAGTTGATTGTATCAGCATCAATTTGCGATTTCGTCGACGTTTTTCGTTTTCTTTTTCGTCTTTTTTTTTTGTATTTTTGTAGAGTGAGGATGGATAAAATTGAATTGTAGAAGCAACGGTATTTGAATTGAATGTGAAAATATTGCTTTGCGAGTCGCAATCAAGTGTGAAAGCAAGCCCGCAACATCAAAGAAGAATGAACGATTGCTTAGCAACTCGCAATCGCAGATGTAAATTCGGTATAAGTATGTATGTACTTAGATATGTTCATGTGGTTGTGCATGCGCGCCGGTTGTCTATCGTTGTTGTTTTTCTTCTCTGTATGTTTACCAAGCTTTCACCAATTATTTTCGCTTTGTTTGATTCTTGATGTTGCTGTGCTGCTGTTGTTATTGTTATTTGCTATGAGTATTGTTTCGTTTGTTTTTTTTTTGGCTGGATCTGTGTTGATTATACTGTACTGCATGAGTTACATAAATTTAAGAAAAATGCCAACGCTAGAGTACGAACGCTATGAAGGCTGTACTTTGAGTACACAAATTAGTAGAAGAATCGTTAGACTCAAAACTTGTTCTACATTAGCTTAAACAACATTCTGTCACATTATCGACATTTGTGGTAAATCGAATAGCGGAGATATATACCTACTAACTCTAACCAAGCAAACATCGTTGCTTGATGATAATGTCAAAGACTTGATGAGTTCGCATTGGTTCTATGGACCACCTTTCCTTAAAATGGGAGTTGTGATATGGCCAGTTGCTAGAGACCATACCCTCGATGTGGAAGTGGTCAATCGAAAGAGACATAAGATGGCTTTTGTTGTTGCCGTAAAGTCAAGTTTTATGGCACACACAAAATGCACTTCTGTTTTTGCATAGATAAATCGATTTTACACCAAGCCATGAAGACGTCTGACGTTCGATACTGTATTATCATCACCTCAAGAGCTTCATACATCACTCCATTGTATCGTTTGGATTTTTCACCAACACTACTTTGAAGATGAGCTTTGTACCAATCTTGGGCCAATTAAAGTTTTTAAATCCGTTTCTGGATATTGTCGATGGATATTCACAGCTCAAGATTGGTGGACATTTGATCTGGCTGATATTCCATTGGGTCAACGTCATCTCATAATATAGCCGGTTAAAGATAAATTTGTGGTACAGTACGTATTACATCTATATCATAAGAATTATCAAGCTGGTCCTAAGATACTGGTTGAATTATTAAGACAGAACTTCTGTGTCATCAATGCTCGCAATTTAGCTCGCCGTGTTACGGTCTTGCATGCATTGTGTACGTTATCGTTTGAAGCTTCAACAACAAGTAATGGGTGATCTTCCTGTATAGAGGATTTCACCTGCCAGACCGTTCAGAAGATTTGGTGTGGACTTTTGCAGCCCTGTATATATGTACTGCGCATTCGTAGGAAGCAGCCCCACAAAACATACATCACTGTGTTTGCTTGCTTTGCGGGTAAGGCTGTATATATTGAAATAGTTTTGGATCTGTCCATTGATGCTTTTTTGACTGCGAGAGCATCCGTCGCACTTTTTCTGCTCTAACGCCACTAACTTCATTGGAGCTTACAGCAGATTGAATGATTTCAAGGCATTTTTATTTAATCAAAACAACCAACAGACAATATTTAAATCTTGTCCATCAGAAATTATTAATTTTAGTTTTATTTTATCCAAGGCTTATGAAGGTTTTTGAGAGGCTGCTGCAAGAAGTGCCAAAGGGCTAATGAATTATAGCTTGATGAATACGCGTCTAATGTTTGAAGAGCTTACCTCAGTCGTCATAGAGGTTGAGGCTATATTAAACTGACGTCCTATCTCGCCTACGTCTTCAGATCCGAATAACTTAACTGCATTTCATTATTGGACAGGCATTACCAGAGCCTTGTCATGTTGATGCTAATCGTGTCGTCGCAATCCAATAACAATTTTGGGTGCGCTGGCATCATAAATATATCAATACCCTACTCGTGTGAAATACCAAAGTCATAGTCAATGAAGATCATATCCCATCACAACGTTGGTCAATTGGTCGGATCAAATCTATTATTACTGGCAAGGATAGGACGGTGCGTGTTGCCGACGTCCAAACAAACAATGGAATTATTCGACGGCTAGTACACAAGCTTCCTGTTCTGCCTATTGCATGAAAGCTCTTGATATTACAATGGCATTATGGACGTTTTAATGCGCATTCTACACTTCATGTCGTACGTCCTTTCGACCAAAGTCATGTCTCCGCGTAAGAATTAAATTTTTATATATTCTTGAAAATTTAGAATTGTTGGGAACATAATGATAATTGTGAACTTCTGCACATCCGTCGCAAAATATCAATGTAATTTTTCCGATATAACTTTTAAAAACAAATGCATATAGACTGTTTATCATTTGAAAATGCTGGGCTTAACTGTCGACTCAAGTTCGCGTTTGTCCTTCATAGAGTGCAGTCGCAGCTGTGCTTCTATGAGATTTCGTAAACTTATTTGCGTTGAGTCTGTCGCGATGTTTGACAAGTCCCGTTCAGTGAACGTCTTTTGCCGTCTATTTGCTTTTTGTGTTCATCCGTAGATAAAAAAAAATGGCTAAGTGCGAGTCAGACTCGTACACGGAGGGTTTCGTACCAGATTGGGGTTTGTATGTTAGATACTCCCCCTATTGGTCCGATTTGACTGATTCCAACAAATGTATATATACTTCCACCAACCAAGGAAATTTTAAGATCATGCGGTTACTGGATCGTATAGCTCCCATACAAACCAAAATCTTTCTTGTATGGGGACCCCTTTAAATTATCGAAAATATTTAAGTTTTAGTATTTGTTTTGTTGCACAGATAAAGCTAAGCATTCTTTGAAAACTCTCTAGCTATTACGGTTCATGAGATATGACCCTAGGATGGACAGACGGATTGCCGGACAACGAAGCCTCTGTAATAGGATTCCGTTTGAACCCTTTCGGGCCGGAACCCTTAAAAATACTTGTGATAGTCTTGTATTTTAAGAACGGTTCTTCCTTTTTTGTTCTACAATAGTATTTCCGCATTATACTCTACACCAAAATCACAATTTTCTTTCTGGCTAGTTACTTTAGCAGCTTGGCCCTGTTTTTTGGTTTTAAGTTTGCAAACCAAATTTGCAACTATGCCTGAAAACACTGTCGCTGAAACCGAACCAGCCATGCCCACTAATAACGGATCATTACATTCAGAAATGCCACTCCTAGCAGTTTTCTTGGTTTTCCCACTCAGCAGCCAGTGTTGCTATTTCCATACGCAAACAACAACTAAATCCCGCGCGCAAAAACTTTTCCCCGCCACTAACCGCAAAACAACGTAAGGCCCTTAATGAACGTAATGATCGACGTCTTCAAAAGTGCGTAGAAGAAGTGTTAGGACTCCACCGCCAAACAGGCCCAATCATTTCATTGAGCTTTCCTCTCAGTCTGATGGTGAGGAAACAGATACCGCGGAAGAGGGGAAAACCAGCACCTTCCAACGATTGGAAGCACTCCTCTGCCAGTGAACTGCGCCCCACATTTGGATAATCAAGCTACGGAAAAAGTCCCTTGACCCCCAGCCATGTTCATAGATGGAGTTACCGATATTAATGGCCTTATGACCAGGTTTGACGCTGTCACAGACGTTTCTTCATACATCACGATATCTTCCGGCAAAGGGTCATTTCGTATTCTCCTAACCACTGCTGCAGCATACCGTTCAATAAAATAATTCCTAGACGCTAACTCCTTACCTTGTCATTCATATCAGCTCAAGCTGCTACTTGCGTACAGAGTGGTAATTAGAATACTTCACCATTCCACCCCGTCCAACCTCATTGAGACAAAACTTACTACTTTAGGTTATAATGTATGCAATATGCACAACCCAAAGAACAGAAATAACTCTGGTTCTTTGGACCTATTGTTCATCGATTTGGAACCATCTCATAATAACAAAACCATTTAAGACGTGAAACGCTTATGTCGGCAAGTGTTCACTGTTGATCCTCCTCGCCGTTTCAACGACATACCGCAATGCCAGAAGAAGATTTTGGCCATGAAAAAGCACTACTGTCTATGTGTTAAATGTGGCGGCAGTCACCCCTCTTCTTTACGCCAAAATTCTTCTGATCTTCTCGCTAAATGAGTCCACTCCGATGAGGCTCATACTGCTCTTTTGTTTATTAAGAACTGGTTACCCGAAGGTGAATAAATCAGCAAAGACAACGTCCACTTATTCCAAAACCAAACCAACAAAACGTAAATATATTTGCAAACTTTTCATACGCAGAAGCTGCCAGAAACGGCCCAAATGCAGCAAATACATCTTCGCATTGACGTTTGGAATGCCAATGGCTTATGCAATCACACAAACCAACTGCTTTATTTTTGGCTTTAATTTGCAGCTGTAATAATCACCGCCTTGGTGAACTGGTGATTGCCGCTCTATACTGCCATTCCGGCTGCACTATTCTTGAGATTCAGTTCAATAATCTCTGCGAAGAACTTGATCGGTGGGACTGGGATGCCCTGCAGCGCCTATGCGGTTCCAGACTGGCTACGCCTGGAGGTCGTCAACTCTTTAACGCCTTCATACACTCGCGGAGAGAAGTTCAATCTACGGGACCCCTACACACTACCCCAGTGCAAGGGTCCACCCTCATAAATGGGTGATGTTCCTGGTGTTACTCTTCAATGTTACGATTAGGGCATTTTCCCATACAAGGGAAGTGTACTGCAATTGTAATAATCCCGAAACCTGGCAAAACAGAGAACGTTGTCGCATCTTATAGGCCGATAAGCCTGCTGCCTGTGTACTCCAAAATATTTGAAAGATTATTTCTTGGTATATTACCGGCAGTATTAGACCCCCAGAATACAATTTCAAATCACCAATTTGGCTTTAGAGAACACCATGGTACCCCGGAGCAAGTTCACATCAATACTACGTTGGCGCTTTTCTTGACATAGAAGAAGCTTATGATCGTGTCTGGCTTCAAAGACCGCCCCAAACTAAAGGATATCCTACCATCTGATCTTTTTAAAGTTGCAGAACTCTTTTTATCCAACAGAACATTCTACGTAAAGCATAGAGATGGAATGTCGTCAATCAGATCTGTTCAGGCTGTTTCCCCAAGGCAGCGTATTAGCTCCTGTGCTCTTCACCATTTTTACGGCAGATATATCCCAACCGACCTTTAATACCACTATCCTTGCTACATACGCGGATGACACTGTGGTTCTCTGTTCTGACAAATCATACATGAATCGTTTGGAAGCCTGGTTCACTAGGTGAACTCAAGTAAATCACAACTATGTTCCTTCACCCTCGGGAAAATTAATGTACCTCCAGTAACGATTGGTGGTCTGCCGAAACTACAGTCCTCAGTGTTGAAATACTTGGGCTTTCTCCTAGATAAACGCTTTACATAGAAACATCATATTACCACCATTGCTCGATCCTGTGCCTACAAAATGGAAAGACTGAATTCTTTGAAAAATTAACAAATTTTGCTTGGAAAAGAAGCTCTCACTTTGCAAGCAAATTGCTCCGCATTCCTGGAAATCTGGTTTCCAGTTTTGGGGTACATCACGCCCTTCTAATCGCGAGAAAATACAGGTCATTCAAAATAAGGCCTTCAGGACAATCACCAATGCCGTCTGCTTCGTCAGGAACTCGACGCTTCATAACGACCTCATCATGCCTACAGTTCTCTAGGAACTTAACTTCCATAGCAGCCGATACAATGACCCAAATCCTCTAGCTGAGTCACTAACCAGTACAGTGCTTCAAAGGTGCCTAACAAAGCTCCACCCAAACGACTTACTAACTATCAATTAAACAAATTTCTACTTTCTGCAAAATGTTTATAAATCAATATCTGTAATTTCACTCAGTCCTCACAACAATATTTTATAGCTTTAAATGGTTTAAAAACATTAAATAAAGGTAATTTAAAAAAAAAAATTCGAATCAACATTTCTATTTAAACAACATTGTATTAACCTAAGAAAGCAACTAGACTTCTCAATACACCATTATCCACGTAAGAACCCTCATTAATATCACTCGTACCTTAATGCTCTCGAAAATTGATTATGGTCCACCCATGTCTGGTTGGTGTGCAAAGTCCTATCTAAGGAAGATACTACCCCCGTATCATGCAGCTGTACAACGTTCGATTATTGCTTTCCCCACTTCCACAACTGCAGATACTCTGGCTAAAGCTGGGCTACCCAGCATCACGGAAATGATTGAAGCACCTACTCTGCAAGTAATTCACAACCTATATGCAACTTAAAACCGTCCAACGAAAGGATTTCGCCTGCATCTTTAAGCAAAAACAGCATTATAAATATGCCTCTACCATCAGACGCTGTACCATATATTACAACTAGAATTGCCTCCACGAAAGCTCTCCAACATCATTATCCTCTTGCCACCAGGGGCTGCTGGAGGCTCACTACCATTATCACCTTTGCCATTCTAAAAACCTGAGTTTGTACGGTCTATCAGCAACGCCTCGTCTCTCTACTTTACATTGGCCAACTGCAAAGATTTAAGAAACCTCGTCACCTTCGATGGGAGAAGCTGCTTGAATGGGCACTGTTCAACCATCGGTATTCTATTATCAACCCGACGTGTTCTAAAATTTCCTCAGAAGTCACCCACAAACATATTCTCAACGGAACAGTCCATCCATCATGCCCTCTTTGTGGAGCCGATCTGACCGGAGACCACCTTTTGTACACTTGCCTAAAACTTAAGGAGCATCAGGACTTTCCTTTTTGGTTCCCAAGTTCCATTACAACCATTAAAAACTCCAACATCCCTTAATATTTCCAAATTCTATAATCTTTTTAAGCACTAGTACATAAATATTTAGGACATAGATATGATTAAATCAAGACTCGTAGGCCCCAGTAGCTAGTTCTCGTTAAACTTGTATATTTAGTATATATTATGTTTAATGTGTTAAAATAAATTAAATAAAATTATATTATTATACTTATATTTAAATCCAGTCTTAATCTCACTGTCGTCGAGTGCAGTTGCAAGCGCGCATGACTTTTTGATTATTTCTATAACAACAACACCATTTACCGTATTTACCGTATTGGTGATTAGCAAACGTCTCGTGTATTAAAAAACAAAATCTTTTTGATTAAAGTTTGTCCGTTATTCGAGTATATACTTGTTGGAAACAACAAGTGTTGTCCGCTACTCCACCTGATAACGTTGTCGTCAACACAGGTGCAGCCAGCTGGCAGGCACCTCATAAATGGATGACTGTGTCCAAACGGAACAGAAGAGTATCCTCTTCTTCTTTCTCATCAGAGGAAACGTTAACAACTGATGAGGATAAATTCAATAAGGGAGCAATACCAAAAACAAATCCCAGAAAACCCAAACTCAACCCAAAGAAGAAAAGAGACACTTTGAGTGGAAACCGGTTTGAAGTGCTGGGGGAACTTGTACCTCAGGAATGTCAGGAAAAAACAGAAAAACCTCAGGAACAGGAGAAAAAGTCAAAACCACCACCTATTTTTGTCCCAGTGGTGACACACATTGAAGACATGAAACTCATGATCGCAGAAACCATCGACGGGAGTAATTATTCCTACAAAGCCGGGCATGACGGGCAAATACGCATCATGGTTGATAACATTGAAAACTACAGGAAATTGGTAGATGTCTTCTACAAGAAAAATGTCATATTTCACCACTATCAGTTAAAAGAAGAAAGGAAAGAAATACCGAGCGGTTATAAAAAACCTACACTTTACCACCTCAACTCAGCACATTATCAACAACCTTCAAGATCTGGGACATAAGGTAAGGGACCTCGTTAACGGTAAATCCCGCACCACTAAGGAACCAGTGTCAATATTCTTCGTTGGTCTTGAGCCAGCATCTAACAACAAGAAAATTCTGGCTTCAGTGAAGAGAGAATCATGACACGCGTTAATGAGATGATGCAGCAAATGGTGGCCCAGCTTACTTTGCAGTTCACTCAGATGCTGACCAATATGCAATAATAGGCGAATAGTTGAACACTTTTTAAAAATCAACAATATTGATGTCTTACACGTATCTAAATCACACCTAAACTCCTTATCCTACTTTAAAATCCAGGGCTACGATCTTATCAGTGCAAACCATCCAAGTGGCAGAGCTCGGGGTGGTGCAGCAATTCTAATCAAAACTACCATAAGATTTACCGAACAAGCTTCGATCACACTAGACTGGTTTCAAGCTGCGGTAGTGAAGGTATCAAGCTATTTTGGAGATATTACTTTAGCTGCGGTCTACGTACCTCCTAGATACAATGTCTTGCAGTCGATATTCCAGCAAGTCCTTGGTAAACTTGAATAGAGATTGTAGCATGTGGAGATTTTAACGCGAAGAATACTTGGTGGGGCTCCACACTCTCCAACTCAAAACGTGTTGCTCCGTATAAATGCATGCGGACCATGCACTATTCACTCCACAGGTGAACCAACATATTGGCCCAATGTTCTTATTGACGTTGCACACAAACCTGCCAGAATTTTTAGAAGAAGCACCTGAACCAATATCAAACCTGGCTTAAATGCACAGTTAACCCAGATATCCAGCTCAATACTGGCGCTGACATTGAAGCTGCAATAGAACACTTAGCATGAAGCCGCAACTCGCTCAACGCCCGCCCCCTCTGGCAGAAGTCCTCACTACAAGAGCGACCTCCGTCTCTGGTCTCCTGAAAATGCTGACATGGTATGAGAGAAGAGAAGACTACGAAGGGTCTGACATCTCTCCAGAAATCGGAGGGATAAAACGGCACTCAATCGAGCAACGAAAGAACTGACAAAGCTACTGGCTGCGGCAAAAAACAAGGCAACTGCAGATTTTCTTGCAGAAGGTGAACCAGGGAGTGCAGAGCATAATTTATGGAAAGCGACAAGATACCTTAACAGACCAACAAGGAGAAAGGTGCCTCTGCAGAGTCCAAACGGTACCTGATGAAGACAAGGCTCAGGAGTTTGCCAGGCATCTTGAAGCAACCTTCACCCCATTCAACTTCTGCTCAAACGCTGATGAACAAGATACGATCAGTTTCATTGACTCTGCATGTCAGATGGATCTACCAATACGCCCTGTTGAGCTACAAGAAGTTAAAAATGAAATTGCTTGCCTTAAACCAAAAAAATCCACTGGGTATGAGAAAATAGATGCTCTCTCCATCCGAGCCCTGCCCAACGTGTTACTACTTGTCGCGATATACAATGGCATTTTGAGGCTCAGTCATTTCCCTGCTCAATGGAAGTGCGCTGAGATAATCATGATTGCCAAACCAGGGAAGCCTGAACATAAATCATGCTCCTACCATCCAATTAGCCTGCTGGCCGTTCTCTCGAAGACATTCGAAAGAATATTTCTGATGAGACTGCTCCCGCTGCTGGACGATGGACGCATGATCCCTGATCACCACTTTGGATTCAGGAGGTTGCATAGAACACATGAGCAATGTCACAGAGAGGTCCAACATATACTTGAAGCATTCGAAAGCAAAGGGTATTGCTCAGCTGCCTTTCTGGATATACGTCAGGCGTTTGATAAAGTATAGCACCCACGACTGCTTTTTAAACTGAAGAAACTCCTCTCAGCACCGTACTATTTGGTAATCAAGTCTTACCTTGATAAGAGAACTTTCTATGTCACATGTGAAGATACAGAATCGGACATAAAGCAAATCAGAGCTGGAGTGCCACAAGGCAGTGTGCTAGGGCCAATACTCTATACGCTTTATACTGCTGACCTCCCGATTCTAAGTGATGATAACTTGATGTTAGCTACATACGCTGATGACACAGCCCTTCTGGCGTCTCACCCTGACCCAGCCACTGCCTCATCAATTTTGCAGAATCAGTTAAAAATTATTGAGCCATGGCTTAAAAGATAGAATATTGGTGTCAACGCAGGCTAATCTTCTCATGTCACCTTCGCTCTGAGATACACATCCTGTCCCCCGGTTCAGCTAAATGGAAATTACATACCAACTTTCACTTCAGCGAAGTACCTTGGATTGACACTTGATAAGCGCTTGACCTGGAGACCCCACATCAAAAACAAAAGGAAACAACTGAACCTCAAACTAATCAGGATGAGCTGGCTCTTGAGGCACAGTTCAAAATTAAGCACAAATAACAAGCTCCTTCTCTACAAAGCCATCCTCAAATCAGTATGGAATTATGACATTGAACTTTGGAGCACAACTTCAAAATCCAATGCCAAAATTATACAAAGTTTTCAGTCCAAAGTTTTAAGGAGGCTTGTCAACGCTGAATGGTATGTCCATTCAACTCAGTCATCCACAGAGACTTGCAGGTGTCAATTGTAAATGAGGAAATTGTGAACCGCAGTAGGAAACATGTTCTCCGACTTGAATCACAAGAAAATCACCTCGCTGTCAATTTGTTAGACAATAGCTTGCACACTCGTAGGTTAATGCGTTACCAATCCCTGGATCTCCCTTTCAGATCACCGGAACACTAAGCGATGTTCTTCAGTCAAGAAAATATTATAAATATAACTCTTAAGTAGTACTATAACAACATGTCATTCTCAACTCATAAAATTCGCCGGTTCTCCCCTTTGGGAGAGTTGCAAATAAAAATACAGTTGTACAAAAAAACAAAAATATTATTTATTTATTTATTTATTGTACAAAAAAAAAAAAAAAAAAAGAAAAAAACAATATGATATATAAACATGCACAGCTGTTTTTGTTTACTAACGTCGCTAACGCTTAAGTTGTTTATGTCCTTACGTTTAACGTCGTTTATGGCGTGAACTCTGTCAATGCCAAGAAAGCTGATAACGCTGCAGCCGTTTGTGTTATGATCAAAAAACAAAACGATAATGCGGTCATGTTGTGCTTTTGTAATTTGAGCTTGAATATTAAATTAAGCAGGTTGGCAGGCTGACTGTCAACTTTTTTTTTAGTTTTGTTTTTAGTTATATCGTTGGATAGGAACTCGGTTGTTTTATTTTGATTTCATTGCGGTGTTAAATAAAAATCATCAGATCGCGCATAAACAAACAAATAAATAAGTATATACATATGCTTTAATTATTTATTAAGTATGTATAAATTTTATGCACAGTGTCATGTTAATTTTGCGTTTTGTTTTAATCTACTGTACAAATGTGACAAAACTGCATTACGTCCAGTTTAAAGAAATATGTTAAAAAAAATAACTCAAAATATCAAATGGTGTTGTGTATGGAATACTTAAGTGAAATTAAACAAAAAGTGAAAAAAATACTGAAAGATTCATACATTTTTTAATCCTCTTAAAAAAGCACAAAAGTATTTCAAGAGCACCATAACGTTTAAAGGATACGAATACGAATACAAACCGGTTAAAAAGAGATTTCATAAATGATTTAAGATTTAAGTTTTCAAAATGATTTGTGGTCATTAATCTAATCTCTTAGTGGCCTTGTGAATGTATGAGCCTTTGCATGTGTGTATGGTTTTTTGATAATGAAGAGCGAACAGAAAAAGGAAAAACTCTTTACGGATGTTACTTTGCAAAACTTTGTGCTTAAAACGTTTTTGACAGCCGTCAGCATCGTGTGTCATAGTAAATGCTGCCATTCTTGTAGCTATAAAGTTGCGCTGCTTTAGTCCAACTAGACAATTCAATAAAGCTCTTCCTTCGTCTTCATAGAAAATAGTTTTAAAGAAAATCATCATTATAATTTTTTTTTTTATTTTGCATTTTTGTTTTCTTATGTGTCCATCAACATTTTAACTACTAGTTCAAAATTTCTGGTGAGTGATTTAGTTAGTTGTTTAAAATTTTTTGATTATTTCGTTTTACTAACATTAAATATGAAAATGGTGCGATTTAATTGTAAAATAAATGCGACTTGTTTTCTCTTGCAAATTTTGAACAATTAATCATTTGTCCTCATCCCCACAGGCAGTCGTCGTCGTTGTAGTCGTCTAATCGTTGAAGTCATCATCTTCCGCAACGCAAAACGGATAAAAACATAAACAAAAACGGAATATTGCTTCACATGTGCTTTTTGCCTGCTTTCCAGTTGAGTTCTTCACATCATCTCTCATTTAAAATATTTCCTTCGTTTAATCCTCAATTTCACCATCAATGAATGCTTAACATAAGTAGTGACAAGAACGAACCATAGTGACATTTCATAATCTACATCCGATTAAGAAAGGAAACTTGTTCGTCGGAACTACAATACATAGTTTCACAAGCACACATCATCTTCCTTAAACTTTGTGTGTGTCATCTAAGTTAAAAACCGTAAAATTTTTAAGCATTCCAAGATGATTTGTGCCTTATACGCCAGTTTGTTTTTCTTATGAATTGAGAGAATCATCGGATGCCTCCCAACGATATGAGTATGTACATACAATATGACAAAAATGAATTATTATCGAATACCTGCTTGAAAGATAATTGGGCTATAAAAAATGCACAAACTACGATAATCATATTCGTCTATGCAATTAATATCGTACGTATATCCATGTTTCGATGTTCATTTTCGGTATATAGTGGGTGTGTGGCTCGTTATCAGCTTGTTGTTATTTATAATGAGATGTAGAAACCTATTGAAGTAATTAGTACATACAACAATTGATGATAGACATGATAAGGCGATCTTTGAGGAAAAAAAACTCTCGATGATATATTGCACAACTAGTGAAAATCATCCTAACTCACCAGCCACTTGTTAACCAGCACTTCTGCTTTATTAAAAAATGTTGAAAATAGAATCGATGTATGGATAAAAACAAGGGGATTGCTGTAAGCATAAGTTCGATCAGAAGTTGAAACGTGCCCACAATATAATTTTTCTTTAGTGGAACCTGAATTAATTAATGCTCTTATTGTCGTCTCCATTTTTAGAAGTGCAGCAATGGAATGGCAAAGAAAAAAAATCAAGAAACACAAAAAAGGAGCAATCAACATATAATTAAAAGTCATGTAACCTATATATGTACTTCTGTGTACATACAATCTCATACTAAATGTGTACTTATAATATGTGGTACATACTTGTTGCTAAACTCACTTTTCTGCCAAATCATTCGAAGCGAATGAACCGAGTGATTCTTTTGGTTCTTGATTGAGTGACTTTTCCGTTGATTGATATTGGAACTTTCTCTAATAATGAGACTTCACATTAAACATCCTGAATGGCTTCCGGTACATTGCATGGAACTATCATGACAATGACGATGTCAAATAAACATCCATATACCTATGTATACAAACAAACAAACAAACAAGCATGCACTGTGTGTGCAGCATACTTAAGGAAAGTGCATGAAATGAGAAAGGACAAAGGCATTTATTAAAGCGAATAGTAAAGTAGAAACAGCGAAGGGAGAGTTGGCAATAAAACAGAAAGGATCTCAATATAGTAAATAAAGAGAAGTATTGTCAAGGAGATAACAAACAAGTTCTATTTCATTGGTGTCAGTCAGAGCCAGAATAATATGATAGCAAATACACAACTTGCTCACGTACAGAAGCATTCGCTTAAAACTTGAACGAGAAACAAAGTCGCATACAAGAAACGAAAGTCATTTTTGGTAACGATTTCAAAACGAATTGATGTCATTCGATTGTCATTTATACGCAACTATGAACGCTTCGTTACGCTGCGTGCAAGGACTTCCGGCTACAAATTCGCTTGATATCGTTCCACTTTCTATCATATCCTACTTTCTCTTTAGCTAACATTCAGTTGGTAAAGTTGTTAAGCGTCAGTA
Source organism: Amiota minor (assembly GCA_037043295.1). Lineage (NCBI taxonomy): Eukaryota > Metazoa > Arthropoda > Insecta > Diptera > Drosophilidae > Amiota > Amiota minor. The sequence goes on along the minus strand of JBAMAW010000102.1, from coordinate 187,671 downwards.
AGAGATTCATTCAAGTCGAGTTCCTTTACTTGCGTAAGTTCTTTTTTGTTTTTTTGAAACGAAAACTAATTTCATATGACTTGTGACTCGAACTTTTAACATTGGCTGGTCTTACCTATTTCTATAAATAAAAACTATTTGGCACACATACACACAATGTATGTTGGATATATTATAGAAAAATGCATAGAACTAAATAATACTAAACCTTCGACAACATTTATTCTTAATTGCAATCAGTTCCGTGTAACAGCACTCTGGATGAGTAGAAAACGTTACAGCAAGTAGCATTCTTCTTTTGTCGTACATTAGTACAATTATAATCTTAGTGATTATCTAGTTCCGATATACATATGTCCGCCCATAGTGTAAGTCTAGCGAAAGTTCTGTGGCTGTAATTTCTATGAAAGCTATTGTAGTTAGATTTTAGTTTTGTTTCCAATTAAACTGAAAGATCCATGATAAATGGCAGGTTCCATCTATTTCTCTAAATAGGCAAGGACAATGATCATTTTCAGCATTGATAAGAACCATAAAGTATCAAACGATCCGCGTAACAAGACGAATCGATTGGGCCTACACAAGGTTTATTGTGCAATAGTTTGTGTCAAAATCCATTATTGATTATTATTGATTTTTTTGTTCTTAGATAGCCTACTTCAATTAAAAAGTATGATTTCAAAGGTCGTTTATTTAAATTTTGTTACAACTAAAGTTCCATGTTTTCTTTGCAACTAACACACACAAAATAATCAAAATTTTGAGGGTGAAAGGTTAGATACCATATAGTGTTCTATATTTTTTTTCTAGAAATTTTTTTTTTTTTTTTTGTTTTGAAATAGATCGAACACTGGCTCCCGAAAAGTAAGGAGGTAACTAGAGCACATTAGCACAATATTGTTTGCTACGATAATTAGAACAATTTCTAATAAACACTTGTCTACTAATTTTAAAAGAACATTGATACAATTTATGCTCAAAATATAATTACAAATTATTCAGTACACAGCTAATTCTCAAGCTATATAAATGTAGTGCGACGAGCCACACACCCACGTTTTGACTTATAATCGGTTGCTGACAAAGGGGACATACTGACGTACATACATCTGTGTGTTAAGGACGTATGCTAGCAATTATTTTTTAAGTGTGAACAGTTTTATAAAAGGCAAAATAGAGAACAAATGTTTATTTGTCTGTTTGCGAATGCCTTAGACATGTCCCCAGTTGAGAAGTGACTGTCAGGTTGTAGGTGGTCGGCTTGTCCGTCCGTCCCTTCGTTTTTTCGTCGCTTAGTTAGTCTCTGTGGTAGTCCCATGATTCCTGTGCTTTGCCCATAAATGTATGTCACTCACCTATTGTCCCATCTGTATATGGTTTCATTGTTGTCTTTTGCATTTCACCCATTTTATTCTTCGAGATACATAAAATTTTGCAAACATATAGCATTGTTCATGTGCACTTTAGCTACTTTGGTAACACGTTTTGCCTGCCTCACATTTCATCAAGTCTCACTGCTGGTAACACCAAAGAATTACTTTATTCTCGCTTTATATATTATAAGTATATGTTTTCTTTGCTTTATTTGTCAGATGACAACCTGTGAATTTTAAATATGGCATACATAGATCTCATAACAAATGACAGTACGAGAATGACCAATAAACCTGTTGAATTAAACTTTTAAATATTTTCAAGCACTGGAACTATTATTATAGCATATAATAACATTAAATAAGAATTAATTTTTGAACGTCAAAACAACAACAAAAATACATTGAAATAAAATAATTCTGGTTGATTACTCAATTAAATCAGAATGTTTCGTAAAACGTTGGATTCAACTCTATTGCAAAGTTTTTACTGTGGTAAAATCTACGATAAAGATGAAAATGTTACTGCCCTTGATTTTTCAAGTGATGGCAAGTATTTGGTATCATGTAATACTGGTAAGCAGATTAATTTCTACGACTGTTTCTCGAGCCATATGCGTGCCAATCCGTTTCCAGCCAAAAAATATGGTGTTGATTTGGTACGCTTTGCTGGCTGCAATGACAAACTGGTTCATAGTTCAACATTGGTAAGTTGATGATTCTTAACAAAATATTTGACATTTTAAAATCTTTAAATCTGTACAATTCAATTGATTAGGTGGACGATAGTTTACGGTATTTGGATTTGACTAAAAAGCAATTTATTTCGTATTTCAAGGGTCATACGGCCAAAGTGACATCGCTAACAGTAGCACCCACAAAGCACTGCTGCCTTTCTAGCTCAGAAGACAAAACCATACGTTTGTGGGATTTCCGCACTGCAAAGGCGCAATGTTTACTTCGGTTGGAGTCACCGCCAATTGCAACTTGCGACAATAGTGAACTCATTGTGGCCGCTATTACACATTCCAAGTTAGTTGAGTTGTACGATTTGCGACTATATGACAAACATCCTTTTGTTGTATTCAAGCATGCTGAGGAACGTTTTTGCGATTGGACTGGAGTGAAATTTTCGCCGGATAATCGCAAAATAATGATTACTACAAATGGCACAATCATACGCATGTTGGATGCTTTCAATGGACGTCTCTTGCACATCTGTAAGGGCTTTACAAATCGTAACTCCATTCCTTTAGAACCTGATTTCACAATGGACTCAAAATATATGATAAGCGGTAGCTCTAATGGATTCATTCACACTTGGGAGGTTGATAAAGATCGTAAGATTTGCCGTGCCATCAGAGACCCTTCTCAAGAAAGCCTTATTAAAATAGTGCGCTTCAATCCAAAACTAATGATGTATGCTGCAGCTGGTGATAAAATGGGCTTCTGGATACCACTACCATAGGATTAGTATATAATATGATTCGTATTACTATCTAGTATCGCATTGACAAATAAAATGTTCAATTCGATTGCACGAATTAAATGTAACTTTAGATTATAATCTACTATATAGGCGTATTAAACTTAAAGGCATGGACTTTCCCAGAAACTTTACAAGTGTGTGAATGCAGCGCACTAACCTCTTGGCCAACGAGCGGATCAATTTTATAAAGAAAGTTTCGTGCTAGAGTCATTGCTATATTAGCGCTCTCTTTCATAACGTTGCCTATGTTTCCAGTAAATTGTAATGTCCCATCCAACTTAGTGGAATTATCACGTACACAACTTTTTGCTGTCTCCACATACATACAAAGCACTACCTTCCAAGGCGGTCCAAGATAAACCCATCGCTCCTCCAGGTGTGGTAACTGTATACATTCGATCATTGTTAAAAACTTTTGCCAATATAATCAGCCAAAGTTTTTCCCGTTTAGTCAATTTCATCAATAAGGACCAATGGATTCTCAGTTTGTGTTGATTTTAGGCACTGAATAAGTTTCCCAGGCATTGCTCCATCATAGGTGCGACGATGACCCTTAATTTCAGCAACATCCGACATACCACCAACGCTAAAGCGATAGATTTCTCTGTTTAGTACACGTGCGATAGATCGTGCTGTGCTCATCTTCCCTATTCCAGGTGGGCCATAAATGCAAAGAATGCGACCCTGTGTGCTACCCTTAAGATAACTAACCGCAATAAACTCTAAAATTCGTCTCTTAACCTCCTCAATACCATGGTGATTGCTATCGAGAATTTTTTCAGCCACAACAATATTAAAATTTTACATTCCCCAAGGTAGATCGATCGAGGTAGGTGCGTGTCACATTGAACTCAGAGCCACTATTATCTAAAAAAGATAGTTTTTATTCTGAAGGTTTTCACGGTACTGTTCATTTACGGCCACTTTTTCGTCTTTTTCCATTCCGAGTTCAAGCTCGATCATTTTCATGTTTTTTCAATACGAATTTCCAATGCGTTTTCGCAAAATCAGATTCCATCTTGTATTTAATCCTTTGCTGCAGTTTGGCGAATTCAATTTCCTTATCTAGTAATACTTTTGCCAAAAACAAAAGCTTACGAATATTAACCTTCTCAAGTATTTCCTGAATTTTTGCTGGCTCACCCGAACATTTCTGACCTGACAATATTGTGTTTCTGATTTAACATACACGACACACTCACCTCATATAGTGTTTTATGGAAATTAGAAGCGCCTTTTTTTCCGCCGCATGCATCGTATGCACATTTGGCATCCGCAATTAAGCTTTAGAATTTAAATAGACTGAGAGTTTTTTCAGACTAAAACACTTCGACGTATCACTGGTGCTCCATGGTATATGCAGAATAGTGACATTGACAGCGATCTGGGCATCCAGATGATCCAGGCTCAATCCACTGCATATATTAGCAGATTATCGGCTGTTTCGAACTATTTGCTCAGAACACTTCTATCCGGGATAAGTAAGAGAAGATTAAAACATTCTCAGCCTATAGATGTAGTCTAAAAAATAATTTTTTTCTTACTTCTATCAATAATATCTAGATGTAAATATCCTTTACATTTTTGTTGTATCATATATAAGTTTCTAATTAAAAAGTAATTATAATAATTATATTACTAACTAGATGCTTCAAGTCTAATTTACGAAGTAAGAGGGTTTTATACCATATAGGGCTTTTTCTTTTCCAAATTTTTTCTTATCTTATATAAATGCATGTCTGTTAACATATTTCTGTTGAAAGCTACTTGTTAAAAGCTAAACAAAATGTATTTATTTTTTAAGTAATTAAGCATAGTAATATTTTGTAGAATTAAATAATAGATATTAAAAAAAATAATTTTTAAGATTCCTGTATAATATTTAATTTTAGTCAAATGTTAGTTAAATGTGGACATGTGATATATGTATCTGTTTATCAAATGTGGTACCAAATTAAATATTTTTTCAAGTACCCGTACTGTGATATTCTTGTCTTTAAGATCAGACAGAGCACAATATAATTTTCATTCCGTTGTGTCTGAAATTTACGCATAGTATATTTATACTTAGTTACTTTACACTTTTCACTTGCATTCTGTTTTAAGCATTGGAAAGTAAAAAATCACTTAAGATGCACATGTTTGGGCGTAACATACGAGTATCTGGTGCATTGCATTCATGAAATATGTACGGCTTCGGATGGATATGGACTTTTGTTGCAATTTACTTCAAAGCTTTTGGCGTTTTATATTGTTCGATGACGACGCAATGAAGGAAGATTTCAATGTTTAACATTTTCCAATAGCAACAACAGGAGTTGTTCTGAATCAGAATTTGTACTTTATTCATCCATTAAGTTGATTCCAAGTAAGCGTTGCGTTCATATACACTTGTATTACTATGCCCTGTACTCTTACATGTGTTACAGGGTATTTTAAATTTTTGTAAATGTATGTAGCAATCCGAAGCAAGCGTATAAAAGACTTTAGAGAAAAAAAAAGGGATTGTTTCATGATTTATCCATCGGTTTCCGTTTTTCTTCGTAAACTGTATGCGTTAGAAATCTTAAATTTGGTATTACGACTGTGAAGCAAAATATATTTATAATTTAAAAATATTAATTGCATCAAAATTATGAAGCCTCATTCTTCATAAAAACAATGAAAATTGAAGAAAATACAGAATTGAAGGGTATCGGATAGTATATCCACCCTACTACATGGTACTACATTCCAGTTCATGTCTATGTCTAAGTCTTAATAAACTTGAATAGGTTCTGAAATCTCAAATTGATGAGAATATTTTGATGTCAATATTTCCAATCCAATGAATAACGTTAAAACGCGCACGGTAAAATCAGATGAAGTCATTGACCAGCACTTGAAGCGAATTGCTGATGTGTATTATTTATTAGAGCTCAATATGATTTTTGCCTATGATTGTCATTTTAGACTGATGATGCTTCTTTCGGTCAATCACTTGAGTAATTACAATCAATTGACCCTGAACACTTTTTCCAGTTTACCTGATTATTGATAGCTTCACTGTTGTTCTTGTGCATATATACTTTTCAGACAGAAACTTTACTCTTTAATCGCATTTGTTGCTTAAAGTAGACATTTTAATATAAACAATACCATATAATAAAATAAGTAGAACCAAAGACGATTTTTGATTTATTGAAAATATAGTAAATAAGTAAATACCATAACATACTTGTATGTACGTACATATGTTACTAAGCGTCATCTGTAAACAACAATAAAACATTTTATAATTTAGCAATATTATTACCAATTAACTCTGAATAAATCAAGTAAATTAAACGTATAACTTAGTCATACCTTACAGTATGTACAGTATAAAAGGATCGCATTAACTAGAAGCCAAAATTTAAAGCATTTTATTTTGGTTTGGAGCTCCGAAATTCTACATTGGCTATGATCTCAACTAGTCAAAATGCTCCACTGTAGATGATTTAAGTTTTATATATTTTTGGTGCGGTTTCCGAATTTTTAACGGAAGGTATTTTATGTACAATATATACATTCTTAATAATTCTAAATAAGTTTCGGTATATTAATCTTTTTTATTGTTATTGTAGTTTTTAGAATCAATAATTTTTGTCAACATTAAATCAATTTCATTTTCAAGAACTGCGCAATACTATACTTCAAAGTTTATTTTAAGTAAATTGCGGGCAACATTTAACTACATACAATAAAACTTATTTGAATGAATGAATGCCAAGAAGCCTTTTAAATACAATATAAGACGTAAAACAAGAAACAAAAGCAAACATTGTTTTCTTCAGTTTGTTGAAAATGAGTATGTCTAATCATCAAACTCTAATTATTCAAGATTAATTAGTTCTTTCCGAAGAAATAGAGAAGTTAATTTTAGTCATAGCAGGGACGTACAGAGGGGAGGGCCAGAGAATGGTCCAAACGTACGTACATGAGGACTCCTAATTTGTGGTCACATAAGTTAAATTCTGCCATGAATTACGAATTTTCTATTGAATAGAAGAATAATCCTGCTATTTCAATAGGTACGAGTATAATATCGTTTGTCTACCATTGTATTGCTTACAAGGAAAAATAGAATTAAAAGAAATTCTTTCTTCTTCCGAAGAGCTATACTCTCTTCTGACGAGTGATCATTCTAAATCAAAACCATTTATCAGCAATATGCTTCAAAATAACAATGTTTTTTCAATGACCATGCGAAGCAGGGCGGGTCTCTAGTATATACAGTATGTACATATGGTAAAGTAAACAAACAAACTTTTCTTTAAAACTAAAAAGGCGCCCAAACAAAAGAACATAGCTAACCCGATTTATCTTATCATACTGATAATACTGACAAATAAAATATGCAGATGTACTATTTGATTTATAAGATTTCAATATCCTTCTTCAGGTTGTTGCACAAATTGGCATAAGCTTAATTAATAAACATTTTAAGCCATAATTTATGGATGCAGATAATAACAATCGTTGACTGACAAATCAACCTGGTACTCTCATATTTTTTTTTTTTTTTTTTTTTTAGCATTTTGAGTAGGAATCGTTTTAAATAAATATATTCATATTGTATAGTGAATATTTCTGAATATGCAATAATTCTCTTATGACCTTTTTAACTTTAAATCATTTTAATATCCACTAAAGGAATACAATTGTTGAAAATTAGATAAAATTTTGCATAGAAATTACTTTTTGCTTAATTTTTTTTTACCTTTCTTCATATTTGCATTACATAATTAAATTTCCCTCTCTTAGTCAACAAAATGATGAGGAAATACGGGGCATTCGATATCGGGCCTAACCAATTTGTTGCAGCATCCTAATTTCTTATTTTTTTTTTTTTTTCTTATTTTGTTGTGTATTCTTGTTTCTTAAAATGTATCCGATTGTTTAATGAGCTTTGAACGAAACTCATAGAAATCAATGATGTGAAGTTTATGTAGCGACCAAGAAAAGCAGCAACAAGGACTCAGTCAGTGAATCCATTGACGCTGACTGACATGGCCAACGGGTTGTTTGTTTTACGTTGTCTCCCATAAGATGGGAGAAACAGGGCAAAGAAGCACAACAGAAAACAAAAAACAAAATACAATACGTATATCCATAATAATCAACTTGCTTTAACTATGTATAGAATGTCGATAAAGGCTCGAAGGTGTTCTGTGTTTTGTAGTAGGTGTCGGAAACATGCCTTTCCATCTCTCTTCTAATATTCTTTCTAGTTTGTTCAATGAATCGAAAATGTTTACAAATATGCTAAAAATATGCAATACATTTCTATATAAAGACATCATCAATAGTCTGTAGGCGAATATATGTATGTACCATACAATACCTAACGTACCTATGTATCTACTACTACTACTACTACTACTACTACTACTACAATATTGTATTGAAGTTTATTTCGTTTATTTGTTTATTCATTCTTTCTTGTTCTTTGGGGTAATGTGATGGTATCTATTTGTCTGGGGGGAATAGGATTTGTTGGTCACTGGGTTTTTTTCTTTTTTTCTTCTAAGTTTCGATCTAAGCGCAATACAAAGAAGAACAAAAATTCAAAGTTTATTATTTTTGTACTGTATATTGTGTTTATCTGTCTGTGTCCTTCATTTTAAGATACTTTAGATAGTATGAAGTACAGTAGAGGCCACAATAAATTAAAGAAATGTATTAAATTTAAAGAGTTAAAGATTTTTTTGAAATTTCTTTATAAATGAGTTATTAATTATCTTTAGGATTCAAAATAATAAATATGAATAAATTGAATATAATTCATAAGTACGTACATACATATGTATATTGTTGATTCCTTCTCCCTATAGATATTTACTTATTCATATAAAATACAATAAAGTGAGTTGTCTGAGTATGTATTTCTTGTATCATATATACCTTACAGGAAATGAAAAGCATTTGCTATACTCTGCTGTTCTAAAATGTATCAATTTTCATAAATCATTAAGTTGACTGACTGACGGAGTCATCTACCTTACTAGTGTATAAACGCATCGAATCATCTTCCAATCGTAGAAAAATGTTTTAGAGTCTCTTTAGAATGCCACAAAAAAAAAAAGTGGAGAAGGTAGAATGGAGCCTTTAAAAAAAAAAAATGAAAAAAAAAGCAAGAAAAAGGAAATCGTATATGTAATAAAATTTAAATTTTATGCAAATTAGTTGACAAATAAAGGAATGAAATTTTTCGTATGTATACCCGTATTCTTTTTCTATTGCTTTATCGAATCAAGGTCTTCTTCTAATATTTTTCACTTCACTCTCAGTCAAATATTTGTTCAGCATTAAAGGAGATATCGTGAAAACATATTAAGTACATTTATACGGTATGTATGTATTCATGATTAGCATGAGGAGGCAACTCAATTTCTCAGTTTTTTAAAATAAACTAAATTTTATTGATATTCATATTTTGTTCAGATCAATTCTTACTGCTTCTATGATCTGACCACAAAAGTCCTCCTGTTTTCGAATTAGAGTTCATAGATCATTTGAATCTGTCATGAAGAAGAGGTTTAAGTTAAAAAAAAAAAAAAACACAACAACAACAAAACCACATATGAAAGGAGCTTTGTATTCAATAGTATGCGGCACCGAAAATATTTTGTAATGGGACAAATGTGAAAATTTCTTATATAAAACTAGTTATCCCGGCGTGCGTTGCTACGCCCTCGCACAAAAAAGATAAGAGAGCATATACGTATGGAAACATTTCTTCCTTTGATGAAAATCAAGGAGATATGTGGGGATGGGAGCTATAACAGAGAAAGGAATGGAGCGCTGTAGACGATGACCGCCGATAAAAATAAAAAATGGGCCAAGTGCGAGTCAGACTCGTACACGGAGGGTTCAGTACCAGATTGTGGTTTTATGGGAGGTACCCCCTCTATTAGTCTGATTTGACTGCTTCCAACAAATGTACCGCGCCTATATCAGAAACTTATAGTTAGACACTAATTTCAGTTCAATAGTTCAAAAAACAAAAAAGTTTACCGAATAGGAACCTGAATTTTAATGGTGGGTTTGTATGGGAGATACTCCTCCTAGTTGGCCGATTTGATTGATAGATGTGTAGCGCCTATGTCAAGAACTTATAGTGTCTACATATCAGTTCGATAGAACAAAAAAAGTTTTTCGAATAAGAAACTGAGTTTTAATGGTGGGTTTGTATGGGAAGTACCCTCCCTAGTGGACTGATCAAACTGAAATTTCACAATATAAGTCTCTGATGCATAGCTACCAACCATCGAAATTTCAAGATCGTGGGATTACTGGGTCGTTTAGCTGCCATACAAACCAAAATATTTCTTGTATGGGGACCCCTTTCACTTTTTAAAAATATTTTAGTTTTAGTATTTGTTGCTAATTCCCGGATAGAACTACTACATATTCTGTAAAAATTTCAACTCTGTAGCTATTACGGTTTGCAAATCCATTCCTTCACGTTTTATGTCACGTCCCACTGAAACGGGATATCCTATGTCCGTCTCCTAGTTCTAAGCTACCTCCCCACCAATTTTCAGCCAAATCGGTTCAACCGTTCTTGAGTTATAAATAGTGTAACTAACACGACTATCTTTTATATACATATATTGTGAATCTAAACCATTCTCAGATCCCCTTGAACACACACAAAAAATTTCATCAAAATCGGTCCAGTCGTTTAAGAGAAGTTCAGTGACATACACACTCACAGAAGAATTATATATATAAAGATGTATTTAAGTGTTGTTAAGACTGACTGTTAATGATTGTTTCTTATTTTTAACAAAATTTCCAAATTAACAAGAAAATACTCTTTTATATAAGACCGGGTTTAATATTGTTCATATTATGTATATAGGGCAATGATGATGAGTGATTTTAAAGGATTTCAAAAATAACTATACAACATAGTGTTCCGGTTTTTTCCCCAACACATGCAATTTTAATTCGAAAAAAATACAACAACTAAGGGATAAAGTCGAACAAAGTCATTAAAAACTTTTGTGGATTTTAGTTTAGTTTAGTTTGGGTGAGCTTTTAAGCAAAGTGTTTACAAATTCAACACATTCTTAAGATACATACTCGTACATACAAATTCAGATTAGAAAAGAAAACGAATAAAAAAAGGTCACATCTTTTTTTTTTTTTTTTTTTTTTTTTGTCAATAAATGACTAAAATGAAATCAAATAAAATAAATGAAATAAAATTCTATTTCGATATTTTTACATAATATTATTGAAAGCTCTCCTTCCGTTTTGAATAAGAATGAATATTAAGTGGATCTGATAAGAGCCAGACTCTTGATTTATAAATATTTCATAATTTGAATAATGGCAAAAAAAAAAAAAATAATTGTCTAAATACGCATCAAGTTGAATGATTTAACATACATATCTGCTGTTATTGTAATTTCAATTCTATAGAACCACTTATCTTTAATTCATTTATTCAGAACACATACTTGCCACAACTCTTCAATATGTTGTATGTACGTGTAAATGTTCAATATATTTTTATGAGATGATATTTTATTTATATTACCAAACATACGAGGGTCGTTCAATAAGTCCTTTGATATTGGTAGAAAATCTATGTATATATTTATTATTATTTTTTTTGTAATTTTCTTCTTTTAGCTCAATACACATAAGTATAGTTCAGCATTCTTTCGATTTTTGATCGAATCTAAATAATACAGGGTCTCAAGGTCCCAGAATATAATAATATATTATTAATTTTTTCCATGGCCACTACACACGTATATTGTCATCGTGGAAATGCAATTTTTTCATAGCCATTTATGGTCATTTTTCTTCAAATCAGTGTTGATTTTATCCAACAGCTTTGAATAATATTCGCGTACACCCCAAAAAGAAAAGACCAGCACCATGACCTTGTCGGCTTGTTGGCCAACAGACTCACCTTGATCTTCTTTGGTGCACGTTCCTACATAGAAGTATACTGCTTTGACTTGATGTATTGTGTAGTTCTTGGTGCAAAAACTTGTTCGATTGGCGCTGGAACATCGCCAAATACTCTTTTGAATCAGCCACATGGCTGCGCTTTTAGTCGAGTTTGATCAATTGCGGCAGCCATCGCGCGAATAGTTTTTCAGGTTCCAATATTCATGTGTACACAATATCAGTCACCTATATCACTATCCTTCTCCGATCATAGAAAATCATTCCATATTGAGACTTTAACAGTTTATAGGGCGCCGTCTCTCGGATTTTCTAAGGACTAATTTAACTGCCGGCGTATAACTAACTAATATGTAAGTATGTATAACATATGCAATCTTTAGTTTTCTTTTTTCCTTTTCTTAAAACAAAATTTTGTCGGCTACATAGTGAAATAAACATTACTTTTTACTATACATACTTGTAGATTGAAATCATTGTTATTAGAGTAAGTAGTTAAAGAAAAATGTGGCGCAGAGCCGATTTTAAAAGAGCAGAGAATGAAATGGAAGAAAAGAAATTTCAGAAAAACCATAATATTCCTTATTTATTTATAGCTGAAAGTAAAAAAACGCAATACAGGAAATTTTTACAAATGAAGCAAACTTTGATTTTATTGCCGTCTACCTGAGTTTTTGAATTCGAAGTCTGCAATCAATCGTGACGAGTTAATAGCAGCCAACAAGTTATATAAATAAACTAGGGTATCCTGCCCGACGTCGTACGGCCAATCGGATTCCTTAAACTTCACTTTCAGTAGAACGCAAGTGGATTGGGCCATACCTACAGTTGCGGTTTTGCACCATCGCTATTAATAAGTTGAATTGCAATTCTGGTATTTCATTTTTGCTTCCCGCTGCACTTTAATTTGGCTAAATGGATAGTTAGTCACATTAATAATTCCAGTGACTTACCAAATCCACAACAATGCACAGCTCCCTGGTCTTGCCTTAAGTGTTATTGTATTATTGAGTCCTTTAATTTATTCAAAACTAACTGTAGTACATTGCGCAGAATCAGACAAATCAAATGCAGTATTTGATCCACCAATTTCTCGACAACAGCGTCACATATCGAATCCAAAAGTACTCTGTTATGTTCAAGGCTAAAACCAACCATGCACGCATTCACAAAATGTCATTGCAATCAGATGAACGAACGGTATAGCCGCGCATAAGACTCAATATGAACACACATAAGAGAAGTTCAGTGACATACACACTCACAGAAGAATTATATATATAAAGATTGTGAATCTAAACCATTCTCAGATCCCCTTGAACACACACAAAAAATTTCATCAAAATCGGTCCAGTCGTTTAAGAGAAGTTCAGTGACATACACACTCACAGAAGAATTATATATATAAAGATAAACTACATACTAAGTAAACTCGATCGAAAAAAATCTAGTAAAACTGCGGATATAATATCAACATAAAATTATCTTCGTCTATGCCGAAGTGGTCTAATTCGGTTGGTTCCAACAAATGTACTGCGTCTATATTGCAAACTGATAGTGTCCAAGTTTCAGTTCGATAGGACAAAAAACAAAAAAGTTTTTCTAATAAGAACATGAATTCAAATGGGTGGTTTGAATGGGACCAGTTTGCATACATTCAGACGGACAGGCGGACATGACTTAATCAATTCGTCTAATCGAGCTGATCAAGAATATAAGTATATACTTTCCGTGGTTCTTTTTTTTTTATCTCCTTCTGCCTGTTACAAAACTTCATGACAAACTTATAATACTATTCATTTCCGTGAAGAGTATAAAAATTATAATAGGCTCTAATCTTGCTGAAAACTATAAGCATGAATTTAAACATAAAGCCTTCGAACATGTTCAGTTTTTTTAAAACATATATAAAACCTCATAGTTCTTCCTACATTATATACATATTCTGTACTATATACTATATCTATTAACAATTTAATTTCTGAGTATTTGCAAATCGATCTACGCCATTACTGGATCACTTCTTCTGTTTTATAGAAGACTGAACGTTATAAAATTCATATCGTACATATAAATGCAAGTATATATTGGTAGAAATTTTTGTTCTACCAACACTTATTAACAACACTTTTAAAATACCTAACATCCTCCATTGTAAGAATGTATTGAAATCTAAACTCATTCTCAGCTTTGAGAATGGCATGAAAATGAAATAATCACTTACTTGATGCTTGCTCATTGTATTGTGTTACAAGTCTTATATAAAAAATTTAGTATCTTCCTATATAGAAAATGTGGTGAAATTATTTTTATTGTTCATTATGAGAAAAATAAATCAACCCATGTAAACATTGAGAGCTGGTTTAATTTACTTTATCATTTAAAATTTAACTTCAAACTACAATAGGTGACAAAAAAAAAAAAAAAAAAAAGTAGAAAAAGTACTAAGTCACAATGAATAAAACGTGTTAATATCTCAAGGCTCTAAAGTTTTATAGATAGAACTGCTGCAGCCTTGGAAAATCATTACCATTAGGAAGTTACATTCTTTCTAAATGATTGTACTTATCCTCCAATATATTTAAGCAATACTAGAATTCCTTAATACACTGAGTATGGTATGGTATGTATCCTGGCCTCACTCACAGTAAAAACGCATACAAACTATATCCCACGGGCTCCAGATATACAATATGCATACAAGGTCTTTCGCAAAGCAAACGAGAATTTTTCAAATACAATGAAGGTACATCCTTCACTGACATTCTGTCAAAATTTCACGACCAACGGACATTTAGAAGACGAGTTATTGCTTTATAAGTGACAGTGTGTCGGTCGAAGAATGAACTTCGAACAAAGAGCGAAGATTAAGTTTTGTTTTAAATTAATGAAACAGGTGTATGGTGACAATTGTTGATCTTGTGCCAGAGTCCATGAGTGATTTAAACGATTTAAAGAAGATCGTGAGAACATCATGGACGATGAACATCCCGGTTTCGTGATTACACTATGTAACATTGAAATTGTGCGTGATTTTATAAAACACTAGGTGTCCCGGCTTGCGTTGCGCGCCCTCCCTCACGTTGTTCGTTTGTTAAGTTTTTAAGAATCATAGTATTAAAATAAAATAAAATTTCCTCAGCTCCCCTACGTATATAAAAGTCGGTCCAGCTGTTCTTGAGTTAGAAATGGTGTTAATACACACGACTTTTATATGTGTATTATTAACGAAAGCAAGTATGTTTTTGTGTTTGTTTGTTCTCTTTGTTTTCTTGCATGTTGTTTTCGTTGCGATAGAGAGCTATAGATTCGCGCCATCTATCGTTATACTGTAAAACATACAATAAACATGAAACAGAAACGGAGTTCTAAAGCAATCAGCTTTTTGTATTGGAGCATAATGATCTTACAGTAGAGTCAAAATAAATGCACAAAATACCTATATAAAAACTTGCGAGTTGCAACAAAGTGGATAGCATATAAACATTCCTTATGAAGAAACACATATATGTACATGCCAACTTTCATGCTGATTGACAAAACGGTGTCGGAGTTCAGCGCCGTTAAACTGAAATTCTAGACCTATTATATATATAATTGTGAATCTAAACTATTCTCAGATCCCCTTGAACACACACAAAAAATTTCATCAAAATCGGTCCAGTCGTTTAAGAGAAGTTCAGTGACATACACACTCACAGAAGAATTTATATATATAATTGTGAATCTAAATCATTCTCAGATCCCCTTGAACACACACAAAAAATTTCATCAAAATCGGTCCAGTCGTTTAAGAGAAGTTCAGTGACATACACACTCACAGAAGAATTATATATATAAAGATGAGCCAAAATCTTCATTGTGATACATGCCAATAGAATTGAACATATCAAAAGATTCACTTCATCGCATTTTGACTGAAATCAGGAAGGTTTGTGTTCGCTTTGTTCCACACAAATTGACTGATGATCAAAAATTGCTCCGGCTCCGGATTCAACATTGCGAGGACTTAATTAAAGAGTCGAAAAATGACCCAAACATCAAGTACAGTACAGTGTTACTAACGACGAGATGTGGTGTTTTCAATTTGACACCGAAACAAAGCGTTAAAATGCCGAGTGGAAGCAAACAAGTGAGCCAGATCAAAAAAAAAAAAAAAAACCGTCGCAAGAAGTCAATAGTTAAGACACTTTTATTGTAACTTGTTTCTACGATGAAGAGAGTAATCCACAAGAAGTTCATGGCACAAGATCAAACGATTAATATGCCGTATTATCTTGGTGTAATGAAGCGTTTGTTGTCGCGATTTCGCCGCGTGAGTCCGCAATACCGTGAAAATGTCAAATGGCACCTTTTGCACGATAATGCGCTGGCTCATCGTTTGACACTCATCACTGATTTTTTTTTTTACCAAAAAACCAAATTTTAACCATCAACCACTTACCGTATTTTGCTCATTTGCCACTTTGCGACTTCTTTTTCTTCGGACAACTACATTTGCCACTGCAAGGAAAGCGCTATGCCGATATTGAGACTATACAAAAGTCGTCGACCGCGATTCAGAAAGACATTCTTTCAGAACGGCTAAAAAATTCATTCCACATGCTAATTGATCGTGCAAAACGTTGTATCGATGTGATAAAAAAAAATGTTATGTTGTTTTTGAAAGTGTCTCGTTTACTTTGCGACAGTTCTTGAACTGTTGTACATACAAGATACCTAAAGTTAAAGAAATTAACATTGTCATACAAATTTAAGATTTTACTATTTTTTGCTGCTAAATAATTATTGCACGTTAAGAATCACAATACAGCAGACATAAAATATTCGTTTAAAAAAGTTTGTAACTTTAATTCCACAGAATACACTTTACCAACTTTTAATTTAATAAGGAAACGTAACGTAAGCCTACCTCAATACGAGTATTTATTTTGAATATACTTAGAATGTCAAATTAAAGAGAATGAAACGTCTTAGAAACGCTTTCAAAAGTACATAACATCTTTGTATACACAAAACTTTGCACAAAACAAGAATAAGAGCAATTTACAAGCATTTCGAGTTTACAAATTTAACTCTTTACCTATGGTACACTCATTTATCTTGCTTATTTGTTGTTCACTTTTTCCCAAGTTCCACTATCTCCTGCGCTTGACTCCTGTATCATATGCTTGTGGATATGAATATGTATCCAAAAATATTATAGAAAAGTACACAGTCCTGAACCATGAACATGAACATGAACATTAAAGCAGATGCAGATGCGAGGAATACTTGTGTATTCACTTGTTGATGGTTAACCGAATAAGATTTTCGAATGTGCAAGTCCAAAAGCGAACATTTCGGACAATGACCACTACTACCACGAATTTTTATTACATACGATATGTACTTTCCATTCCTACCATAGTTCAGACCCCAAAACGAAAATCCGCTAACATTTTAGTAAACCGTAGAAGCATAGACAAGTTACTTGATAAGACATGCAAATATTGTTGGTCTTTTTCCCTTTTTTTTTTTTTTTGTTTTTTTTTTTGTGTTTAATCTAGAACAAGTAAAACGAAGGTTAACCACGGCTTTGCCGAAATTGATATACTCTTCACGCATTCAAAAAAACATTTTTGCCTACGCTCCTGTAATTGAGCATTCAGAAATATTTGATTATTAATTTGACTTATGTTTAGCGTATATATACAGCATTTCAACATTGAGACCAAAATATTTGTATGGAAGTTATACGACCCAGTAATTCCCAGATCTTGAAATTTACGCGATTGGTGTATATGGGCCAGGTACCTATACTATCCAAATTTCAGTTCGATAATACAAAAAACAAAAAAGTTTTCTAAAACTCGTAAGAACATTAATTTAAATCTACGTATCCAAATTTCAGTTCGATAGTATAAAAGAAATTAAAAAACCTTTTTCTGATAATTATCTGAATTTCAATAAGTGTTTTAATCGGCCCGATTCGGCTGGTTCCGAAAATTCAGCTCTCTACCTCAAAAAGTGATTGATTTTGCATACCTAGAGACGGGCAGACATATAGACGGACATGGCATAATCAGTTCGTCTCGTCGAGCTTATCAAAAATATATACATAAATAGTAACCATATACTATTGTCTGTTGTCTCCTTCTGCCTGTTACAAACTTCATGATAAACTTATAACACACACTGAAGAGTATAAAAAGTAAGGGTAAATTAATACATATGATGTGGTAGGTTCAACTGTCATATACCCTATATATGCACACTTGTTTGCAATATTCTTTTTGGGTTGGGTGGCAATAAATGATTATAGATTTTAGTACTTGTTTTCTTAAAATTATAAACATAAAATTTCAAGATGTCATTGTTTTATTATAACGGGAAGAGATAAATGTATAACAGGAAGAGATGAATGGACTAAAAATGTAAATTCCTTAGGTTGGTATACCAACTTTCATTAATCTAGCTCTCATGGTCATGATTCTTCAGTAAACTAGCCAAAGAGCAAACTAAATTTCTCACTTACAATTTCTTTCATGTTCTAGAATATATAGTATTCCTCCTTCAGAATATTTAAATACAACAATTGTTCGAAAACAAAAACATACTACTGTTAACCACTCGAATAAAATTGTGAGAAAATTCAACTGAGTAAACTTCCTTAAGTAAATATACACAATTTTAAGAAAGCACACATATCATAAGACCGATAAATACACAGATCAACTTATTAAACTTTTTGCTAAATTTGAATTTCAATAATATGAGTATGTTGACTTTGAAGCTCCTTGTGTGATTTTCGTGTAACTCTTTGTAAATTATATTTCAGTTTTCCAAAATATTTAGTATGGGTTTTGATGAAATTTGCCTTGGCTATGTAGGAAAAAGAGAAATATGTAAACTACTACTTTTCATCCGTATTTATTATTAAAGCGAATAGCATATTAAAAATTAGAATGTCCCAGGATGAATCTGAAACTTACTTGCCTTCGCTAAGTTTGTTTCATTAGTCTGGCCACCTTTTCTCTTCAATACCTTTCAATTTGCATATAACGACATTATTTCGAAGATATCCTTTAAAGAATTTTATTGGGCACATTGCAGATCATTTGTAATTGTAGTCAGACGAAATTATCCTACCCACAAAAAACCGTAGGTACCGAAGTATACAGATCTACCTAAGAAGTTGACTTGCTAAATGGTAACACTCAAGAACGAAAAAGCAAGCATATTGCCAAATGGAAAGTTTTCCCAAGCGGATTAAGAGAACAACGGAAAATGGAAACTACAAAAGAAAACCACATTTCCATTAATCAATAAGTAAAGTGGAGCGGAGTAAAATGAAACTGCAGTCAAATGACAGCTGACTTGCTGCAACAAACAAAAACTACAATAGTAGTAGTAGTAGAAACTACTATTACTGCTCAGTATTACGATAGGAAAATAATACTTGTATAAATTCTTGATTATTTATTTGATTTTTTTTTTTTTTTCTTTGTTGCGTTGTTGTTTTTTGAAGTTTATTGTTGTAGACATACTAAACACATACATTTTTTTGTTGTTATTCTTGTTACATCTTGTTATAGGAAACCACTCCATCCAACACTCCTTCCCCTACTACTTTATTCCGTAAAAGGCTTCAAAAATGATATACCTTTTCTAGCACATATCAACATGTTAAAA
Organism: Amiota minor; assembly: GCA_037043295.1. NCBI lineage: Eukaryota > Metazoa > Arthropoda > Insecta > Diptera > Drosophilidae > Amiota > Amiota minor. The sequence continues at coordinate 168,183 of JBAMAW010000102.1, read as the reverse complement.
TCAGTTCGTGGGTTTATTTTGACTATGTTCATGACCTGCTGTTCACAGTTTCTCTAGAAAAATTGGCCAGTGGCCAATGTTAAGTCTTCTGTTTGAACTCGCACAGCAAATATGTGTGGAACACGAAGTAAAGGATGATTCCATTTGAAGATTGAGATCATTTGTGAAGCCGTCTAAGACACGAATTTGTTGACAACTAGACGCGTCCAGCATGTACAAAAACGAGCGATTTGTGCTCACCAAAAGTTGTTTGAGTTTTATTGGGAGGTACGCCTCCTAGCGGCTGCTACATACATTCATACATACAGACGGACATGGCTAAGTCAACTTGTCTCGTCTAATCAAGAATATATTTATTTTATGGAGTCCCCGATGTCTGCTTCTGTCCATCACAAACTTCATCACAAATTTATAATATTAATCACTGCGTGAAGAGTATAAAAATAGCGGATTTGAGGTAAAAAAAAAAAAAAATAGAATGAAAAAATTAAGATAAAAATTATATCTTCTTAACTATGAGTTTTTACTTAGATTTTCAGCTAAAATGCCACGTTTAAACTTTTGAAATTTTATTCTTTTCACTCATTTCATATCTCCCAAAATGAGTAGTTCAGGTCAGCATACGCTTCTGCCTTAATTTTTTGCTTTTTCTTATGTGGTTCTTTATTAGGCCCTCCATCATATTCCTTTATACTTTTGTTATTGTACATACAATATTTGGTCGAGTAACTAACCTCTTTTGGTCATTAACAACATTTCACACATTGCATTTGATAAGACATATTTTTGTTATATTAAAATGTAAAGTTTATTTGTAAAAAATGGATAGTCTTGAAGTCTTATTAAAAACTCTGTGAATTTGATAAGAAAAACAACAAGGCCAAAATTAATTTACAATCACGAAAAAAAAAAAAAAAAAAAATTCAGCAAGGGGTTTGTCCCAACTGGGATTACAATACATAAGGTGTAAGACCAAAGAGAGAAAAGAGAGTTTTTGATAGTTTTATATTGATAGAATTGAGGAGAAAAGGAACATCCAGAATAAACGATGTGTAAGAAACTTTTGCATGAACTTAATTATATTATGCCTTAAGGTTGTAGTCTGGTAACTTGGGTTCAAAAAATCGAAAATTTTTTTTTTTTGCTTAATTCGAAAGTACAATGTCTTGAGAATATACTGTGAATTTTAGACAGAAATTCGAAATATTTCGGGAGTTATAACGAGTTTCCTAGAGCGCCTCGGAGTCGAACCTTTATGGTTGTTAAACTTTAAACGCGTTTTTCTCAACATTTTTCTGGTCGGCCCGGGTCTTAACTTTTTTTCTACTGAACCGATTGCTTTCAAATTTTAACAGGCTGTTCTACATACTTATAGTTCTCGTCGGTACTAACGAGAATTTTTTTCAACCCTAACTTTTTTTACAACCCTTTCTTTGCTTAAATAAAAGGACTTTTTTTTTGTCAAAGTCCGCCATTTTGTTATTTACCCTTGAAATTTAACTTCAGTAGTTCCGACCAGAATGACATGTCTATAGATTAAGAATAATCAAGAATATTTGATTTCAGGTAACATCAAGAACCAAAATCACCCGGGCCACCCACGTGCATTTTTTTTTTGAGGTTCCAACTTCGAGTGACAATAATAATAGTAATAAACTATTAAATTTTTTCAAATAAATTTTTATTTATATTTTCAATATGTAAATAAAAACACTCTAAATATTCAAGATAATTCATTTTCATTTTCCTATAAAAAACCACCCTCCAAAAAAGTCATAAAAATAGACATAAGTTACCAGACTACTACCTTAAACCTTCTGTACAAGTTTAATTTTTTAAACTCAATCAATTCTCAGAAATATGAAAAGTGATAAAAGTTGAAAATATAAGTATTGTATGTATTTTATGAGCGTAGAAAGCAACTGCATCTTAGGTCTTGTAGTTTCCGAGACACAGGTGCCTAGATGCACGAATAGATTAGGTAAATGTGTGTCTATATAAACTGGAAGATCCGATTAATGATTATAAATTATTGGTTATGACACTGATAGATTTTGGCATTACTATTTTTTAGTGATGAGTTGTTTAAAAGCTTGAATGATTAAAATACATAGAACAATATTTAAATCCAATAAAAAGATTTTCTATACCAGATGAACTCCAGAGTATACATATGTATATTGTACATATATGTATGTACCTATGAATCCTATTGGTATTTAACATTTACATGCATGGCATACTTATTCTTGGTAAGTATTGCATTGAAGCGATAATAGACCAGATCATACTGGTAAGCTACAATATGTTATGTCATAATTCATGTTCATATGTACGAACATAGATTTCTATATGGTGTATATGGTATGTACACAAATAAATACATACAATATATTGTATATTGCACAAATCCTTATAAAAGTTTTGAATTTGTTTATCCAACATATGCTAGTGATGAATTCACCACAAAACACATTCAAAAACTCAAAAAAGCTGACGAGTTGTAACAAAAAATAAAATGAAATATGCCAACAGTCAACCAAATATTGTATGAGAGTTTTTCAAATTTGTGAAGTGTTGTACAGTTGTTGTTGCACAATATGAATATTGGTGGCCGGGAGATGAAGGATAGAGGATAGAGGTGTTGGCTTTTGCAGTTTTTAATTTTTTTTCTTTTCAGGTTGAAATATTTTTTGATGGCTGCAACAATTTTATGAAATTAGTACGCAAGTGATGCAGTGAACAAAAAGCATTGAAACTATGAAATTTTATACAACAAAACTGGAGTTGCATTGCTACGACTTCTACTACTACTATGCTTTTACATGGACTTTAGCATACATGGTACTACGAGGGAGTATGTACATATGTATGTAGGTTTGTTTACATATCTATACTATATGTTATATTGTATGTACGTTTAGTGTGGTTGGCTGGCTATTTGAAGTGTTGGTTTTATTTGTTTGGGATTCATAAAAAATACATGGTTAAGTACCATGTTCAAAGTGTTCGAGTACATGGATTACGTGTTGAAATGCCACAGAAGCATCAGCAACACTACCATCATCAACATCGTCAGTACCAACAATAAATGAAATACAACGAAAACATATTGTCTGAATGTTAACAGTTAATAGTGCTACTAAAAACGGATATATACGATTACATGAATATACGATTATAGTGCTCACGGCCATTTGTATTGCACGCAAGTAATTTTATTGTCATACTCAATGGAGATTCCTATGAAAATAATAAATAAAAAACGAAAAACTTGAAATTTATTGAACCAACTCACAACCTTTACACATCTACATCTACATACATATGTAAGTACATATGTTTTTAATAGTTAATATGTATTGTCCTTTGGAATACTTTATCAATTTTATTTATTATTTATTTTACCAATTATAACTTACTTACTTTTGAAAGGATTATATATATGTACATATGATCACAGTCTTTTACCGGACTTCCAAATTGATCACTTATAGAATTTAACTGTAGTCCCTCAAGCGAGAAACAATGAAAACTACGTTAAATATACTATATATTGTATTAAAGAAAATCTTATATATGTATATATCTTTTTTCGTTTGCTTCTATTGTGTATAAAATATTCTATTAGTCATGTTAGTCAGCTCTGATAGATGATGGGTACACTGAATACATGATATTAGGTTTAAAAATGGAAACTTAACTTCTTTGTTGGAATTAACACATGACACTCTTTTTTTTTTTTTCAAATAACGAACATTTTAAATTGATAAGATTGACATTGTTAGTACACAAAGAAAATATCGTTTTTACACTTCACGGATATGGCACATATTCGTTTTTGCTTTTGCTACCTTCTGCTATGCAATTCTCTGAGTTTTCTCAAGCAGCAGCCAATGTTGCGGTTTTTAAATGCAAACAGCAATTAAACTCCAAGCGTAAAAATAATTTATTCTCTCCACCAACTTCAAAACATCCCAGGGCTCTTAATGACCGTGATAATGATCCATTGACTCCACCGCCAAACAGGAAAAATCGCTTCTCTGAGCTTTCCTCACACTCTGATGATGAAGAAACGGATACCGCGGATGAAGTTATGCAATCACTTCAAAATCAGGTATAGAAGGTTTATGTCGTTAAATTATTACTGTTTAGCCCACTCGCCGTTACAAAGCATTACTGTAAGAAAAACTTGCGCGGTATCAAATGTGACGGTAGTCACCCCTCTTGATCTTGCCAAAACCACTGCGATGAATATCATACTGCTAACTATAAATGCTGCTTTGTATACCAAGAACCTCCTCTTCGCAATATCTGCTTACAATGTGCAGCTGTGATAATCTCCATCGATCTTGGTGATCACACTATTGCCGCTTTATACTGCCCCAGTGGGATTTGGACCCAAGTTCCTGCTCGTTGGATAAACGATATGCAGAAGTTGACATCATCAGCATACATCAGAACACGAGACTATTTCAAGAAAAAAAAGAGGGAGATCGTTTATAAAAAAATTGAACATTAATGGGCCAAGATGGCTTTTCTGGGGAACACCAGAAGTGACACCAACTGGACTAGAAAGAGTGGAGTTAAAAAACACTCGTTGAATTCTATTTTTTTCAATAAGAAGAAATCCAATAAAGAAGATGTTGCGGGAAACCTAAAAGGTTATGTAAAAGCAGATCATAATTTACGGAATCAAACGCTTTGCTGAAATCTGTGTAAATGACATTAGTTTGATATTTTTCGCTGCAACCAAGATTTACTAAAGATGTAAACTCAAGCAAATAAGTAGTAGGTGAATGCTTGTTCATAAAACCGTGTTGACGTGTTGAAATAATAGACTTACAGTGGTGATAAAGCGTTGAAGTAATCATTTTTCCAAACAACTTTGGAATTGCTACCTTTTTTTATGTAGGGGAACTATAAAGGATTATTTCCAAATAAAAGGAAAAAATTTTCACTGAGGTGATAAATTGAAAAGTGTCAGAAACGGCTTTCATAAAGATTCAGCACAGTACTTAAGTGCACAACTAGGTATTTTGTCAGGACCGGGTGAGATTTTAAAGATTTTAAATTGGTAAGAAGACACTCCTCACCAATTGCAGGAGAAACAATGTGGTTACATTGGGCAATTGGATATGGATAACTATTGCAAATATATTATTCAGAGGAATAAGCGGATTGAAAGAGTTTTGCGAACAAGTCTGGAATACCCAAATCATTGCAGGCTTGTTCGTCAACAAGATACATTGAAGAGGGAAATTAAGATGACTTGTGCTTTGAATTCACAAAGTTATAAAACTGCTTAGGGTCACGCGAAATTTGCAGCCTACAACGAGAGAGGTAGTTATTGTAACAAAGGCTATTAAATGAAAGAAAATTAGCCCGAGCCACACAAAAATTCGCAAAAGCAATAGAAGAGCCAGTACTCTTGAATTTTTTTTAAAGCCTCGACTTAATGATCTTCAGGTTAGAAAGTCTTTTCGTAAACCAAGGTGGTTTGTAGGATACTTTAGAACAAACGTTAAAGGGAACATAGGTATTGAAAATATTAAAAAACGTTGCATAAAAAAAATTTATAGCAGTACTCATATCAAAGCACTCATAAAAAGAAGACCAATCATTTCCAAAAAAGATTGTATTTAATTGGGCAAAGTTTATTTTGCTATAACAAAACCGCCGGTAACAGTAGACATCGAGGCAGAAAGAGGACAGATTGAAGAATGGGATATTTCCAATATTGAGTGGTAAGTATCCTCAGGAAGGCATAAATTTTGGGATCTTGACACAGAAGTACCAACGGAATCATTAGTGAAAACAAGATCAAGTAATCTGTTCCAATAATTGACAATAGAGTTCATTTGAAATAAAATGGGCTTCCAAGAAATCATGATACGCTGAAGAACTAGATAATTCGAGGTATTGAAAATGGACCACGAAATGCTTGGGATGTTAAAATCGCCTAGCATGATAAGAGAATCACGGCCTCGAAGAATGTTATTAATTGAGTTAATAGCATTGGCATGACTGAAATAAATTTCCAAATTGGAATTAGGCGGAATATAAGAACATGATATGAAAACAGAATCATGAGGCAACAATAATTTCACACAAATAAACTCAATATTAGGTGAAAAGTTCAAATTAACAAGTTCAGATCGCAGGTGCAACAGCGATGAGAACACCGCCACCACGGCGAATAGGGCGATCTGCCCTAAATGTAACAAAGTTTGAGCCAAAAATTTCATTGCTCAGAATACAAGAGTTAAGCCAAGTCTCAGGCAACGCTATAACATCAGTTTCAAACGAGAAATCATGCCTATACAAAACAAAAAGTTTAGTACGGAGACTTCTAACATTTTTATATTGAATAGAAAGATTATCTGAAGGCAAAATTAGTTTTCTGTGTTCGAAAGTGAAATTGAACTTGTAGAAGGCACACCAGCAGATGGTCGAAGTTTTTTACGTGGCGGTTAAATTCATGGACAATAATATGCTCCGGCCAAAATTTTGCATCACAAATAGTAGCAAAAATATCGACCGGAACACCTATTTTGAAAGAAGCAATGTCACGCGGATTCGAGAAATTAAATTTCTGTACATTCACCTTAACATTTATTGTGGCTGCAATATGAGAAATAATATCTTTGCAGGTTGTACCTGCTGCCAACCTAGAAATGAAAACATTTCGACGGGGTCCCATCACAGTAAAAACAGGTACTGAATTGGAACAAGTTAAGTTAGAAGCAGGTAATGGTACAGATGCCAATAAGGGCTCAGGTACCGACAAAGAAAGGGATGTATGACCGTTAGTGGTCACATTACCATTGTTGTCCGCCACAATGTTCAAAGAGGAATGTGAAGCAGGTCTAGACCGTTTGGAAGCAGATGCTATATCAGCAATGTCTTTCACGCTATTGGATGATGTAGGAAAAGTTGGTCTAGACCGCTTAGCGGTACAAACTTGATCCACAGGTGGAACAGGTAGACCCATCATTGATACAGGGTCCCTTGATATAGGCTCAGGAATATGGGAAATTATGGCAGGAGGTGGAGAAGTGCGGGATGTAGATAAGGGTAAACAGTGGGGCATAGGAATTGAGGTAGTATTAATAGGAGGGGTAATAATTTCGGGAGCTTGAGTAGGAATAGGTAAAGGAGTATGGTTAATCAATAGAGCAGGTGACAATAAAAGAAGGGGAGGAGGCGAATCGAACTGATACTTACTAAGTAAATCCACATCCGAATCAAAATCTAAGGCAAGTTGTTTAACTGACCTATTCAGCTTGATAATGCGTTGATGCGTTTGAGCCGAGCATTGCTTGAAAAACGGCCGGAAACGGTCGAAAGACACGACAAGGTTATTTTGCAGCATGACAACGCTCGGCCACATGTTGCACAGGTCGTCAAAACATACCTTGGAACGCTCAACTGGGAAGTGCTACCCCACCCGCCGTACAGCCCAGACATTGCTCCTTCGGATTACCACTTGTTCCGGGAGATGCAGCGTAAGCTGGCTGGACACCGCTTCTCTTCATATGAAGAGACCAAAAAATGGATCGATTCATTCATAGCCGCCCAGAAGCCGGAATTTTGGAGAAACGGAATCCGGAAATTGAAAGAAAGATGGGAAAAGGTTGTGGTTAGCGACGGACAGTACTTTGAATGATGTATCAATCCATTTTGAAATCGAAATAAAGCCCCATTTTTGGTGAAAAAACCTTTAAAATTAATGCATAGTCCCAATACGTCTTCACACCAACCAGCTCCAGAGATTTAAAAAACCTGGTTACTCGTCATCTGCATATGAAGAAGTTGACAGGATGGGGACAGTTCCTCCACGGGTACTCTTCCATCAACCCAAATTGCGACAAAATCGATCTTCCTACAAACTCATCCAGACGGGCATGCACAGTTTTCATTCGTCTGCGTATTGGACACACTCAAATCACGCACCAACATCTCCTCAAAGCTTCAGATCGTCCACCATGCCCGTTTTGCGGAACTGATCTCACCGCAAAACATCTACTTGACTCCTGCCAACATTTGGAGAGCCTAAGGGTCTCCCTTTTTGGTTCCATATCCCCATCCCAACTTTTAAATACTCCTTCACCATTAAATATCTCCAACATACATAATTTCTGTAAAAAATCCAACCTTACAATTTAATCATTACATTATTACATTATTATTTTACATTAAATCCCTTACAAACTATTATGAAATCGCGAGTCGTAGGCCCCAGCAGCTAGTTACTCGTTAAAATTAGTATTAAGTTTAGTATTATATATTAGATTTAATTATGATAAATAAAATAAAATAAATAGATCTGCTAGCAATCCTGTCATGGTCACGACCCGTCAGTACTGCACAGTTTAGATTGCAAATATTATCACACAACCAGCAATGCACGGCCCATTGAGAATCAATTCAAATAAATTTATATTTTTGCACGAAATATTAGAACAAATCATTTTCAAGCCAAATATTAAATAAAACAATAAAAGAAATTAAACTACGTATGTGTAAAATCAGTATTTGTATTAGTATTATTATTTTTGATCCTTTCTTTTAATCAGCATATTTCAACCGTCGCGTCTTTAATAAGGCAAAGGGTGTTTTATGTTTCATTAAATGTTGGTATATAGAATTGAATGACCCGTATACCACAAAGACTCTGTTTATTTCTCTCGTGCATCCATTTCTCGATTATTGGTCCTGCAATTGATCACCGCATGCATTATAAAAAGCATCAAGATGAAAATGTTCAGAAACAATTATTCTTGTTTTCACTTCGTTGCCTAAACTGAAATCCTTTCTTCCGCTTGCCATCACAAGCTAGCTCTCATCATTTTTTCGTCTTTGACACACCGTATGATAGCTGTAGGGATTAATTTTTTTCATAAATTTTTAGTTGAGCCATAGATTCTCCTGATCTCTTAAATCAGCTTAGCTCTTGTTTATCCAGCAGATCTACTAGAAATTTTGTCAATTTAGCCTTGCACAAATGCACAACTAACTAAGCCCTACATGATCCTTTCAGAGTTTTATGCACCCTTTATAATAAGTTCATTCACGTCATCTCATCTGAAATCTCGTCCTCTGCGCTTAAAATCATCGGCGCCTTCTGAAATCGGAACATACTACAAGCTAGATAATCTTCACATCGCTCATTGGTTCACCTATCCTGACTCTGTTTTTTCCCATCGCACCAGTTCGATAATACATATTTCTCTGGCCGCGCATGTCTGTGTGTGTGTCTGCTATTTTCCCTGAAAAATCTCACGAGTAGGCAGATTTTTGGTTATCAGACCACTCAATTCAACCCGCCTACAATGATATCATCTTAAATATTTTAACACAATCCTTCTGAGTGTGAATTAAAATAGTAGTATTAAAATCCAAACTTTTAACAGATATCGGAGTTTCATACTATGGCAAGGAAAGATGTGGATGTTGAAGGATGATTCATCTCGATTCGATTATAGATTCAATGGGAAGGTAGCAGCAAAGCAAAATAAAACCAATTTAAAAACATTCAAACAAGCGCCAATGAACCGTCAGACCACTTGAACCTTATCTATATATATATACTATTTGCTTCATTGATTGTTTCTCTCATCTTTTAAAATCAAGTCATATTTCTCAATTTTGAGAATTATATTCATAACGCCAAACATAAAATTATTTCACCCTAGTGGTTCTATCTTAATAAAAATTGTAGTAAAACTATAAAATAATGGAACAAAAAAGAAAACAAATGATGCGGAAATAAGAAACCTACAGTTGAAGATGAGAATGACGATGTGAAAAAAAAACAAGTTAACAGTTGTAAGCAAAGTGGCATGAGAAATGTTCGAACCCTTTTACATCAAACTGTGTGCAGTAGCGAATGGAGGTGTAAGGCGCTGTATCCATAAGATTGGTCAAAGACAATCAAGTGAAATAATATGAAGTAAAATAAAGAAAAAAAGGCCAGAAATGCCATTTCCACTCATATCGTTGACTTGTCTATTCACTTAGACACTTTAGACATTAAGTATACGCTTTGTTGGCCAAGTTGTTGTTGTTATTGTTGCTCTCGACTTTCTTTCTATAAGTTTCAACTTTTTTCACTGTTTTCGCACTAGAAGATTCATGACAAGTTTTCTTTTTTTGTTTTCTTTATTTTTCTTGCATAAAAATACAAAAAAAAAAAAAGAAATGTTAAAAGCGGAAATACATAAAAGAAAAAGAAAACTGAAGTAGGAGCACAGGATGAGATACCTACTACATAGAGTGAAAGAGCAATCCTGAAATAGAAACTCGTGTTTTTTGTTACATTTTTTTTTTTTGTTTCTTTTCTTTTTTTTTTTCTTCTTCTTTTTATTGCAGTTTACGTTGTTTATACTCTTCACGCAGTGAATTGTATTACAAGTTTGCCATGAAGTTTGTAACAGGATGAAGGAGACACCATAAAGTATACATACGTATATATTCTTGATCAGGTCTACGAGACGAATTGATTAAGCCATGTCCGTCTGTTCGTCTGTATGCATGCAAACTAGTCCCTCAGTTTTTGAGCTAGAGAGCTGAAATTTTGCAGGAGACTCTATTTTAACTAGACGCATTACATTTGCGGAACCTGTCGAATCGGGCGACTAGGGGGACCTCCCATGCAAACCGCCTATTAAAATTCATGTTTTTATTCGAAAAGCTTTTTGGTTTTTTGTCTTATTGAACTAAAATTTAGATTCTATAAGTTTCTAATCAATATCCATGAAATGCGTCCCTAGACCCTAGCGTTACTAGATCGTATAGCTCCCATACAAAGTCAAACCCAAATTTAAGTTTTTATTAGAAACACTTTTTTGTTTTCTGTGTTATCGAACTGAAATTGAAACAGTATATTTGTCTGACCCATATTCAATTACCGTGTAGATTTGAAGATCCTACTGTATCATAAGCTCCCATAAAAATATTTCAGTGTTAGTGTTGAAATGCTCTATGTGTACTGACTATACCCTAAACATAAGTCAAATCAATAATTAAATATTTCTGAATGCTTTCTCACAGAGCGTAGTCAAAAACGTTTTCTAGGGGGTGCGTGAAGAGTATATCAACTTCGGCATAGGCATAGGTTAATCTTTTTACTTGTTTTTTGTTTGCTTGTTTCATTTTAATTTTTTTTTTTTTTTATCTCCCATTTATGCATTTTGCTGTTTGGTATATACAATATACATGTATCTGTACAATACACATATGTATCTTCTTCATATACATAAATGTATATATACATACATAGAATTTTGAATGGATTTAGACATGGCGTGAAAACTTTACTTTACAACTTTACACATTTGTACATCTCATGATGCCAACGACACATGGTCGACCGACGGGTTAAATCAGTTCCTTTGTCCTATTCCGCACTAGTGCAGAATTATTGAACTATTTCTTTTTCTCGCTTTCTCTCTCTCTCTCTATCTCTCTCTCTCTCTCTCTCTCTCTCTCTCCATCTGTCTCACTCTCTGAATCTCTTTTGCTGTTATGTTCGTTCTGAGCAGTGATATGTTTTTTGTATACAATGTATACACACATACTATACAATATTTTTTAATGCCAAATAAAGTGCAAAACTTGGCAGTTGCCTGAACACGATTTCTGAAGATATTCGTATACTAAAAAGCATGATGCAAAGTGGTTTGATACCATACAGAAAAAAGGGAAAATTGATCAAATCTATCAGCATTTTTCCAAATGGATTTCTTAAAATAAGACCACAAATATGATTAGATCAATTTGGAGGATATAAAGGAACAAGTCACTTGGATCACATTATTACAACTGCCCCGATAGTTTGGTATTCATTAAGATTTCGGTATTCATTAAGATTTAGAGACAAGTGTGCAGTTTCTTCCGGTTATAAGTGTTAAAGTCTAATCAATACAGTGGCATAGCAAATACTTTGCTGTTTCTTTTTTCTCTCTTCATTTGCATATTACATGAATGCGCAATTTCCTGTTAAGGAACCTTAGACCATATCATTCATACTCGCCTCTGTATAAGCCTTAATATTTCTTTTGGAAGCGCTGTAAGGGATACAAGTTTTCCCTTCCCTAATATTATTTGTTTCCATTCAATTAAGTTTTATGGTATTTGAAATGAATTAAAATTTGTATTAATTTTCCCGTTGAAAGATTGAATGTAAAAATGGTGATCTGATATCTCACACCATCGTTGATAGCTTTCTTGTTAAGGCCACTATCTTCTGTGTTATATGTGCCAATAAGCTGAGAAACTAAGTCACAAGGCACTGGGCATATTTTTCTAATATATCACATGATCCAAATATTAATTCCGCCGAATACTTCACTAATCTCTCGACGTTTCATAGAAATAAGTGAAGATTTATGCTGATGCAAGTTTGTCTAAAAATGGCGAGCAGCAAGAAGCAAAACTAGGAAATAAGTAATGAGTTTGCTAAAATAATATTTAACATGCAAACCGCCGAGTATGAACTCATGAAAACAAATATGATTTTGTACAATTCTATCTATTCTAATCTATTATAAAATTAAAAAAAAAACAGTTTATTTTTTCTGATTCATTAGAAAAAATCATCTTAAACTTAATTCCATTGTACTTAAGTATATGTACAAACAAAGTATATTGTAGTTTTCCTTATTTTTTTCCATAGAAACAAGTTGAAAAGGAAGTAAAAAACTATATGGCAACGAAAACAATGGCAAAAGCAAAACACATCTTTCCTTTTCTATTGTAAAAATTTCTTTTGTTGCCTATTCTTGTTATTGCTTTTGTTATTGGATGATTGTATTTTATTTTTATTTTATCACGAATACATCGCTGACATTAGGACCGGAAATCGAAAGCTGCCAAAGGCCAAGTCTCACTTTGTAACTCTATGTTGCTATTGTTCGAGTAGAATATGCAGTACTCGATTGTACTCCATTGATTCGATTTCTGTTTGTTTAGAGTAGTAGAAAGTCCGTTGAAACGTTTACCTCATTATTGTCTTGTCTTGTCTATTGTACTAGAATATTTCGTTCTTAGTCCTCGTTCTTGTTGCATATAATTTTTGGCAAGAAACTGCAAGTGAAGTTGACATGGCATGAAAGCAAAGTTGCGCCCAAAAAACTTCACCGCCATGAAAATGAAAATTCAAAAAGCAGAAAACGGTCGAGAACAATGAAAATTTCCCAAAAATTTCTTTAAAAGATTAAATTCAATTTTAAGAGTATGGGAAATAGTTGTACGATATATGACGCGGTTTAAATCTGTGCGACAAACTGGCGTCCTTATAATAATGTTAGACCTTCTTCACACATATGACTGAGAGTGTGACTGAGTGAGTCATGGAACAAAAGATGTAAGAAAAAAAAGAGTTATGACCCTGTTTTTAATTTTATTGGCAGCCATGAACATTTACAACAAAATTGGTTTTACTAACATGAGTTAGAAAATGAAGCAATGTACATACAATACATACTTATGTGAATAGGGTCAACATAAAAAATGGGACCATAGACATCTGCATGTAGTTTAAAAAAATTGTAATTAATGTAAATTTAATTTATAAGAAGACATTAATATACTTGTGTGAATTTTGACTCTTTGTTCTAAAACAATTTTTATCAAATTCTACCAGTCGATCTGACCTAACTTAGGTTACGGGTGGCGCTGAGAGGCATCTTGCGGTTGTTGGCCTGCCGCAAGTAGCTTTCAAAAATGAGGCCTAAGACACCCAATATCATTATTCAAGAGACAATTCGAAAATGTTCGATATTGTCCACTGCCTTTTCCCCTCTTATTGTTAAAAATGTACTTAGTGTTTTCTTTTAAGATATAAGATGTAGGAAAACAATAGTACATATCCAATCGGAGAAAAAAAAAAAAAATACTAATAGATTTATTTTTGCAAAACCAATAAGATACAATTTTTTTTTTTTTTTTTAATTAGTCATTTATTTGGACAAAATTAACAATAATATAATACATTAAAATAAATGCACTAAACTCAAAGAAATCAGTGGGTATGGTCACATTAGATGTTCAAGCCACTTTTGACAGTGTCTAGCACGAAGGGCTTTTACACAAACTCAAGCACACCGGTACCTTCTAGTCCATTGTAGAAATTATTACCAGTTTCTAAACTGACAAATACTTTTGAGTTGACATGGATGGTATCAAATCTAATAAAAAACTGATTGCCACCGATGTCCCTCAGAGATCTGTTTTATGGCCTACACTCTACATCGTTTAGACCTACGACATTCCATCCGTCGATCATTACTAACCATTAATTTTGCAGTGGACACTACCATATATTGCTCAAGAAATAACTATATCGACATTTAAAGAAATCTGTAATAGAAGAAGCATCACATACCGTCGCTTCGCTCCTAACTCTAACTTACAACTTAGTTCTGAATTTATTCAACGGCCAAACAATATAAAATATCTCGGCCAAAGCGTTGATAATAAACTAACATTTAATTTGCATACCAGCAGAACAATAGACAAAATAAATAGAACAACCAGGATGTTATATCCGTTCATTAACCGAAAGTCGAAACTGTCAACTAAGAATAAAATAATTTTATTTAAATCTACATTCGTTTCCATAATGCTGGAAATCTGGGGTGATTTTGCACCATGCTAATCTCTAAAGAGATAGATGGCAAAAATCTTACAGGGTAAAATAAATTTGAATAGAAAACATCAAACATCACACAATCTTAGTGATGATGGAAGTGGGGATAAGATAATTTCAGATTAGCTCCAGCAAATATCGATCTTTTAGTTTTTAAGTTGTAGGATTAGTTTCTTTTCCTTAGCCATATAAGCCGTTCGAGACTTTATATTGGTCACTAAGAAAGTTGTTGATCGATTTGATTGAGAAATAATATAATAATATTTGAGATGGGAATAAGCAGACGGAAAGGACATTTGTAGCTAATGAGTTTGGTGGTTAAGCCTAGGAAATAGACGGTATCGAACACTTCTTCAATATCAATAAAGCATACACCCGTTGGATGCTTTTTATTTCAGCTCCAGTTTATTTCGGATACTTAAATGTTGATAGCATCGATTGGAGAGTGTCTGTATTTGAAAGCAATTTACCTATGTGATTATTAATAACCTTTTCAAAAACTTTACTCCTGTTTGGCACCGTGCTTTTAGGCCGAAAATTTTACACCTGTTCACATTTATCTTACCTCAGAATGATAATGTTTTGCAAAAATATCTGGATGATATTGCAGTATCACAAGCCGAAGCAGTTAAGTATCTACGATTACAACCCCTGTAAGAATCAACAACAGAGAAAACTAAACAGATCAATCACAAAACATGAGAGGTTCAGTGATTACTAGGCAGTGCCTCTGACTTCAACTATGCTATCAGTACTGCGAAATAAAACAGAGTTCCAATAAAAAGAATCTTACCTACTATAAATCTATCTTAATTAAGATCAGAAACCGACACCGCCGAAACTTGCAGAGGTACAGAAACACGACTGACCGTATCCGGAACTCACGCCTTAACATAAAAATGAAATGTTCCTATTTCTTCTTCATCTTTCAAGGACCCTTGTACCGAAGACTTTAGTCGGGCCGCAACTCTCCGCTATTTTTTCAGACTATTGAATAACAAAATAAAATTCTGAAGCTTACTCAATCAAGATAGTACACGGTCATCTGGGCAAAAATATTTTAAGCAGTAAATATTGTATTGTACATACTCGTACCTATCTAAATACAGACTTAAGTGTCGGCTTTCCAGTGTGCCTAATACTAAGTATAGCATACCTCTTTTTTTTAGGCAAAGTCTACAGTAAATTCAAGTGAAGTGACTGACTACTGCAATAGACTTTCAAGGGATGCTGGCATTTATGTGCTGTAAGGATAAGTGAGTGAGTGAAGGAATAACCACATGCGTTGGTGGATATGATTGTGTGATTTCCTAAATTGACAATTACGTCAAGTTATTAGTTTTCTATTAAATCGCGCTCAATACCCAAACGTCCGGAACTAGTATGTCCATCTGTTGACAAAACTCAGACAAATAGAAAATTGTCCAAAAAAGGGTTAATACGGATGTGCCTGA
This sequence comes from Amiota minor, assembly GCA_037043295.1. Taxonomy (NCBI): domain Eukaryota; kingdom Metazoa; phylum Arthropoda; class Insecta; order Diptera; family Drosophilidae; genus Amiota; species Amiota minor. The sequence continues at coordinate 152,076 of JBAMAW010000102.1, read as the reverse complement.
GAAGTGATTAAATCGAACTTAGTTGAGAAAACATTCATTACATACAAACATAGACGCAAAGGTGCTAAGGATCAAAGCACAAAGCAATTTCCTTGAGGAAATTTAATTATTTTTTAATCAACGCCACACAACTCAAGCAAATGGTGTCCACAGTCAACATCATCGAAGTAGTGGGTGGTGGTGGTGGTGGTGTTGCAAAGCCATCCAGACAAACAAAAGTGAACAAAATGATCGAATCCTCCAGACAATGGATAAAGTCAAACTCACATACAATTAGATACTCTCAGTTCTATTCTATATACTATATATTGTATAAACTGCATATATTCGAATTTTTCAATGACGACGACGATGACGACGACGACGACGACGACGACGACGACGGCGACGACGACGACGACGGCGACAAAGATGACAACAACAATAACAATGACTAGGAACTTTTTCATTTTATCCCTTTTCAATATGAGTTCTAAGATAGCAGAGGAGAGTAGTGCGATGGATTGTGGGTGACAAACTTATAATCACGTTAAACTCCCCAACCCAAAATTCAGTAGTAATGCTGCTAATGCTTTTGGTTATATAAAAAGGACATGTAATTATTGCATTCAAAAGGGTAAATTCATAGTAACAGAAACAAAGTTCATTTAATTTTGTACCTTCTCAGAAATGGAAAAACTTTTCCAAAAAAAAAAGAGATACGACAAAAAAAGAAACAAACTGAAATGTTAACTTCGATTCATTAAAGCTGATACATTAGAATACCTTCCACCCTCAATATTCACATTGTGTGCGTTGATTGTCATTTTAAATCGATTTGTGAAATTTCATTTGAATATGCTAAGGAAAACAAAAGTTTATATGGCACCTAGTACATCAAATATTAAACCAATCGGTTACCACTTTTCGTAATGCTGATTTTGCATACATAAAAAAAAAAAAATATCAACAAACCCCGACTTTGGAATTGATTTTGCATAGAAACTACCACTTTCAGCAATCAGAGCATTCTAATAGCCTTTCCACAGTACTGAAAAACTCGAAAATCACCCAAAAATGGATCAAAAGTAATTTTTGTTTTACAACAACAGCCTCACAATTTCGTTATTTTCCCTGTTGTTGTTATTCGCTATTGAACTGTTTGCATAATAAAGCAGGTCATGCTCTGCTGTGAAAAGGCTACAATTCATAAATAACTGTGTACGACAATATTATGCATCTGTACCGAATTTCAAATCAGTTAGGTGAAAGTGCTGAGCGACTACGAATATTTAATTCTTCTCATCAGAAAGCCAGCACTGCACTGCTGTCTGTCTATATGTATGCAAACTAGTTCCTCAGTTTTTGAATTAGAGGTACCCCCTCCAACCAAAACATTTTTTAAAAAGATCTTGAATTTTAATTGGGTGGTTTGTATGGGATACCTCCCCTCTATTGGTCAAATTGAAATTTTGTTACTATAGGTTTTAACTCCACCAAACATGTAAATTTCAAGACGCTATGGTAAATGCTTCTTATTAGAAATATAGATTCTTTAAAAATTTAAACTTTCTACCTATTACGGTTCATGAGATTGAACCCGAGGACGCATGACGGACAGACAGACTGATAGCGAAGCCTTAGTAATAGGGTTCCGTTTGGTACCCTAAAAAATGCTGTATGTGCAGTGACTCTGTATGCTCAATCACAGTAGCATAGACAAAAACGTTTTCTAGTTATGCGTGACGAGTACTACAGAGTTATTTACTTGTAATATACTTGTAGTACGTACTAGTAGTTATAAGATACATGCCCGAGAACTTTTGCCTGAGGAACTCCAACTTTTTTAATCAATTCTTTTCTTTTGAATTTGTTATTTTCCACTACATATATATGATTTATTATTAATTTATGAACGATTTGGAGTAGCAAACATTTTATTTTGTGTATTAAAGTTTTCTAAAAACTCCATTAAAACAAGTTCAGTACTTAATTCAGGATTATTTTTTTTCTTGATCTATTGTTCCACATTTTCACCGAATTTAGATAGTTTAATATTATTGATGTGTAAATAATATGGTAAATCAGTTTAGGTATAACAATTTTCAAAGACATACAGACTCTTTAATCTGTATGGGAATTATAATGGTGGCTGATTTTCCCAATTGAGCATTAAAAAGTTCAATAATCATTTCTCATTTTATTTATTAGAATTGAGATTATAATTACAAATTATAACTTAGTATTTAATAAGAGCAATAGCGACAGAGACCTTCAGCTCATGGGTAACTTCCCAGAAGGAAGGAAGGAGGAAATTACAAAAGTTTAAGGACCAGACTTACTTTGAGCGGGGATCGAACCCTCGACTCTTGGGATGTCAGCCCAGTGCACTATTCTCTGAGCTAACGAGCCAGTCAGTTCAATAATCATTTTTGGAATTTTACTTCAAGTTGGGTTATTGGAATACATACAATAAGTTATTATTGACTGCTGTGATGTTTGATATAGGTGACACTATTTAACAAGACACGTACGCATCTAATAAGCTCTTTAAACCATTTACGCTTAAACGAAAATCTCATAAGCAACCCATTTCGACCCATTAAAAGTAATTAAATTAAGAAAAACAAAAGAAAAAACATAATCGTATATATAAACTTCTTAACTTACTTTACTCTTTAAGATATAAGTAGATTTACATAACTTTATTATGCTGCCCACAGCGTGACGCTCCCGGCATTTTAACTCTTTGCAAGGAACGAACAAACGACAATAGTAATAACAATAATAATAATAATAATAATATGTTGTATACAAATTTGTATTAAAAGAAAGAAACTTTTTTATATTCCTTCATCCTGTTGGCTGCAAAACACACAATTTTTTGTATTCTCATGTAAAATACAGTACAATATATACTTTTACATATATGAGATGAGTCCCGAAAATATCTCCGCACTGGCTTTATTTTTCTTTATGCGGCTTTCCGGAATTTTTAAATTTGGAATTGGTCAAAAAGTGTGTGGGGATTTAAAGCACATACTTATTCATCATAAGCAAGATATTTTTAGCGCACACGCCAGTTATTCCTAAGTTCTCGGTTAGAATTAACGGAATAGTATATGTTTCCTGAATTCAAAGATCACTTTCTAGTTCGCGAAATTTTTTAAGAGCAAAGTAGAACTTAAAGCAAGACACAGAGGTTGCTTCAACATTCTGGCGCGGAGTACTGAGTAAGTCTGTTCCTTTTGGGGTACACCTCGTATGGACATATAAGTACATATACGAATGTACGACTACAGATATAAACAACTTTGTCAAGCTTTATACTTATTATTATGTACTCGTATGGTAAATGGTAAAAAAATACAACTCAACTCAACTCAACTCAACTCAACTCAGCTCAGCTCAGCTCGGATCAACTCAATTTAACTTAACTTAGTCATCTTGCTGGCGTGTTTTCACTTTCACTTTCATCGCAATATACAAGTACAAAGGAACGTACAATGGGCGAATAATAAACGTTAAGTCTCTAAAAATGCAATAAAAAATAATGTTCGTGAATTTTAAGGCTACGTCACTTTTGGACGGATACCCAGACAACTAGTCATCCTGTCATGCAGCCATCCAACCAAGCTAGTGATTGCTGGTGGTGGTATTTTCGCTCATTGTTTCAGTCCACTTGAGCTTTAGACATTGTTGACCATTCGGAGGCGATTAGCTAGAAAACATGATTTGATTTGGTTTGGTTTGGTTTGGTTTTGTTTTCTATTCTATTGTGTATCGCACTGTCTCTCATCCCATTGTCTCTGATTTTGATATTTGATGATTTTGTTGTTGTTCCATGGTATTTTCTTTTTTAATGGCCAATTGTGTTGTGTACGTGCAATGCAAACGGAATGCGTTAATTTGTACATGTTATTTTGGCAATGGCAATGGCAATATAGTTTTTTATGTCAGTTCTGCTTTTGCCTTTGCTTTGTTTACATTTTCCTAAATTTAAATTTTTATTTTTTTTTTTTTTTTTTGTACATAACACATGAGTGCATGGCATTCCGCGTACTCAATTTCAATCGCTTAACCTCAATTTGGTTTGTTTGTTGATTGAATTTCATTTGCTTTGCTTTTGTTTTTTAAGCATCCTTTATTTAACAGATAACAACAGCAGAATTCCTTAATATACATACAAGATAATAAACAAACAAAAAATGCAATACAATAGAAGAGATAAAAAGATTCAAATGTTAATTTCAAAACAAAAATTAAAGCATTTCACATAGAAGATGAGTAAATCTATGCTAAATAATAATATCAAAATTGTGACTTTGGTTAGTATGGAATATGCAGGCCGTTCGCCACTGAGGTGGGTCTTAAAGCTCTTCGAAGAAAGGCTTCCCGAGAAATCGACCCCATTCCTTTCTTTGTGATTCTTTTTCAACAACTATAACAGAAGTCTTGATAAGAAGCATGCGTCCTTTGTGCAATTAGTTCAGTGCCACTATCCCCCGTTAAGATCCCAGTCAATTTCCGAATCCTATTCTCGTTAAAGTGTAGAACATCGGATGTCCATATAAATTTGCAAGGCCAGCCCTTCAAAAATATTGTATGTTCCAAAGGTCTGCAAATATCAGCAACTGCGAAAGAAGTATCGTTACCTTCAGCCATCTCGTTACCAAAAATACCAGAATACCTAGATAAGTGTAATTGTGTAGTAGAAAGTTTTATGAATTCACATTTGGTACCTGTGAACTACTAGGGGAAATATTTGGGGCTTATCAATCGTAGGTCTTATTGACAGATATTGTTCACGTTAAACCTACTCGACTTTAAGCAGAGTAATTGAGTGTTGTCAGTCTTGATTGAGGGCCACTACCCCGTTACCGACTATTTTGCAAAGACTGACATTAAATACATAACAATGCAATCTGTACTGGATCTCTAGAAACGTAATTAAAAGAGAAGAAGATAACTTGACGAGACCTCGTAATGTGTAAGTTAATGAAGTCTTAGTCAAGAAAAAACTCAAAGTTATTTATCACATTTCAAGAAACGTTATAGTATATCCAGCCATCGCTTAACATTTTTTGTGCTCCGTACCCAAAGGATACCAAACCGGACATAGGAACCAAGGCTCCGCTTCCCATCCGTCTATCAGTATTATACGGACTCGGGATCTATCTCATGAACCGGAATAGGTAGAAAGTGAATGTGTAGTTCTATCGGCTACAGCAACAAATACTAAAACTAAAAAAAAAAAAAATAAAAATGTAATGAGTTTTTATGGGAGCTATACTTTCTAGTAACCCTAGGGTCTTGAATTTATATGGTTGGTGAAAATGGATTAGTAACCAAATTTCATTTCGAGAGTAGAAAGAACATGAATTTTAAGGAGCCTTTGTATAGGAGGTACATGTTCTAGTGCAGCGTCCTGTGAAAATAATTGTGGGTTCAAAATTTTAGCTCTCTAGCTCAAAACTGAGCGACTAGTTTGGATAGACGGACAGCAGTGCTAACCAAATGTTATTTCTTTTTAAATCTTGTACGATGGTATGGAACCCTCAGTGTGCCAGTCTGACTCGCACTTGACCGAGTTCTTCATTATTGTAGAAGAATATTCCCACAATTCATTTCAATCTGTCCGCTCATAATAAGTGTAAATTAATCCTTAGCTCTAATTTTCTGACATGAATAAAATGGTAGCGTATATATATTTCAGATTAATCGAGGTCGCATTTCAAGTTAAATTAGACCTAAGTTCCATTCTAAAAGTCATGTTGAACTTTCATATCATTAAATTAAGCATATGTCGCTAATAATACGTATTTTATTTAAATAAAATATAGATACATAAATAGTTATAGTACAATAACTACTATACATATGAGTATAAGAGAAATTTTCCACTGTATATACTCTTCTTCATATTCGGTCATTGGTAGACTCATTCACATTTACATATCTTATGTCCCATAAAATGAATTTCTTATAACTCAAGTATTGCAATAACCAATATCCAAACCTAATGTGATGTTAGTACAGTACTAAATTTATGTTATTGTTCTTAATTTAAATCAATAGGAGGACCACCATAACCATGTTAAGGTTAAATTCTGTAAAAAACATTACACAAATGTTTAGAATTTTATTAATATATAAGGAAATCAGAATGGAAGAAGTAAATGGTGATTTGTAGGGTTTGCACAAAATCCGTCCGTTCCACAACCAGTTTTTAAAAACCATAAAGCCCGAGTGTCTTTTCTTGAGGTAGCGGATATACCCTATAGAAATATAATGCGCATATAACAAGATCATAAGTTGAACCGCAAGTTGTACTTTAGACTACTTATTTAGACAAATTTTCTCATTTAGTCTTACATTGAAATAATTGCAGTATATTAATGTTAGGGTGCAAAGCTAAGACTCATAGTTGCCTCCAAATATCCATACGGGTAGGTATATCTATTGCAAACATATTTCAAATAATACATTTCTCAATAAAAAGAAAAGAAGATAAAACAAGTACTTTGGTTCACCAAGGAAAAAAGATTATTAAATTTGTAAATAGGAATAAGCACGCTTTGGGGGCACTGATACCTTCTTCATTGATAGCTTCTCTTATTCTATTGTTAACCTCTCCGACATATGATGCATCATGTTTCCTTTCCTTTCCATACTACACAGCCAACGTCTCTTCCTCACCATGCCACCACAACAAGCATTTAATGGCCTAACTCAGCTGGTCTTTGTACCGGCTACCGCCCTAACCTAACTAACCTATTGTATATCAGTTATAGAACAACTTTGACCTACTATCTGTGTTAATCAATAAGACTTGCTTTTATTGAGATTTTTGGTCGGTAACTAAAAAAACTAATACACTATTATGTGTATGGGCAGACAGATAGATACACTCGCTTATCTTAATTGATTTTCCTCGCTTGTAAATTTCTAAATATTTATGTATGTATGTACACTATCGGGAGACTCCGACGCATAGTTCTATGGAAAACAAATATCTTATGTAACAAATTGTTAATACCAATTCATATTAGTGTGAAAGGAAAAAATTCTGATTTAAAATGTATGAAATTTTAAGTAAAACGAAAATTGGTGTCTTTATTTGTAAATAATTTTAATTCATGGATATTGCAATATTAACGAAAAAACAAAAAAACAGTTGCGTCTTAAAGTTTAAGCATAAATTTAATTTAAGAGAAAAAAAAAAGAACTGCAGCAGCAACAATAATAACAATAACAACAACTTCTTAGACAATTTATCCTGCAACCCCAACAGAGAGTAAGGAATTCTGATTAAAAAATTTAACAAAAAATGAAATGGGGCATGCCCTCAGATAGCTCAGACCAGTTTAGCTCAGCATGGAAATAGCACAGAATAAAGAGTACGTACGCCTTTGGGAATTTGTTATCATAATTTTTTATTTTTTATTTTTATTTTTTTTTTCTTCAACCGCAGACAATGGACACAAAGTCTGGGGAAACTATTTATACATATAGATATGTTTGTACAATATAACATGGATGTACGCGTGGGTGCAGTATATCTACATACGAGTATGTTTTATTTTAAGTACAATATGCAAGTTTAGTGTTCGCATAATTTTATTGTTTTACTAATTTAAGATATTTTTTTTCTTTATATTTTTTTTTTTTTTTTTGGTGTATTTCTGCATCTTGACTTTCTTTTAATGTACTCTGTCTCTTTCGCTGGAACTTATTGCTGGGTTAATATAATAATATATGCATTTAAATGAGTCCTATATACACTACAATTTATATATTTAGCATGTGTGTAATGTTTGATATCCTACTGTGAAAATGAGGCTCCCTTACATCACCGCAGCATGACAAAATTTGGTCGCTTACCAGGAACGTGTTCATTTCGCTTTGAATTGCTCTTGTTTGTTTTACGTATGTTTCGTCCATTCAAACATCCATTCATTCAGCCATATATCCATTTAGCCATCCTTCCGTTTATATGCCTGTTGGTCTATTTATTTGTCTCTATGGCTGTGTGTCAGTCGGTTTATTTTTATAAATTGTGGACTGAGAAGGTAATGTACATATGCCGACATCTTATACAATAGTAAGGTCTGCCTATGCTTTTTGACTTGATGTTCTTGTGTCCACTGTTCCTCTGTCCTCTTTCTGTGTTCGTGTGTTGCGTGTAAATTGGCGAAAATTTCCTTTCAATAGATCTATGTTATTATTGTACTAAGTATGACGCTAAAGAGTTGTTGGTTAAAAAGACCACATTGCAAATGACGATAATACGTAAACGGCTTTTGGTAATTTGTTCTAATAACATCATCATATAATAATAATGGCGTTTGCTAAAGATAATGATGATGGTAAAGATGTTGCAACGCATTTCAACTCATGCGTATTAATGTCACTTTATACCACCGAGCATATCGGATATGATTCCACACTATATACAGATACGTTCAAGAATATATTTCACATAATATCATGATAGTTGCTGCGTCGAGGATAACAAGAAAAAAAAAAAGTATAAAAGACAAAACAAAAATACTTAGCAAAAAGGAAATTAACACAGTGTTGGGGCTCGTCATGAGTTTATATGCTGTAAGCAAATACATTTGAATACAATTAATAACATCTTTATTTAATAATCATGATTCTGTAAACAATTTAAAAAACTATTAGTTTGACTAACCAAAGATTGATTTCTTGTACTATCAATCCAGATAAATGTCACAAGTTTAATCAAAATGTAGACATCAATCTTATCCATTGTATTACATACTAGCTGTTCCGGTGTGCGTTGCTACGCCCCAACTAAAAAAGAAAAAAATTATATATGTATATGGTACATATGTAAGCCATTACGCCGAGTAAAACAGTTTATATTTGATTACTTCCGTAAAAACAACATTTCGAGTTTCATTTCTATGGTCAAGAATAAGAAAAGTTTGATTTTGTGATGTGCCGATTCGTGACAGGGCAACGTATTGAAAGCTGGCCTTGAGAAAACACTTCGTTACGGAGATCTAGACCATCGGCATGAAATGTTTGCCCTTGTGATTTATTAATAGTAAGCGCAAAACATGTTTTGACTGGAAACTGAACTCGCTTAAACTTAATAAGTAAATCCGTTGAAATCATTGGATCATCGTAGCTTCGCCCGCTGCTGGAAAAGTTAAAATAGTCGCCTCTAAAATATTTGGAAAAAAAAACGCTTAGTTTGTAGTCTTGTACCATTGCATAAATTGGGCGGCTTACGTAGAAGTATAATGGATGTACCAATTTTAAGATTAAATTTATGTGGTGGTAGTCCCGGAAAATTAAGAGAATTAACGAATTCTGTTGGCTAGTGACAAACGTTATCTCGATCTGTCACTGCATTCAAAGAATTATATATTTTGGAATCTGCTGAGACTTTATGTGAAACTGCATTGTTAAGCCAAATTATTATATTATATTATGCTGCAAATTTTCAATATCTGGATAGATCTTACCAATACGTTCCTCAAATGTTCTAACGCAGATTCCTACAACATCTGACATGGTAATGCAGCCATCGTTTGTTACGGAGGTGGAACCATCGCCTATTTTTAAGAGGTACTCTGCAAACTTATATGAATTAGGGCACTCGTCACATATTATACAAGATGCTCTCTGAAGAACATTAGTAGTTGCACTGTTTTTTTTTTTATAGAACATGCGCAAGTCTCTTCTGTTAAAAAAAAACTTAGTGGCTGCTTGAATTTAGAATTAGCTGTTCTGTCTCCACACCGAAGAGTAGCTGCGATGCCTGAAGAAGCGAAATGTTATATCATTTTTGTGAGCCTTTAAACTTTGGCAGTTAAATACAAAGAATGACGTAGATTTTGTGGTACTAATATCATCCAAAATTGTATCCTGGCGAGTTTTTAGAGAATTATTTGCAAGCCTTACAAGTTCAGTTTGAAGGGGAAGCAAACTGCGTGCAACTCTTCGTCCATGATGAAATTTTTTATCATTGTTTTTCGTAACAATAAATAGTCCTTCAAGACTTGGGACTCTTGAAAGTGCGACTTAAACGAGTTGTTCGTCATGAGATTTCTCATACTCTTCCCTGGTGGAAGTTACCTATTTGCGATTTGTGAATTGTCATCCCACAGGTTGGAATTAAAGGGAAGTGGTTTCGCTTAGCTTTAAAAGTACGATTGGTAATAAAATCCTTTACAATGTCATGTCTCTAAACATATCCCACAGAAAGGTTCCTTAATTTAAATCCAATTCTACAACTAAGAGGAAATCGTAGCCAGAGTCGTTTTACGGAACCATTGCTTATTTGATCAAGTCTGTTTTCGTCATTAACAATTTCAGCTGTAATGTCATGATGATATTCAATTTATTCCAAAAACCCTATAGCTCTATTTCAAAAAACAAATTCGATTATGATATTTCAATTAAATGTTAATGTAATTATTTTTTTTATTTTAAAAGAAAGTGAACAATTTAGTTATAAACAGGATACATATGTCAGCTGAAGCGAAGTCGTCGGGTTCTTTTGTGATTGCATCGCATTGCTTCTCTTCCTGCTGCGGCAAAGCTTTCGGATTAATGTGTGGCAACTCTTCCGTTACGAGTATCTTCAATTGCTGGTTTTCATCACGTTCCTCTTTACCGCGATTTATCCATATGTTCAAATTCGCCACCACATCCGGTGTCAGTATTAATAACCCAAAAGTTTTCTTAAATCCATTATTACAAGTTTTCACCAACTTATCATATCGTGTAGTTAAGTTCAAATCGGGAATTGAGAAAAGGTCTTTGTTAGCTAATCGATATGTCTTCGCTGTCTGTACTTTCACACGTTTTAAAAGATATTCGCTGTTCTCACTTGGTCCCCATAAATCTAAGTAGTTGGTTACTATGACTGATCCGCCCACAACACCGCCACGTGCAACCAACTCCAGAAAATTTTTAAATGGCATTTCCGACTTTTTTCTTTATATTAATGTTTATATAATAATAAATCAGCTAACAAAATTTTGTCGTGTCTAAAAAACTATGCTCTATGTGAACAATTCACAATTTACAAATTTTTATATACAATAAAATACTTTTCATAGTCTACTTGATGTCTAAAATTTTTATCATTACGAAATCGATAAACCAGTTATATGTAAATCATATAACGAAAAAAAATAGGCCTTATTATGGGGCCTACTTTTTCCAATTTTCGAAGATATTTAAATTGAAGTAAGTTTTGGTAAGCTACTATTGTATAATAAAATGAAACTTTAAATTAGTAGTTACAATCGTCTTAAAATTGCAATTTCCATGATAAATAAAAAAAAAAAATTTGTAACGGTAAGTCAAATTCAAAGTTTTTCTTGTTACACCCTTTCACACGCCCGTACCACTGTTATTTGAGCTTTTTAAAGGAAAAAATCGGGAAAGTGCGAGTCAGACTCGTACACGGAGGGTTCCGTACCAGATTAGGGTTTGTATGGGACGCCTCTCCCTAGTGGTCCGGTTGACTGATTCCAACAAATGTACCGCGCCTATATTAAAACCTTATAGTGTCTTAATTTCTGTTCAATATTGAAAAAAACAAAAAAGTTTAGTTTTAGTATTTGTCACTGATGCCCGGATAGAACTACATCTTCTGTAAAAATTTTAACTCTCTAGCTATTACGGTCTATGAGATATGACTCGAGGATGGGCGGACAGCGAAGTCTCTGTAATATGGTTCTTTTTGGTACCCTTTGGGTCTGGAACCCTAAACCTTGTTTAGATTGAAGTAATCTGTGGAAAAATACTATAATAAGATGAAACTTTAAATTAGAAGTAGGAGCGATGTAGTTCAGCTATCCATAGGAGAGTGTTGTCCCATGATCAAAAGATTATATTACGGAGACCAGTACGTTCGTCAATTATCAATACAGCAGGGCTTTATAGAGTCCGCTATGCTTTTAGACAGAGCGCATGGAATAAAACTAGTGCTGTAACGGAGGCCATTTGAGCGGAGGTAGATGCGGAGGCGGGTTAACAAAGAAAAATATTGGTTTCGAATTAAAAATTTCGGTACAATTTGTGTGCAATTGTTGTGCCAAAAGATTAATCAGACAAATTTATTAACAGAAATAGAGAATTGTTTAGTCCTGGGGCTGTTCAATCTGATCGTTAAATGAAGTTATCGTGCAAAAAAAATAAATAGATAATCGAGAGGTTTTGTTTAAATTTATTTTAGTTTTAGTATTTGTTGCTATAGGCCCGATACACACATATACACATTCTGTCAAAATTTCAACTTGCCACTTATTATGGTTCATGAGAGATTCGGAACCCTAAAAAAGTCATCGATTTACTGATACTTGCCGCAGGTTGGACGGCTCTAGTCTAGTCTATCTCTGATGGGAGGAATTGAGAAATGTGGCATCGCACGCAATGAAAAATGTAAATACACCTCCGCTAAAACTCTATTAAAAACATGCGTCGGCGGAGGTACGATTTCTTCCAGATGTTCCGCCATTGCGGAGGTGGAGGCGAAGTTCCGTTATAACCCTAATTAGAAACCTATAATTATTACTATTACTATACCATTACTATAAAGTTGTTTTGAAACTACAAACATAAAAATTGTTTCAAAAAGAATTTGTTACAATACTATTACAACATCACGTTGTAGTACTGGTGCAGCATTTTGGCGAAAACAAAGCTGTTGTTGATGAGATGGTAAAGTTTAGCAAATTGTTTTGTAAGTCGGCATGTAATTACCCTACCTAATGCTCTTGCCACTGAAAGAAGTTATAACTGAAAAGCCATTGTGTTTTCTTATGTTTTTGTTGAAATGACTTGATGCCTAATACACTCCTGGTAACAGTGATCTGAGAAATTGTGGCGGTTCACCCATATCAATCAGCAGAAAACAACAATTGCTGCAGTACATTCCTTACAATTTAGTCTCCATTTCTTCGCATTGCAATGAACACAGTGTATTTATTTCACCCATTGAAAAAAGTGAATTCGATTTATAATCGCTACGCAGTCGGTAATTAAATGAAGATTTGAAACCAATTGCAGCTTGCCTTGACTGAAAATTATTTAATCGTACAATATCTAAATAGTTTTCTCTTTGAGAATCTGCTGTGCCGGATTTAAGGTGTATTTAAAGAAGATATACACAATTTAGTCGTTTTCACTCTAGGCAAAATTATTAAAATCGGTTCAGTATAATTTGCGTGCATCGGCTGATACATCAAGTCGAGGCGTAGGTAAGTTTGCCGGGTAATGCTAGTATAATATAGACTTAAAACAAACAACAGAAAGAGTTTAGCGGAATTTCCTACAAAATCTAATTGCTTTCAACTGTGTTGCCATGGTTCTAGTTGTACTATTATATTTATATGTATCTCTAAGGTAGGAGAAATTATCACAAGTTCGGTCATCTTGGGTCGGTACCCCGGACCACGGTACCGACTAGCCCTTTAGCAGCTACGCCATTGCTTACTTTTTAATTTATTTTATTTATCATAATTAAATCTAATATATAATACTAAACTTAATACTAATTTTAACGAGTAACTAGCTGCTGGGGCCTACGACTCGCGATTTAATAATACTTTTTAAAGGATTTAATGTACAGTGATTAAATTGTAAGGTTGGATTTTTTGCAGAAATTATGTATGTTGGAGATATTTAATGGTGAGGAAGTATTTAAAAGTTGGGATGGGGATATGGAACCAAAAAGGGAGACCCTTAGGCTCTCCAAATGTTGGCAGGAGTCAAGTAGATGTTTTGCGGTGAGATCAGTTCCGCAAAACGGGCATGGTGGACGAACTGAAGCTTTGAGGAGATGTTGGTGCGTGATTTGTGTGTGTCCAATACGCAGACGAATGAAAACTGCGCATGCCCGTCTGGATGAGTTAGTAGGAATATCGATTTTGTCGCAATTTGGGTTGATGGAAGAGTACCCGTGGAGGAACAGCCCCCATCCCGTCAACTTCTTCATATACAGATGACGAGTAACCAGGTTTTTTAAATCTTTAGAGCTGGTTGGAGTGAAGACGTATGTTGGGGCAGAGCTGATGTGCCGGGCTGCCTCATCGGCGCATTCATTTCCCCGAATATCTTGGTGGCTGGGAACCCAAAGAATGGTGATTTTGTCGTGGTGTACAGTGCATATTTTCTGGATTTCCCGAATTGTGTGATCGTTATGCTCTCGATTTTGTATGGCTAATATAGAGGATAGGCTGTCAGAGCATATAGAAAATTTCCCGTTTTGTTTTATTGCAAATTGGCAGGCCTTTAGTAAGGCAAAGGCTTTGGCGGTGAATATAGAATTATAAGATGGGAGAGACCCCCCAACTATGATCTTTTCCGAATTGTTGACAACAGCGAATGCAGTATTATTTTGTGTTTTTGACCCATCTGTGTAGAGCCAATTTATATCCCCGAGCTTTTCTTTCAGCGCTAGTAATCTCGCCAGGTATTCTGAGCTGGTAGTATTGTTTTTAGCTGCTACATGTGTACTGGTATTGATGCTTGGCTGATACCGAGCCCAATCTGGCTTGGGCTTTATAAAGTTGGAAAGTTTGGGTGGTGGCAATTCTAGATCTGTACTATACTTGACGCATCGTCTGATAGTAGAAATGCATTTATAATGCCGCTTTTGTTTGAAGATGCCGACAAAAGCCTTTGCTAGCAGTGGGTTGGGTGTCGTGTAGAGCTTGGGAATTAGCTACATTGTAGTTTCCACAATCCTTTCCTCAATGCTGGGTAGCCCTGGGTACGATTGGTCATAAAAGCCCTTATAAGGTTATAAGGCCAATTCCCCAAAGTTCAAGCCGATTGAGCATTGCATGTAGCCCCACGCGATCTAAGGCGTTTACAAAATCAGTTGTCAAAAAGGAGACATGATTTTTCGACGAAAGGGCATCCGAATGCTACCTGGTTATGGGAAATTAGGTTATTTCGGGAAATGAACCACATTAACCTACGAGCGATTATTTTTTCAAACGTTTTACTAAGGCAGGATAATAGAGAAATTGGACGGAAACTATTGATTTCGTGGGGTGGCTTATTGTGTTTGGAGATTGGAATAACAGTGGCTGATCTCCATGTATGTGGATAAGTACCTGAATGAAATATAGTATTAAAGATATCAAGAAGTTTAATCTTCAGAGAAATTGGTAGGTTTTTTAGCATGGGATATGATATCCTATCGGAACCGGGAGTCTTCCCTTTTACAGAATGGATCGCAGCTTCCATTTCAATCATGGTGAAATTGGCTTCTAGGTGTCTGGCGGATGCAAATAGCCGGTTTGGGGAGTATGAGCCTGCATGAATTTTTTTGCTGAATATATATGGGCGAGAAATTATCGTCTGCCGAATACTTTGACCAAGCATGGGCCAAAGTTTCGGCTATCTGGTTGGAACTGGTCAGAAGACCCGAGGCGGATGATGGTGACAGGGCTGTTTAGGTTCAGCTGTAAGACAGAGCAGAGAAGGTTGGAGTTTATTATGTTATGCTTATGGGGGATGTGGCGTTTAATAAGCACGCCTATCCCTTGTTTGGCTGATGTGTTATGAGGATGATTGTAAAAGTAGCCTGTGTATGCCTTGGGGCAGATAAAGTTAGTGAAATTATGAGGCAAGTGGGTCTCTTGCAAACAGAAAACATCAGGTGAGTGATCATTTATAAGTAATAAAAGTTCATTATAGTTGTTGAAAATGCCATTAATATTCCATTGTAAAATTTTAATAGACATTGCAAAGGTAAAGTAGGGGTGTTTTATGTTTCTAAGATGAAATTGAAGCAATGGAAGGGGACTTGACTACAAGTCCGGTTCTCTCATTGATTCGTCAGAATCAGGAAATTGGATTGAAGTGTTTGATATTGAGTCAAGTGAGAGAATTGAGTCAGTTGTGAAGATTGAGTTTTTTTGTTTTATTTGATTGATAGATTTGTAATTGGATGCTAACGCATCAGAGGTATTTTTGAGTGTTGTTGTAGTTGTGTTGTTTTGCATTTTTGTTGAAGTTGAAGGTTTAGAGGAATCAGGGAAAGCAGTGAGGACTGCTGGGGGAAGAGAGGAATTGGGAACGGTGCTGATAAGCTTAATTGAATTATTCTGTTTATGAACAGTAACAGACTTAGGCGGGAATGCCTGCCTTCGCTCGTAGTCTATTAAACAAATGAAATTTTCAACAACATATCTCAATATTGCAATCAGATGTCACACGAAAGCTGGCTGACACTAGTAGCCTAGGGTTGGTGACATAATTTCGGATTCAGGGATATTATTTATATAAGGGGCATATTTAGTGCCCTTTACAAAGTTTAGACTTTCATGCAGTTTGCATTCAATGTCACATAAATCAGGCAATGTCGTTGTTTTTAATAATTTATCACCTACAATCTTGTTTTGTACCAGCATTAACAAATTACCATCTCGGAGAAAAAGAGAAATAATGTGATAATTGAATATCAGTTGAGGATGATCACAAAAGCAAAAGCAAATCTAATTACTGATAACTGGGAAGCACTGACGTCCGCACTCGAGGAGAGATAGTCGGTGACTGTACTTACTTTTTATTATTTTTAAAAATTATAATTTTTAACAGTTCAGAGGATCGAAAATTTAATAAAATTAATTTTAAATAACGTTTAACCTTTTTTTGGTTGTTTTCCGACTAAATTGTGAAATGAATTAATAAATTGAACAAAAAATTAAAAAAAAAAAAAAAAAACAATATGTACGAGCATAGACATAATACAAGTATAATTTCCATTTAATGTAATGGTCCTTCGTCATGTGTCGAGTGCTGAAATGCGGAATTTTTAAAAGAATTAAAATATATTACGTATACGCACTATTGACTTTAACTTGTGTTATTATACATACGTGTATAGGTATTTTAGTGGTGTCTATGAGTGTGCATATGGTGTGCATCTATGTATATATTTTCATGATGATGAGTATTTTGTGGCATGATTCTTTTCTCTGTTTATTTATTACCTTTCACTTATTATTATTTTATTTTTTGTTTTTATTTTCTTTTGTGTTGTTTTGTTTTTCTGCTTTTGTTGTTTGAGAAAAAGGACTGTTGCTGTTGCTGTTGCTGTTGCCAATGCTATTGATGCCGTCATCGTCATCATCGTTGATTTCGATATTTATACATGACTGGAATATAAACGAAGTGATATATGTGTACGTCAAGTAAAAGTAAAAGTAAAATAAAAAACAACAGTAGCAACAATATGGACGAGAACGAAGATGGGGATGCAGACGGAGAGTTTCCTTCAAATTCACTTGTCGATCCTTAACAAATATTGTTATCAAAACAAGTCAAAAGAGCAAACGTGTTATTGTTTGCATTTGTTGTTTTTGTTTGGTAACTTTTTTGAAATTACAATAAGGATGGATGAATGGGGGTATTCATTGTCGGTAACGTCATAGTCAACATCATTATCAACCGTCATGTCATGATGTAGCGCATACCATACTGCGAGGTACACATTTGAAAGTTTTCCAAGTAGGAACTAAACAGGAGAAACTGTAAACTGTATTTCTTTGAGTCCGTTTTTCTCTATGTTTATGCAAATACTATATCGTAAGTTATTCCATTTAACTCATGACATAACTCGTGCTAATTTTATTGCAGAACTTACAATAGCTACAGGCCTCCAACGTAACAGTTTTGCCACAACTTGCTTGACTTGCTTACTCTCATTCCGTAACCATTCTGCTTGTTTGGATTGTGATTAACTCCTTCTTTCTTGGGAAACAAAAAGAACAACTTACAATAAATTCACTTAGTAAAGAGAAGCCGTCAATGAAGAAAATTAATGTATAACAAAAGAATGTGATGTGATGTGATATAATGTGATCTGAGCTAATCAGTTAACAAGTTTAAATGGCTGAACATAGGCAAAGGCCTGCTAGAAGTTAAAGAGTCTTCCGATCAGACACATACATATGTATAGATACTTATGGAACATTTACTATTGTACATGTATATATGTAGCACATCTATCTACTACACATCTAAAATGTTATTGTGTATTTTACACTTTGACAATGTTAAACTTCTTTGCCGCCAATGTCGTCGTCATCGTCGTTGTTGTCGTCGTCGATTTAAGCGTTTGATGTTGATGTGGAATTTATGACTTGACATTGTGCTTTATCTTCACTAGTATATCCTTGTGTCGACTCTACTTCTTCTGTTATTGTTATTATTTTTTGTACTACAGCTACACATGGCTGAGTTTTCTATTGAACAAGCAAATATGCACATACACAAATACGACGACTATACCAGATAATGTCATATATTTAGACGGATACATATGTTTATGTACATAATTTTGTATCTACAATGTATGTGTATGCCATACTTCTTCGTCATTATCTTCTCTTTCCTTTAGGATCCAACAAGTTCTTATTATTTTGTAAATTTATTTACATATATTGTTGACTAGTTGAACTTATCGGTGTGACACTACATACAGTAAATATCGTATGTACTACATATTGGAATAACGAATTTTGTAAACAAGGACAAATAAATCTATGAAAATCTAACAATATTGAAAAATAAAATTGATCAATTCATCCAAAATCAAAATACTTACAAGCACAATTTCAACTGTATTTTCGATTAACCAACCAATGAAAATTTGCAAAATATGCACATTTGGGGTTAATTACAATATATTTCAAAACATTTTTCATTATGTTGTCAGTCTAATAGTTCAACCATTAATCATGGGATGAATACTTAATTCAACTAGTAGCATCTATCTTTTTGTTTTCTCTTTACTTTAATAACGTCAAAGCAACCAGAAGGTTTGAAGGTTGAACATGTGTATCGTCAATTTTTTGAAATAGTCACGTGCGCCTAGAAGAATTTGATAAATCTGGTATTTAGAAACTCCCTTTGGGAAGCCGTTGGGGTGAAATCATTTTAGCCATCGCAGAATTATGCTATGCATTATGGGCCTTGCTAGGGGGTTGGGGTGTTGTAGCAGTCGATCTTTATAACGGATAATAAAGAAGTTGATTTGCTCAAGTATCGTTGCCATTTTCATCACACAACGCAAGATAGAATTTTTGACGAACCGTCTAGCGCCATTTTCCTGATATTGTAAAGAGCAGACGTCTCCCAGATTTGGATGCTGTAGTGTTTGCTTTTCGCGCACAGAAGCTATTTTATTATTTATCAACTCACAATACAACTTTTCATTGTTGATAAGTTCAAAATTTAATCTAACTAGTATTACCTTTTTTGTTTTTGTTTTGTTCTTAATATAAATCTATACGACTAACATTAAACAGCGGTAACCGCCATCAATTATTTGTGTATATAGTGTACAGTGATCTAGAATTTTTATACTCTCCTTGTCGGGAGATCTTTAAGTACTAAAAAAACTAAGAAAACCCGTTTGTGTGAGCTAGATTTTATAGATATTATGACGCAATTCTATTCTACAGTAATCATCGTCGATTAATCCTACAGTTCAGAAAAATGGCGAACATATTATTGCAGCTGTTGAAATTTTAAAATGTCGTATTCTTTGCCATTCCTCATATACAAGTATAAACCTGATCAGGTCAGCTTCTCTCTTTGGCACCCATTTAGGGGCCTTTTTTTTTCGCAAATGAGCGCAAATTTTCTGTGCTGCTGGACAAAGTCAAGAACAAATATATCACAAACTTTAGAGGAAATGGTGCCGAGAAGCTTTCACTGGGACCAGTGCAGAATGATCCGAACAGCTTCATTACCGGGTCAGACGATTGAAATTTTCGTTTGTGGGACATGAGTATGGCGGGTTTTAGAAATGTGATGAGGGTGGGATATAAACCAATTGTTAGTCATTCTTCGGCTGGTGATATCTTTGCTGTAATTTCGTCCAAAATTACGTTATATGGGGACCTTCTTTCACAGCTCATCACAGTGTCAAGCAATACACTTGGACAACTTCTGGTGAGCACAAATCGCTTGTTTTTGTACCTGCTGGACGCATCTAGTTGTCAATAAATTCGTATTTTAGACGGCATCAGAAATGGCTTCGATGGTCATATAGAACCATCCTTTACTTCGTTTCCACACATATTCGCTATGGCAGCTCAAATAGAAGACTTAACATTTGGAATGCTTACACTGGCCAAATTTTTCCTTAGAAATTGTGAACAGCAGGTCATGAACATAGTCAAAATGAATAGGCGAAGGAGTGTTGGATGGAGTAGCAAAAATAAAAAACCTTGTTTTCCTATAACAAGATGTAAGAAGAATAACAACAACAAAAAATGTATGTGATAGTAGTTACTACTACTACTACTACTATTGTAGTTTTTGTTTGTTGCAGCAAGTCAGATGTCATTTGACTGCAGTTTCATTTTACTCCGCTCCACTTTACTTATTGATTAATGGAAATGTGGTTTTCTTTTGTAGTTTCAATTTTCCGTTGTTCTCTTAATCCGCTTGGGAAAACTTTCCATTTGGCAATATGCTTGCTTTTTCGTTCTTGAGTGTTACCATTTACCAAGTCAACTTCTTAGGTAGATCTGTATACTTCGGTACCTACGGTTTTTTGTGAGTAGGATAATTTCGGCTGACTGAATTCAAGAGAAAAGGTGGTGGCCAGACTAATGAAACAAACTTAGCGAAGGCAAGTGAGTTTCAGATTCATCCTGGGACATTCCAATTTTTAATATGCTATTCGCTTTAATAATAAATACGGATGAAGTTTTAGTTTACATATTTCTCTTTGTCTTACATAGCCAAGGCAAATTTCATCAAAACCCATACTAAACATTGTATTTTGGAAAACTAAAATATAGTTTAAAGATAACATAACATAAATCTAATAAGTTGATCTGCGTATTTATCGGTCTATAGTAATTACTTATGATATGTGTGCTTTCTTTAAAAGTGTGTAAATATACTTAAGTAAGTTTATTCAGTTGAATTTTCTCACAATTTTTTCGAGTGATTAAGAGTAGTACGTTTTTGTTTTCTAACATCCCAAAAAACAGGAACAGAATCAAAATTATTATGTATTTACTATGTGAATTTAAAGTGAATATCTTTTGCCATATTCATTCTAAATTAACATGTTTTTCTCATTCGTGTTATTTAGGTTTTGGGGTATTTTACATTCATTATGAATTTATTTAATTTTATACAAATGATTTAACCAACAAATGAGATACTCACTCAGATACATACATATGTATTAAATGAATTTACATATGTGCATAAAAACATTAACTTATTATCCAAACAATTTAATACAATTCTCAATAAATTTGACTCGTTTTCAACCCTTACCCAACCTCCCGCCGTAATGTAAAAGAACAACCAAAAAATACCTATTAGAGAATAATAATATTAATATTGTTAAACTATATAACTTCGATGAAATTGTGGGTGTGGTTGGTGGATTTAAATTAATTTAATTTTAAAAATGTACATAAATGGCAACTAGTTAAAGTGACATCATCATCAACATATTATCATTACTATCAGTATCATTATCACCATCATTAAGCCATCATCATTATCATTGGTACTCGTACATCTATTCTAACTAACCTGTTTCCAACCTTGTCTCATCTGCCATTCACCAGCCTTCCTCCTCATAATTTCCCATTTGCATACATATGAGTGTCATGCATCAATAGACAACAACGTGAAGCACTTAACGGTAACCGCAGCTGTTGTTGCTATTTTGCCACCGATTTTTGCTGCCACTAATGTATCACGTCATGTTTTAAACGTTTATGCATAAAATATAGTCGTATCTCCATCTGTATCTGTAGATATATAGATATAGATGTCGTAGGTATCAGTTGTATTTACATACATTATGTTATCTATGCCTCATCGTGTGTTGGCCACCACCACCGCATACACAATAACGCAATATATTATTTGTGCTTCAACGCCTTCAGCATTGACTCATCATCATGCTCGGTATCTTCATCATCATGATGATCTCCACCTTCATTCGTATTGTATCTCACGGCTCACGGCTCATGGCTCACGGCTTAATATGTTAAATAATTTATGCATTAGAAAGTATTTTCATATACAATACAAACATCATCCATGTATTTATACATATTAGAAGAGGAACCTGTATAATCCAAGTACTATGTGTTCCAATATACCATATGAGTGGAGAGTGGTTTTTGCTGATGGCAATGGCGATGGCAGAGACGGCTTGGCAACATGTGACATTCATATAATTTTTATGATTGCTTTCCTCTACCAATCTCTGCTCTTTCAATTGCTCCCTCAGAAAACCATTCTGCCAGAAAAATTGTATCACTTAAATTCTATTCAACTTGAAAACATGCATAGCACAAATTAAGTGACATCACACATTGTTCCTTCATACGTAAAGCATTGTTTACTACTCCACTCACTCCATTTATTCCAATTTTCATTCAATTTCAATTGCTATCGTTTCATACCTTTTCGCCTTCTTCTCTCTTAGTAAGTTTCCATATGTATCTATCTACCTCCTGAGCACATGTTCGATGAGTAAATAGGATGTACATATCACAAAAGTCGTTTTAGAAGTTTTTTGGTTAAACAATGTTCATCTGATGAAGATGTACGATAAAGATGAAGACAAAGACGTAGACAATGTCAATGACGATGGCAATGAGGAAGAACGCAAGACAAGAACTGGAACGAACAAGCAACTTTAATAATTGTTAAAAGATTTAGTCACGTTTTATTTTTGCAAAAGGCTCTACGAAAATATTTTCACCAACTTCCGTCGATTTTTTACCTAATTTTACTTAAATTTTTGTGTTTTTTTTTTCTTACTTTTTAAGCTTTTCTCTTTTCTCCAACCTATTTCAGTAATCAGTATCTCATGTTATTTTCTTTTGACTCCTACTATATATTTTCCTGGAATATTTTCCACTTATATTGCCAAAGTGAGTGACAAGTAGTCATCCAACATAATGACAGCACTTCAAACACACACACACAAATAAACACAAACACAGACGCACATAACTAAATATACACTGATATACACGAAGTGTCATGTTAAGTTTGCTATACAACAACACACACACATATGTTTCTACATAACTAAATTTATACACACAAATGTGATATCGTAGATGACATAAGAATCTGTACTCGTAGATATACGAGTATGTGTGTAGACATGTCTACATGCATATAGATGCATAGTACGTAGATACATACATAGATATTTTAGTTAGATATGCATATGTGAATACGCGTTATTTTAGCATAATTAAACAAACGCATGTAGAATATTGTTTCAAAAGAGAACAACAAGTTTTAAACAAAAATTATTTACAACTGAAAATTTTGTTGAGAAATTTAAACAATTTAACTTTGTTTACTCTTAATGTTAACATGACTGCATTGTATTGTATATTATGTAGATCAGTGGTTCTCAACCTCAATTAAAGCAGGAGCTCCAAAACAGCGCAACTTTTAGAAACAAAAAAGATGTAGAGAACATAATTCTGTGAAATATTTGGGCTTTTCCTTCACAAATGCCTAACTAGAAATAAAACACATCACAATCTCTCCTCGATGCTGCTCGCATATAATGAAAAGGCTGAATTGGCTTCTGTTAAAAAGGAGCAAACTCAGCTTGGAAAATAAGATCTCTCTCTCTCTCTCTCTCTCTCTATAAACAATCTATTGCTCCTTCCTGGAAATATAGTATTCCTCTATGGGGTACCTCACGCCCCTCGAATCAAATAAAAAATCAGTTAATTCAAAACAACGCCCTTACAACAATAGTTCCTAGTTTTGAGGAACTCAACGCTTCACAACGACCTCCGCATCCCTACAGTTCTCCTGGAAATAAATTTTCACAGAAGCCGTTACAACGACACACTTCACTTCCCACTAAAATCCGCTCACACAACTACTAACAAGGAATGTGATTCAAAGACGCCTTAAAAAGCTTTATCCAAATGACACAAACACATTCCCAACAAAAGCATCCTTCCTTAAACTGATGTAAAATCAATTCCTGTAAATACTCATAGTAAATATGTACTGTAGTTACTGCAATGCTTTAAAGCGTAAACGGTTTTTAATGTTCCTTTCATAAATGATACTTAAAAAAAAAAAATATGATACTATGTTTATTTATTTGATAGTATCTTCATTTGATGTTATTATATAAAACAGTATTCCGGCGGGTCTACTACCCAACATATTTCATACGGTTTTCACCAATGGACGGAGTGAAACATGGCAAATGATATAGGCATATAATTCATTAAGGTTTTGTGTAAATTGGTTGAAATATGTCGTTATTTGTTGAAGATGTCGGAAAAATCATGCCAGGAATTGGGTTAACCACATGACCAACGTGTCGATAATATCATAGCCATCAAAAAGTAGTCCAGCTTTTAATGCAGTGTGATTTGGTGAAGCAGTCAGTATGATTTTTTCTGACATCTTTCAATTAATTTTTTTGTGCTGACTGGAGCTCAACTTTTTCTTTATATAAAGAATCTGAAACCATTAGAAATATATGTGTGCATATACATTTGCATATAGTACAATAGAATTGGACTATGCAATTCAGCGAGTTCTAAACAATGCAATTGCTTTATAACACTGTTAAGATTGAGGACTTTTATAGGACCACTTATTTCTGGACCACTCGCATCTCTAAGCGCATTGGAATTGTCAGTGGCTAATCTCTTGGTGCCCTCAAGTTGATTAAGAACCGGTGTTGAAGATTATAACATTGTATTATAGCAAAAGCAAATTAAATTTGTAAGTACATTTTAAATATTTTTAACCGCGGTTCTTAAAATAAATTTATTATCAAGTATAAACATCCATTGGATCCAAAGCAATCTTTAAGAACGATGTACAATGGGATTGTT
Source organism: Amiota minor (assembly GCA_037043295.1). Taxonomy (NCBI): domain Eukaryota; kingdom Metazoa; phylum Arthropoda; class Insecta; order Diptera; family Drosophilidae; genus Amiota; species Amiota minor. The sequence goes on along the minus strand of JBAMAW010000102.1, from coordinate 127,204 downwards.
ATTGGGGTGCAACAAAAAGCAGTATTGTTCAACCCCTGTAAGGTTTAAGAAAACCTGGTAAAAAATAATATGGAAATTATCCTCGTACTACCAAACTTATTATGGAAATTACACAAAAAGAACATATCGCACATGTTTGACTATACCGTTACAACTCAAAAAAATGAAATTTTCAGGAAAAGCAAAAAACTGTTTTGGATTTAATGAACCTTTTTTTTTAATAAAGTGTGGATTATTTTATTTATTTTTTTTTTTTTTATTTTTTTTTATTATTTATTTTATTTGACCAAATTGGTACACACACGAGAAATATTTTTTTAAATTTGGAATTAAACATAATATTTTTATTTGTGACTATTTTCATGATAAAACTATATCATTTTTTTGTGCCACATTATTAGTTGTGACTCTTTTGCTAAAATTAAAGCCAGTTTTTGTTTAAAAAAAAATATAATAAAAGAATAGCAAAGATATTTATTAAGGAAACAAAAAATACATAGAATCCATTTAATACTTATACATATTATATATTGTAAGTAAAGGAAAGTGAAAACAAAATTTCAAAATTCAGATTAAAATGTAACGTAATGAAAAAACTATTTTAAAGATGAATAAGAAATTTACAGATTTAAAAAGTAGATGACATATTGTTAAGTAAGAATTTGTTTATAATACATTTCATAATAATTGTTTGGGGTTATATTTTTCTTGATAAGTTCCGTAATGTCTTTTTTTTTTCTCTGGGAGGGGTAACATCTCAGAATAAGGTTTTTTTAAACTGCAAATAGCATTGAAGTATGATTTACAAATTATTCCAAAGAAATGTTACAGATGGTATGTGAGATTAACAAAGGAGCGATGACTACACAACGCCACAAACCGTAGACGACACAAAAGTAATGGAAATAAATCAAAAATGCACCTGAGACTCCCAAGGCTTTATATTTCGCACATTTGCATTGTAAAAACTTTAGTCCTTGTAAGAAGTTTTATAATAAAACGATTCGGGACTCTCTTTTACGACTCGAAGAACTTTAATATCATTATTATATATATATTATTATTTTTTTCTCTTTCAGCTCGTTTCTACCGAAGTTCTGACCACAATGTTCCTGTAAGGCCTTTAGATCAGAAAAATTGTCATAAGACATTTGACGTACATCATTCGGCCTCCAATTGTTTTAGCAGTAATTTTTAGGATAATATACTGCTCCGGTACATAAATTGGAATACAAGTAACATATCTTTTAACTTGTATCTCAATAACGCTATGCACATTATCTCCCTTATTTTGACAATGTCCCTGGATTAAGAATTTATCCGTTATGCATAGAAAGTATGAATTTGTTTTTTTGTTGACCAGCGCAGTTATCTGAATAAAAAACAATGTGAACATATTCGGGATTGCTAGTTATAAGCAAAGCAAACTGAGATATTCCATAAATATTATTGTAGTAACATTGATTTTAATAAAAAAAAACGTCTTATAATATTAGCCACTCACTTTCCATTTGAATTTTATTTTTAAACATGCAATGAACTTAAATAAGAAATTTCTTTATAAAGGTATTAACATCACTTAAAATTGCATATTAACAAAAGTGTGTACAAACTTCTGTAGTAATCGGACGGAGTAACTAAGTACATATATCCTAGAAAATATATTTATATGAAGACAATTAGTCTACCCATGTCCATTTGATTACCCAAAAGCTTGTTTCTCAGAAACTTGAAATGCAAAAAACCTGAATTTTATTAATTCACATTCTCCTTCCATTTTGGGAAAAACGCATTTCTTTAAAGATAAAACATATCAATTAAAAAAATAATAAATAAGTTTGAAATATCGGTGACTTTCTAAAGCCCCACAGAAAAACATTAATGACGCCCTTGTAATTTTCTTCCAGTCCTAAAAATATCAATTCCAATTATAAATATTGTATGTACGAGTATGTTACGATACAAATTTGCATGTTAATATTATGACTCGTAAGCTCATGTTGTATTAAATTTTATCGGTACTTATATAGTTAATCGCTTTTCTTACTGCTTCGAATTGCTTGTGGCGTAGATAATATCCGATAGTTTGATTTGGCCGAAAGTATAGTACTAAAACTGGAGTTAATATGTATATTTTTGTACATATCAATCACATCATAAGTCGAAATTGTACCTGTAATAACTTGCAAAAGAAACAATAAAATATTTGCATCATGAACTTTCCCATATTGACCCATTCCATCTGAAGCGAATATGATTATAAATGAAATATCACAATAGCATCAGTTAATAAATCTAGTTTGAGAGGTATTTAATTTATTTATATATTAACAGCAAAATGAATGCGGTGTCATTATTTATCATTCTTGTCAATAGACATGGCGTATGCGTAATAATGCGACAATGACATTCTCCATACGCATTCCAAATTCATCGATATAGGTCGCTTATATTGTAAGTTCATATATATTTCAAAATTTTTTTGTGATTTTCGTAATTTGGGTGACATACATGTACAGAAATCAAATACACATCTACCGTCTTTTCCTCTGACATCCTGTCGCTTTCGCATGTTAGCAGCGACTCAGCGTGTGAGAAACTTGTGATTCCTTGCTATCAATGCATGTTTGATGTCAAACGTGCTGTGTGTGGCATTGTTCAAACATGTTTGTTAGGACGAAAAGCGCTAACCAACAATATTAATACTTTTTTTTTTTGTTTCAATACATTCTTTATTGGACTACAAAACAAGTAGATTAAGACAATGGAACAATCAGCTTGGATCATCTTAACAAACATACAAAACAAACAAATTTAAAGTCAATTAAAATAAATGTTAATACAAGAAGTTTTTGTATCAATTTGAGTTCTTCCTTTTTAGACATCAACATTTTACAATTTCTTATATCAGAAAAGCTTACAAAGCTTTTACATTTTTAAGTACTTTGAGTCTAATCGATTTTCTTGATTTTATATTGCACCATATATGTAGTATTTCTTTCTTGTACAATAGAAGGCCCCACAAAATTTAATTGATAGGCACCATAGAAGAGAAAAGAATTCATTAAACATATAGCGAAGTTTCTCAATTAAGTTTCAAAGCTGTCGCCATTAGTTGTTTAATAAAACACTAAACCACTCCATATAATGTTATGTCCTTCTACATTAACTACTTCTAAAATAGAGCAACAAAACTGTACAAAAACATTTCAAATAATAATTAACACAATGTTTAGTATATATCTTTAGCTTAGACTAATCGAAAAATACAAACACGTTAAGAAACCCATGCATAAACCTTTGATAGCGATGACACGCCATTGGCCACGGATGGCAGGCTAACAATAATAATAATATTAATAATTGTGGTACACAACTGATTTACGAAATTAATTTATAAAGAATAATTCCTAAAGTTATTTAAGAGATTGAATGTAAAACATGTAAGTTAACAAATTGGTATGTATATACCTACAATAGGTTAAATCGAGTTCGCCATTCTTGGTTTTGTATGGGGTACAAAAAAAAAAAACAAATATACTACTCCAAATTAGAACAATCGGGTTACTATAATTTATGTTTCTTATAAGAATCATTAAATATGTATGTGGAGTGATGCAATTATCAATGAAACTAAAACGAAACCTCTAATTTTCAATCAGTGGAATTACCTCAACACAAAATCTTTTAAAATGTTGTGTCGTTTTTTGACCGTTTAATATTTTGACAATAAAAACTATTTACAACTGGTTGTCTTTAATGTTTTATTGGATCGCTTATGTCTTGTAACTTTTTAAGATATTTTTTTTGTTTTCATTTTGACAAAGTTAACGAACTCAGGAACCTTACTGTCAAATTATGTTACACTCCAGCATATGAAATTTCAAATATTAAATAAGACGATGATTTCGAAGAACAGAGCGTGAAGAACATTTCAGCACAAACACAAGTGGCACTTAATTATATACAATTCGTATAACATAGTACAAGAATGTACGTACGAGTATATATTTGTCAATGAAAGTTAACTGACCCATTCTATTTCATTATACAGAAAAAGTAATCCGACTTTCATGCTTTCATATAATTAAAATTGATATACAATATATATTCTGACAATGCAGTCAATTATTTTATATGTCATAAGTTACACAGGTCAATACTTCTCTTTGTCGACATCAACCGATAGAACCGTCAATGTGAAGAAAACTATATCCAATTACATTTAATAGAGCCCTATAGACATTGAAATCAAATACAATAGATACAAACATTCATAGAATATGTATCTACGTATATGTACCTACAAGTACAGTATAAAAGTGTAAAATCATATTTCACTTAGATAAGAACAAATGTAATTTTATGGCAATAAACGGGCACTTGCATACATCGAAACTAATTCTGAATTGTTTTGCACAATTCTCTTAATATTCTATAATATGTAATGAATCAGAAGAAATTTATTACCATAAATCGAACTTTGTATTATCAACTATCAATCATATTGTCTAAACCAATGAATATCATATTTTTTTAACTATAAATATCGCTAAAATACTAACCAAATAAAAACAAATTCAATTACTCTGTACTGTATTCGCATCAAATCATTCTTTAAAAGCATCTTATTTATAATTATTGTATAAAGTTGTCCAAGTTTAATTTCAGTATTTTTAATAATTTTATGTTATATAAAATTCCTTCTGACAATAAAGTACCTGGAATTTGTCATTTAAATTGCCCGCGTTAAGTATTTTTTAGGTTTTTTGTTGTATATTGGTAGGACTGTTCTTAATTACTATGCCAAAAATGTGCACGATCTCTCAACCAGTTTGTTTACAGCAGCTGGTTTAATCAGTCCCCACCTCAGTAGTTCTGCGCGAATTTTACAATGGAAAATAATATTAAACAAAGATTTTATATACAGTTTATTTTTAGAAACACAAAAGACCTAATCAAATTCTTTCTTTGAACTTTGCATTCTATTTATTTATTTGTATTCATATGAAAGAAATATGTACATACTTTTGTTTAACCATATAAATTATTACACATTTCTTGAAATCTTTGAGTCAACAGACTGAGCCAAGTTTCGACTATCCTTACAAATCTGTTCAAAAGCAATTCCTTTTGTTTGCTCTTCGGGGTTTAACTGGAATCCTAATTCCCACTTGCCATCGTTCTCTGAAAGGCTCCTTGTCTTCAGTCTGCTATTATTGCCGCATCGTAAAATGGCTCTAAGGATTAGTTCTCTTCATAAATTCATAGTTGGGGCCACAGATTCTCCCGTTCTCTTTAATCAGCTAAACTTTTTTAAACTCAGTTATTTTATCAGAAATTTTGTCCCTTTAGCCCTGAATAGATGCACAACCAATTATGCCCAAAAAAAAATCGAAAAAAACCATCAAGTGATGTCGGCATTCTTAACCAACGAGTTAAAATATGGAAAAAACAAGAAGGGCCGTACTAAAAGTGTCTTCTCTGATGCAGACATGTGACTTATTTTAAGAAAAGCCTCAAACACTCACAACTGAATATCCAAAATCGAGACAAAATGTGGACCTAACGCAAGCCTAACCACTATTTGGCCTGTAATATCGAAAGCTGAACATATAAAAATGTTAAAAATAAAAAATATAACCACCACTGAATGCACTTACTTTTTGCCGTAACTATATGAGTTGAACTACAGAGTGACATCTCATTCAGATAAAAAAAAAAACAAATTGGGATGGACCCAATGGCTACACCTATTATTTCCATGACCTACGAAAGGGAGCCATCATTTGCACCGCGTACATTGCAAGGGTGGAGGTGTCATAGTATGGGGAGCAATCTCGTATTGCGGCACCTGTAAGTTACAATTTTTGTAACAAAAATGAATGCGATGGCATACAATGGCGTCTTAAAAAATGTCTTTTCATTCTACTGCCCGAACCGTCAAATGCTATATTGAAAGCCAGAAGGTGGTTCCTTTAAGCTGACCACCTTACTCACCGGATTTAAACATCATAGAAAATGTTTGGCGATGGTTAACACAGAAACTGTATTGGGCCTGGCAACAATATGGAATCATATCTGAACTAATAGAAGCCATCAAACTAGCTTGGAGTTCAATATCACTCAATTATTAAGCCCAGCTGTAGGAATCAATTCCAAGAAGGAAATATGAAGTTTTGGAGCAAAAAGAGGCACAAACCACTACTAAAAAAATTTCAAACGCATTTAACAATAATTAAATGTACTCCAAAAGAATAAATTCACATCTTTGAAACATTTAAAGCAACATTTTTTTATACGGCTTTTTTGAAGTGGTCTAAATTTACGTGTTTTTTGATCTTATTATAAGATTGTCATGAAGTTTGTAACAGGCAGGAGGAGACGAAAAAAACACATAAAGTATATATATTCTTGTTCAGCTCGATTAGACGAATTGATTAAGCCATGTCCGTCTGTATGTATGCTTGTACCATAAGCAGTACATTTGTCGCAACCAGCCGAATCAGACCACTAGGGGGGTACGTCCCATACAAACCAACCATTTGAATTCAGCTTCTTATTAGAAAAATTTTTTTGTTGTTTGCCCTATCGAACTGAAACTTGGACACTATCAGTTTCCAAAATAGGCGCAGTACATTTGTTGGAACCAGCCGTATCGAACCACTAAGGAGGGTATCTCCCATACAAATCCCGTGAAGAGTATTTCATCTTCGGCATAGTCAAAGATAAAGTTCTTTCTAGTTTTTAAAACAATTTAAAATGTTAATTAATATAAAAGGTATATAAGCTTCGGTGAACCAAAGTAGTATATATTCTCGCTTTGTTTGTTTTTTAGGGTTCCGGACCCAAAGACTATTAAATGGAACCCCATTACTAATGCTATGCTGTTCATCCGTCCGCCCTCTGTCTATATCTCAAGAACCGTAATAGATAGAAAGTTGAAATTTTTACAGAATATGTAATTTTATCCGCGCTACAGCAACAAATATTTAAACTCAAATATGTTTAAAAATTTAAATGAGTCCCTTTACAAGAAACATATGGGCTTGAAAGCTATACGATCCACTAACCCAGATCATAAAATTTACTCGGCTGGTGGAAATGAATTAGAAAATTGTAGTGTCGGAATTTCAGTTTCATCGGATTACTAATCAGGGTACCTCCCATACAAACCCCAATTTGTTACGGTAACCTCCGTGTGCGAATTTTATTCGCACTTAATCAATTGACGAAAATTGTACATATCTATAGATATGATTTAGGAGCTGTTAAAGAAAAGTCAAGATTCAGCATAGTAACCTATCAGAATCCTATATTAAAACTCTTTTTTTTTTCTTTTGTTGATATGCGTGGGGACGTCGGTTTCAATAAAGTTGAAATTATGTTAAGTTAAATTCTTGGTTCAATATTTTGAAATTCATATGTCACAGATTGACATATTGTTCTACATAGCACAATAGTTTGGCCAAGAACAAATCAATAATATGCTTTGAATCTAATACATTTTTAGTATTAACACAAAAGGGTTGAAGTGTTAAACACATAAAGTCAGGACAAACGACTGTTGGGACATTTTTTGCAAAGGAGGAAAAAACAAAAAATGAAAAATTTTGTGATATTTAAAGTTATTAAGAACGAACATGTATTTTGTGGAGCAAACATTTTGGTTTACAATCTACAAGGACAAGTCCGACAAGAATCCATTAGTTGACATTCCTCCTTGCCATAACAATTGCCAACTGTCCACAACATACAAAATCATACACAACTCAGAGAACAATTTATCATTTAGATGTGTGTTCGCATTGAAAACTAAAGTGAACAAACTTAAATATTCATTCAATGTCAAAGGGTTAGAGGTCTTAGAGAATGTTATACCATAATAAAAGATAACACATATTTATTGTAATATAATAAACTAAATTAATAAATGGTTTTAACATGCTGCTCATATACAATATTAAGACATTAAGTTTTTAATAATGACAATGGATAGATGCAGACATACCGACAGGCAAATACAGTCCAAGCAATTTAATTTAGGCTCGAAGTGGGGACATAATAAAATAAAATACAATAACTTTTGGAAATGTCAAAGCCAAATTTCACCCTTAAGAAAATAAGGAAAATAATGTTGTGGGAAAAGCAACATTTTGACGTACTTAGTACTAAGAAACAATCTTCCTACTTCAAAAAACTAAAGCTGTTTTACTGAATGCGCGCAGGAATGTGATAGTTTTGTTATTTAAATGCAATAAAAGATAGAAAGACATAAGTAAGTACTAAGTACTTTGGCTCATTTGCAGAATCACAAACATACTTAGTTAATAGTACTAAATAAAAAAATTATATTTGAAAAGATATTCCTAATTGTTGTATTACTTCATAAAAAAGATTTACCTCATGCACTATCATGGAGGATATTTCACTACCTTGGTGAATCATTTCGAACCAATCTCTTTCAGCGATCATAATCAGTATCATTGCTTAATTCCTAAGGAAATATTTTACGGAGGCACGTGTTGCTTAAATAGGTTCACCCTTTAAGTGCTACAATATTTCAAGTTGCCAAACTTCTAGGCATAAGTGAGCTCAACTATTTCTTTTTTTTTTTATATAGGAATAGATAGCAAAAAGATTTGCATAAATTTAAATCGCTTGGTGAAATCGTGTCTCATGGGTATAGATATTTCTTAGAAACGAAAACCGCAATGTCGAATTGAATTGTTGTTATTCAGGTAACAACATACAAGGCCTCTTTATGTCACAGGAAAATATTTGTTCCAAATAAAAAAACACCGCTGCATCAAATGGATTGCTTCTGACGCAGTTGTATCGAGTTTACCGTGTAATTTAATTTATTTAAATACAATTTTTTTTTTTGTGTATAAACAACAACAAAACAATAAATGTTGTCAGCTTATCAGATAGGAATCCGTCTGAAACTTTATTGAAGTTGAGTTTGGTAAAATGAGTACAAATGATGAATACTCATACATTTTTTATAATTGTATGTCTCACGATAGATTTCAAGGATAGTGCTTTATCATCTGATTTACTTTAATCCGATGATTTCATGTTCACTAGCCAACGGTTCATTTTATGGGTCAAACTAAAGGCAAACCAAAGCCATTAACAAATATAACGAATCGACAATCTATTGTATTTGATGGAATGAATGACTTTTTGTTATTTTTTTTTTAATAATTTGTTTATTGTATCTTCTTATATTTATAAATAGGACTAACAACCCTTATATACTAACACTAAAGATGAAATAATAAATGGTCGCTCATTACGAAGCAGTCGAGATGAGTTTATTATAGGGACAAAAGCTCTAGCTAGTTGATGAATGTGTCCAGCAAGTTTATCCATAAAATTACGTATACGTTTAAAACATACTTCCGTTTGTAGCAGTATAACACGTTTTTGAGGAAATTCTCTTTCCTGATACACCATGGATTGGTATGTAGCTGTTATTATTCTTACCGTTGCGTTACCCCACTATTCGGAACCATGTGTGCAAGGCTCATACCAGATGAAGAGTTAATTAAACAGTGGAGACTTTGTGCTCTTCAAACGCTTGTATGTAAAGTCAGTTTATTGTCGATTTAACTAAAGAATAATGATAATATGCAGTAAGTACAATATAATAGAAATTAACCCAGTAATAACTTCATAGGCTTATTCTTTTATCATATTCAATACTTCAATCATATTCAATACTTCAAGGCTAAATTCAGTATTCAATCATGGTACATGCCCACTTTTTCTTCTCATTTACTTTTATTCTCCAGTTAGATGACCACTATTTTATTATTTAAGATGTTTATCCAAGTCTGTGACAGCTTTTGCTGGGCAATGGGAGTGCCTGCTTATAGCAGTGACCTCAACAAAAATTGATGTGACAAATCGATAAATACTTCTGATCAAGACACTCTTAGTTCAAAAGCAGTTCTTATTTCAGTAATTATTCTGTTGACTTGCTCAATCATTCCATATTTTGATCGAAACCCAAATGGTGAAATGGTGGTTGAATTTCGAAATCAGAATCTTCTCACAAATTTGAAAAAACACGAAAGCAAATTCATATGTACGGTCTATATGAAGAAGAAATATCCTGGATTTGGAACCATTATAATAATAAATATCTTCCAGGAAAGTGTACGACAATAGGATAGGAAGTTTAAAAACAAACGCTATTCCCGGGAATAAAAAAAATCATAACCTGCTGATTTCCTAGTTTGATAAGTTGTGATGTGCTAGGGTTATACTTTGAGATGCCAAAGTCAATAAGAACTAGATCTGCTGGCCAGTATATATGAACGAATAATGAATTTTAAACCAAAAATTAATAGCTTATATTAAAAAGATCACCGAATTACCATTACTAACAACTGCTTTTCTATTATTTATTAAGCGTAATTTTGTCAGGATTTAAAGTTTATATCAGAACGAATACCAGAGTTTACAAACCATAGTTTGAGCCTAATTACATAAATTCAGGAACTAATCATATTGTAGACTTTAATACCTTTCGAAAGTTTTCATTAATATTATTATTAGATGAATATTTCTATACATTTATTATATCAAAAATTCAGTTAGCCATACTTTTCTATTATCAGTAGTGCTAGTGTCCGTAACAATGATATTATGGTCTCTACAAGTCAATAAAATCAAGACTGTACGCTTATGTATAAATTTACATATTAGCAATGATATTGAAGTGCTATTTGCATTCCGTATATCTTATCATTTTTCACTTTTGTCAAGGTTTTGCATATTGGCCAATACTGATACTAAGTCTGTGCATACTCCTAGTGAGTGTGTTGGAATGAGTTTACAAACAATTCAAACGAAGATAAAGTTTATCCTTGCATAGGTATAAGTGGCATGGCTAAATAATATGGATAAGAACGAGGATATGATAGTGAATAGAAGTCAACAGGTCAAGACTAACAAAAGGCCGAAATGTTAGCATGCTTCTCGGAGTTCTTGAGTAAATGCTTGAAGAGACACAAGGGAATAAAAGCCAAAGGAGCCAACATTATCTAACAATATTAAGAAACAGTTTAAAATAAAATAACAAACCAGAGAAGTGGTTTGATTTGAGAATGCACACAAAAGGACAGGATTGACATAGACAGATTGCAATGATAAGCGATCCTGAAAAACAGTCGATTTTCATGATTCAATTAGGACCATAGGTTTGAGCTAACAATAGAACGAAAGTTTAGGAAGACATTTAAAAGAATGAAAGGAAACCATGTCAAGTGAGTGAGTGATGGTGGCTAATGATATAGAAAATGAATCCTGAAAAAAAGTTTGGCTTTTATTTTATGTTCAATAAAATGAAGGTTTGCGCATGATCATTCTCCAAGAGTTTCTTTGAATTACCATGTCAAGTGACTGGGTGGTGAGTGCGAACAAAAAAGAAACTAAAGCAAACAAAGTGCTACGTTATTAATCTGTTAAAGTCGAACATTTAACCGACAGTGCAAGCAAAAGAAGAAACAAACAAAGGAAGCCACAAAAAATAGCAATAAATCGCAGTGAGTGACTGCCTACCTACCTTCCTCCCACTCCAAATAACTACGGGTTTCCTTGGAAACTGCGTAAAACTAACAAAGTCATTTGGCAATGGAAACCGAAACATATGTTTTCGGGTTTAACAGTAGCTGGCATTCCAACGACTTATGTTACTGCTTTTATTCTGACTCTATCTGCCTGTCTGACTGTCTGCATGTGTCGGTCTCAACATTCTGAAATTTCTATGCCTACGCCTACAACAACTTCGGGGTCGACTGGAAATTAGTCTTAAAAGCGTCACTTGCTCATTAGTATTGCTCCTGACTGTGCAACTCTCTCCCCTTTGGTGGAACAAATTACTACTACTACTGAAATAAGAGCTATGCAAAGTTGAAACTGAGAATGAGGACTGGCCACAGACACTCTAAAAATCTACAATTCTGTGGCTACAACAAAGAGGAAGTTGCTATACTGACTGACTAACTGACTGGCTGACTATAGAGACGCGTAGGCTTGTTTGCCTGTTAAGACGAAATTCTATAAAATTTCTATGATATGCAAATGTTGAATGATAATGATGATGATGATGCTGTTTTACATTCTCATTTTTTTAAAGTTTCGCCTTTTAATCCTTTAAATGAATTGAATTTGTTTTGTGTTTTGCAAAAAGGAAACAACTATTAAAATTACAATTAAAATGAAACATACAAAATTTCTTTAAACAAAGAATACCTCTAGCTGGTCTTGTTACCCATCTGTGTGGCAGATTGTGAATGCCTTCCCGAAACAAATTGTCGACTTTGATACCAAACCAGTTCTTTACGAAATTTGCAAATTCATTTGGAAGTGTTGCGCAGCTCAGTATTTCAATAGTAACAAATATTAAACGGAAGACAACAATTGTAATTAATTAAGACTTTCTAATGTATCCTTTTACGTATATTTTTTTATACAATATAGCGCATTGCCACTGTATTGTGTATTGTAATAATCTGTTTGTCTAAGTTGCAATAACGACTTCAATTGATCAATTGTTATTGAGACGGTTTTCTGTAATTACAATTTCATTAAACTTCATAATACATAACCTCTATATAATTCCACCAATTATAATTATCATTCAACTTAACTCCGATATGGCAACTATTGTATTTGTATGATTATTCTGCTTACATATTCTATTTACCACTTAAAATTCTTTTGATCGCTATTAATTGTTATGATTTTGGAGCAAAATTATAGAAATGGTTTTCACTAAACCATCATGATTTGTAAAAGATTAAAAATTCTTGTGTGTACTTTATTAAATATCTTTTAAATTTGCAATTTAGCTGAAGGCCCTGGCAGCCATGGCTAATTTTCTGTTAACTTCTAGTTTTAACTTTCGGTTAGCATTATATAAATAAATAAATAAAACTTTGCAATAAATTGTTTATATCCTTGAATGTCATCTTGGCTGACATTATTTATTCCAAAACTGTGTCATTCCAAGTCTCCCAAGTACTTCAAAATTTCTTCTCTTTGCAAAATCTTTTACCAAACAATATTTGCTGTAAATTTCCACATTCTTCTTTATCATAAAAATACAAACTATATTGTATTTTATGATCATGGCTTACCATAAGAAAATACAACTCATTTGGGTTCCTGGCCACGCGGGAATAGAAGGGAATGAACACGCTGATACACTATGCACCTTGTCTGACAGTCATCCCGGGCGTAGAACGCGATGTGTGGAAATATATAAAAGGTATCCTAAAAGATATGGAACTCTCACAATGGCAATCATACAATGACTGGTATAAAAATTCCAACCCTTCCAAAACACCTATCCACTTCCCTGACTCCTGCGATCACTCAACTTGTTCCTTGTTAGTACGATTGAGAACGGGACACAGTCAACTCACTCACCAACATCTCCTCGAAGGCAAAAGCCAACCTCCTTGTCCATTCTATGGTGACTACTTGTCAATAAGACACCTACTAGATGATTGCTTAAATCACCACATCACTAGAACGCAACTCTTCGGAGACATTCTACCTTCCACATTCATTCAATTACCTTCCCTCGATAATATTAGCAAAATTGTATCCTTCATCAAATCCTTTAACCTTAGTAATTTAATATAATCTTTTTTACTTAAGACAAACGAGTCGAAGGCCTTGTAGCTAGCACTCATTAAAACTTAGGTTATATATTATAAGTAACTAAATGTATATAATCTAATCTTGTAAATAAAATAAATAAATAAATGGTCATGGCTGGATGTCAGTCATAAGTTTTTGTTTTTTATTTATTTAATTGCTTATGACAAAGTACCGTCAACTTACAAGTAAATGAAATAAAACTAAAAGTAGGAAATTAAATTATAAAAATTTAAAATAAAGCTTAAATTAATTATTGTAATTAATTATGATAAATTATTTTTATTAAAATATGTAACGAAAACAAATATTTAAAATTATATGTAATCAAAAAAAAAAAAGCTTAAAAACTAAATTGTATAATTACCGAAGAGAAAAATAAACTTAATAAAGGAGAAGTAAACAGGACAAGTAAACTAAAAATTGAAAATAATCAAAAAGCTATTATATTTAAATTAAAACATCTCTGATCCAAATTTTTTTAAGCTATGCTCAGCCAACTGTGGTCAGAGGCATTAATAATCTAGCCTGTAGTGTGTTTCGAATCCCGAAGGCCGCGAAGGATGATGAAGTTAAGCGCTGTGGGTGAAATCTCAGGCGAGAGGACGTGTTGGAATTTAATATATAAAGTATTGTACATAAAACTCGGAAATGATCATGTAGGACATAATTGGTTGCACATCTATTCAGGAATAAAGGGACAAAGTTTCTAGTAGAACGACTGGGTATACAAAAATTTAGCGGATTTAAGAGAACGGGAGAATCAATGGCCCCCAATCGCCCCAACTACAAGTTTATGAAGAAAACTAATCCCTAGAGCTGTACTACGATGCGCCAAAGATGGAAGACTGATGAGAAGGAGCCAATCGGAGTAAGATGGCAAGCGAGAATTTGGACTCCTGTTTAGACTACGGAGAGCAAACAAAAGGTTTTTGAACAGATTCAAATCGATCTTGATGCTTTTTATATTGCGGTGACCAAATTCAAGAGGAATACTCGAGGAGTTGACGCACGAGTGACATGTGATATAGGGGTCATTGAATTCTTTAGTCCAACATTTAATGAAACCAAAAACACTCTCCGCCTTATTAACGATGGTGATGGTATGTTGGTTAAAACAAAACTTGGGATCAATAAAAACACCAAAATCATTAAAAGAGGAAAAGTTTTACATCATCACCGTACATGACCACACGAAAATATGAAATAGAGTCAGGAAGATCATTGATAAATGAGCGGAAAAGAAGTGGTCCTAGATGACTACCTTGAGAAACTCCAGAAGTAACGTGGACAGTTTCCGATAAAGTAAACATAAACATAACTTTTTGGGAACGATTAATCAAGAAGAATTTGAATAAAAAAATGTAGTGGAAAGCCCATAATATTCAGTGTATACAAAGGTCATGGCTTACTGAGTCAAAGGCTTTAGAAAATCAGTACAAATAACAGTTTGAAACCTATTAATGAAACCATGATTAACTAGTAAAATAAATTCAAGGATATTAGTGGCTGTGGACCTAGTTTTTACTAATCCAGGCTGTAAAGGAGAAATAACAGCCTTACAGAAATGTTGTATACTCCACATAAGGACTTGTTCAAACAACTTGGGAATAGCTGACAATTTAGATATACCCCTGTTGTTTGATACATCCGATTTGTTACCTGTTTTGTGTGGAGGAATAATGAAAAATTCCTTCCAAATAGGCAGAAATGACGCTACCTTGAGCAATTGCATCAATGGTTTGCAGAGCGAACTTGCAGACCGTATAAGGATACAACTAAGGACGTTATTTGGACAGGGCTATAAGAGAACTTCAGTTATCTAAGATTATGGGGAAGGTTCACGTCATCTATTACAGGCATTCTAAAATTATTAATTGTATGAATCGGATAAGGGTACTTAAATGTTTGAATTTTTTTAATAAAATCTAGAGTTTCTGTTTTTAGTGTTGCAGAGCTCACGAGTAGGCTACGGTGGCTTATAAGATACTTTTCGCGCCTTCATAAAAGTAGCATATTCAATAGAGACAAAGTTCAATTAATCTTAGAAAAGTTTAGTGGCAACTAACATGTCCGAACAAAAAATATAATAAAAATTGGAGCTGTCTGGGGTACCGCTGCGCCGGATTACTTTGCCGTCCAGGATTATTCTTCCGCACAGGTTTTTCCTTCTGCGTCCGTGCGGGCTTCAAGGAGACGCCTACTTCAATATCAGTTTGAGATTCTGATTCATGATTAGTAGCCTTATAAGCAGTTGCTCCCATTCTATGCATATGGTCGTCAGCCATAACCTCAAGAAATACCGTCTTGATCAAACGGCCCAGCCTCTTAATCTCGTGGTGAACATTGTTCTTGTCACGATAGAAAACGTTGAGGCTATCTATCGTGTCACCCAGCTTTCTCATCTTCGCTTCAAATGACTTCCGTTTGCAAATCGTTTGCCAAGGGATTAGCATCATGCGCAGTCTGATTTCAGGTTGGCGTCTCCAAATCCTCCCGTGGTGTCCGCGGCGTTTTCGTGCTACTTCGAAAAGGGTCCAGAACATCCTCTGGATTCAAATAACCCATATTATTGGTAGTCGAAGCCATACCCAACGATTGCCCAGTGTGTTTTCCCAACCGTTGCAATCAGTTGTCACAGCTCCAGATTTTATTGCAATAAGAACACCACCACCTCGAAAACTATCCCTATACAGTTTGTTAAGCCTTGACAATCTCCTCTAGATTGAAAATTAGTTTTTTGAAGCCGAGCTAGGATCAGAAAGTGAGCTAGACTGAACCGGCATTACAACAGGACTAGATCTGAATCTTTTCTATGTTTGAATTCATGAACAACCATATTCTTAGGCCAGAATTTTGGGTTTCACACTTCAGGAAATGCTTCAGAAGGCACTCTTAATTTAAACGATGGTATATCCTATTTGTGATGATTTCTTTGATTAACCACATTGTAGGTCTCTATTGAAATAATTGAATTGAGAATTTATATTTTTTTTTTGATTTTGCTACGTATTGTTGATTGGAAGCACAACAGAATAATAATCACTTGTATGCTTTAAATACATTAGAATAATATGTACTAGCATACTCCAATATTCGTAATCCAATAAGTACAATAAAAAGAGAAAAAAGGGGGAAAACTCAAAAACTACAATATGATAAAAGAACCATGAGGTACGAAATTGAGGTTGGTGTTTTCCTAGCATCAAATACTTTAATGGCATTTGCATAAAACAATTTGCATTTCAAAACCGAAAAAACGAGAAACATACTCATACTATCAGAGTGGTACACTTTCAACGAACAATTGAAATTGAATCAGATTCAGAATCAGAAACAAAATCGGAGAATCAGCCGCCACATTCCAAATCAGACAACGAAACGACAAGCCAATGCGTTGGTGCGGTAGTGAGTAAGTGACTGACTCAGTGAGAGAGTGGCTTTCAACCCGGCGTTCACAGGAAAACCGTCAGACAACAAATCACTAGAAATAATTTTGCATTCAACATCAGGCGTCAAAAGCAATTCAAATGTTTAAAAACTCATTTGAATAGTAAAGCATGAAGAGAGGGTGCAGAAAATCAAGTACAAATATTTACTTCGATTTAACCAAAATATTTAACTTCATATCTCTCACAATAAAAACCATTTTATATTCCAGGCCATAGTTACCCGATTAGCAAGACTCTAGTACACAAGTACATACGTAAACCATATACAAACATACAGAAAATGTTCAAGTTACCCATTTTTATATATTTTATTATTCATCTAGTTTGGATTAATTATACTCGGATATATTGTATAATATTCTGAATCCCTGTCTCTTCATTGGACCGACCTTCAATGTCTGCAATATCCTTACAAACAAATTATGCCAGATGTATCTGATTAATAAGATTATAAGATTATTGTACATAAATTTGTATTTTTTAAAATTTTCTAATTTGATTTATCTTATTGATCAAATCCATTTTAGTAAAGCCAACAGATTTGTATATAGTTTGTATGGGAGCTACACGATCCAGTAATGCTAGGATCGTTACATGCACTTAAGTGCCCAAATTTCAAATTAAAAAAAAAAAAAAACAAATGTCTAATAAGAACATAAATTTAAATTTGAGTAGTAAAATTAGTGTCTTGAAATTTACATGATTGGGGAATATGGGGCGGACACTTGTAATGTGCAAATTTTCATCCAAATCTTTAGAGCTATTTCCGAGATACGCGAATTATACTTATTTATATATAAATTAAAATTTGTTTGTTTGTTTGTTCGAGTCGTATGCATCTCTTTTTGACATTTCTTTTTCTATTCATAATCGTACTGATCACACAAGTTCAAGGAATTCGGTTTGCCGTGCGACACCGGGCAGGGTACTCTAGTATATATTTGTTGTTTGAATATATTTGATACACCGATTCCCTGATCGATAAATGCTTAGCAAAGAATTGATGAGCCCTTCTTATTTGCTAATTAACAACACAATCTTTTTACTTCTCTTGTACCCTGTTACAAAATTCATGCCGCACTTAATATACTTTTAGATATTATGGAAGGTAATAAAATAAATGTCTTAAAGAGTAAAAGGAAAACCATGTACACATATAAATACTATATACGTATGTATATGGTACATATACATATGAATACAAATATATTGAAGGAAGAAAATTCAACAAAGTTAAATTTAAATAAAGGTATAAGATGAATAGAATAAAATATTATTGTACAAGAATACATATCATATAGAGAAGGACAAATAAGTAAGTTGATGATGCAAACACGCAGGATTTCCTATTTCAAAACAATTTAATATTCAAAGAGTTTCTTTAAACGCACTTTAAATTTCTTTGTCTTAATCGTTACAATATAATGCATTCGAATAATTTAAGGCGTTCAGAATGTGTTACTAATGGAACAACTGGAATGTTAAAGAACATACAAGCCACCCATTTGAATTCAGATACCGAACAGACAAACCACCCATTTGAATACTACAATGAAACATTCACTGCGTCCCGTGAAGAGTATTTCATCTTCGGCTTAGTCGAAGATAACCTTCTTTCTAGTTTTTTTCCTTTTTTGGGTTGGCCGGGTGCGCTAGTTTCCAATAAAAATATATAAAGATTTCACATAATTTGTGTCATTTATTTAAAATTTAAAAAGATAACTAAGATTTGAAGATTGTATACATTATATATTTTTATAAAAGACTAGGGTATCCTGCCCGACGTCGTACGGCCAATCGGATTCCTTAAACTTCACTTTCAGTAGAACGCAAGTGGATTGGGCCATACCTACAGTTGCGGTTTCGCACCATCGCTATTAATAAGTTGAATTGCAATTCTGGTATTTCATTTTTGCTTCCCGCTGCACTTTAATTTGGCTAAATGGATAGTCAGTCACATTAATAATTCCAGTGACTTACCAAATCCACAACAATGCACAGCTCCCTGGTCTTGCCTTAAGTGTTATTGTATTATTGAGTCCTTTAATTTATATATATATATATATATAAAGATAACAATTGTTGCTGTTTATCGTTTTTCTAAATTCGAGGTCCTAATATGGGAAAGTAGTAGTAGTCATGTTCCATTTTGTATGAACCATCATTTCAATTTTCCTTATATTTGAATAGAAATTTTTTATGCTTCAATTTTAACCATCATTTTAATGAATTGTACTCGTATAACAAGGCAATCACTGTAGTTATCATCAAAAGAATTCTTTATTGAACTTCTTAGCGTATTAGTAAGATTTACTTTTCCCTCCTTCCTCTGTACTAAACCATTATAATGACTAGACCATCACTTGTATGTAGGCACTAGCTAAAAGATTAGAAACATATTGTATATTGGATAAGATTTTGTGAACTTTTTCAAACTGTACCTCCAGATCTTTATGAATAATTTCATTTCTGAATTGGCTGTAAGCAAACAAACATATCATATTAATGTATTAAAATAAATGTAAAGTAGTTGTAAATTATTAAAAACTCAAAAGTACTTTAAAGAAGATATATATATATATATATATATATCTAAAAATGAAAAAGGACAATGACAGGACAAGAAGAAAGGATAGTAAATCACAAAAAAGAAAGCTTAGCGATAAAATAAAACTCAGTCAAAACAAAATGAAACAACCAACAAAAACAAAATGCCATCTGTTCTTATCAAATCTGTGACAAGGATATGAGCATGTAGTAGCAAAGGTTGGTTTGCTGGATGGTTAGATGGATGGATAGTTGGTAGTAAAGACAGCCACGTGTTTGAGAGCAAGGTCAATAGGGAAAATGAGAGCATCGCCATGACTAGCTAATTACTTAACAGCTTTAATGCTGCATTCGCATTATGTAAACGAGCTACCAGGCAGCCAAACAACTAAACTACCAAGCAGGCAGCCTCTTTGCTTGTCTGCTTGCCTGGATCCTGGTTTACGAGTTCTTCTGCTAACTGCTTCCACCACAACTCTTAATTTTGCAATACTCCTTGCTAAGCCGAACCTATTAGAGTCTTTATGCTTACTTTACTGCTGTTGCTTTAGAAAATGTTACAGTACACAACGATGCTGGCTATCAGGCTCAAAGTTGCCGGATGCTGTTGAGTTAACACCACTCGTTAATGTTAACCACATTGCAACTCGTTATTGTTGTTAATGCCTTCCTTTTTTCGAGATAGCAGCGATTTCAAAGGTTGAGACTATGTAACGCAATACTACTGGCAATAATTATATTCGACTTTGAAATCGAGCATCCATATCTGTACTGAGCTCTTTGCCTTTAGTTGCTAATGAAGCGCATCTGAAAATATGGTTAGGATCTGTCCCCCCTTTTTTGGGCATTTGACTTTTCACTTTTTATAATCTATAATCTTCATCTCACCAATCATAAATATTTGCAGTATTGCTCGTAAATCATAATTGGATTGTTTGACCGCATACCAAAATAAATAACGAATACTACTATATACCAAATTATGCAATATTTTATTGAAATCACCAAATTCACACTTCTATAAGTTTTACACTAGTGTGAACAGATATTAACAAATTGCTTTGATGGATGTAACACATAGAAGTTTGCTATGGAGATTTCATACCTTCAATGTTGTTGTGGCCCTGGAGCGTTATTGATCATATTGATAATGAAGCCGATTTAAAAGACTGTGTGCAATTGACTATCGTTTTAGAAATGTGCCTGACTATCCGAAGAACAGTATGAATGTAACCTTTGTAGTGCCAGCCATATTCCTAATTTTTGTGAAGACTTCTTCTTGAATCATATACAATACTTATATTGTATAATAATATATTATGTATCTAGTAGTATTTATGACTGTCTTATGTAGAAAGAAAAACATATTTAACATATTTCAACCAGTATGTTAACAATACCAACAACAATTTTGGAATAATTTAAGTTCAATTCAACAAAATCTCTCATTTAATTTTTTTGTTTCAATCTAATACAGGCAGGAGTGAATTGGTCCAAACAGAACATGTAGGAGGAGTAGATGGAATATTGTATGTGTGGCTATGTGTGCTTGTGTGCTAAGTCCACAAATATTCGATACATGATTTTACTTTTTGCCAATTTCATATATCCATGTTCTGTAGTATAGTACGTGTAAGTAAACGTGTGTGTCTTGCTAATGTGGTCATTTGTATGAACCCATTTCAGCATGACACAACGAGGTCGTTGCCAACACTACATGCGATCATTTGCTTTATGCATTTTCAAATAGTGTGATAGTCAACATTGGAAATGCAAACCAACCCAACTCAACCCAACCTAATTCAGCCAACTAAGCCATTCTTTAAACATATATTACTTGTATATATACACGTCTTTGTACGTTTATAAATGAATGTACGAGTGAATATTCATGCATAGACAGACAACCATTGAGTTGGTCACGCAAATTATTATCAGAGATAATGCTCTACACTTTGACTTCCTAAGTATTTTTATCTTGTTATTTGTTATACACTTCCGACTTAGTGTAAATGCATATTATCACTTTTATCTAATGTTTGTAACGCAGATAATCATTTTCATTCTATTCTATAGAACAATTGTTACTTATACTTGTAATTCGTTAGCTGAATTTCTCCAATATCCAATTGCACTCTTAAATATATCGTATATTGTATATTGTACCATACATATCAGGTGTACAAATTTAATTGTCGTTGGCGCACTGGGCCAATTCATTTTTATGTCACACCCGAAGTGTTATTTCTTAGCTATGACAGCCTGCTAAGAAATGCAATATTCATTTGTTTGTTTGTTTACAAGTTAGTATCATGCTTCTTTTCGGTGGTAAACACATCGCCATTTGAGGCCAATAAAGAGCATATGCGGCACGTGCTGATTTTCTTGTTCAATCAAAAGAAATATAAGCATCGGAAAGTCATCGAATTCTCGTGGAAACTTAGGGCGAGCTTGTTCCAACCGCCCAGGACAACCATCAACATTGAGTGCAAAACCGAATCGCTTCGGGAAGAAGACAATGCTTCTCAAGCCTCGTGAAACAGTTAATGCCAACCAGTCTTACGAACTATGGTTCTGTAATGACAACATCTTTTTCTCAAGGTCGCCTTTGCTTCCGAAAATCAATTTTTGATTCACTTAATGTTTGTCTCTCACAGATTGATTGGTGCTTTTTATACAATTGTACGGAATGCCAGGGACCACTAAGTTTTTCTATGATACATTGAAGTCTGTCTTTGTTGAATGTGTTCCTCTTATGAACGCACATGCATCAAAAGTACGTTATATTCGTGAGCTCTCTAACCTAAAAACCAAAGTCTAGAATCTATGTAAATTTAAAACCTCTTGGTCTTACCTTGATTTTGAAAGATTCTATGTTGTACGCTCTAAGTTTCTCTCCCTAACAAAAATTATCTTACTCGCTATAGGTAGCAATTTTTAAGTAATCCCAAACTTTGATAGTGCTAAGTACAAATCCGCATTATACCTTTCATCGTTTTTCTTAGATGGCGTATTTGTAAAATTATTTCTATCGACATTTTCTTCAGCAATATTTTCCTTATCATGTTCACACAATTAATAATTTCAAAAAGCCAGAAATAGATGAAGTAAACCTTATCCAAAATCTTAGATCACTGAAGTTTTCTTCTTAACCTAGTCCATATAACGCCCCTAGTTGTCTCCTAATACGTACCTGTGTGAACCATTATCTCCGGGTAGCGTCATTGCCACCTATTTGGAAATAAATAAAATCGGCCAAGTGCGAGTCAGACTCGTACACGTGGTATATTAAAAACTAATTGTGTCTAAATTACTTTTCAAAAAAAACAAAATAATTTTTCTAATAATAACTTGAATTTTAATTATGGGTTCGTATGGGATCAAACGGGATAAAAATGGATGAAAACACTAGTTTGACGGAGCTAAACTTTGACACCGTTTGACCGATCACTATGAAAGTTGGCGTATGTAAGTATTTTTTCATCGAAATAGTTTTATTGCTATTGTATTTATTTTGTTTGTCACGTAGTGCATCATGAGCACGTCCTCTTATCTCAGATATCGTCCTTTGCGCTTAATATAATCGTCCTTCGCTGCCTTCTGGAATCGGGATTTACTACAGGCTAGATATTGTGGACGTCGCTCATCGTTATATGAAGGTTTATATTCTGTAGTAATTTCATGTTAATAATTTACATACTCTCCGAGTGAGAAGAGAAAATACTTTCTATAATTAGCCAATTTGTGAGTAAATTGAAAACTTTAAAGGCGTTGTTCTCGAAATGCTGGGTTTTGAGTTGTGGCTCTTTAGTTAAACATGTGCGATATGTCTCTAACCACACATGGCTGTAACTAGTGACATAGCTTGTAATTTGGAAATAAATTACACCCATCGCACTGTTTTTCTTTCTTATTATCATTAACTTTTAAGTTGACAGTAATTTGTCATAAGCAAATAAACACATAAAAAAAATCATCTACTGCTGCTATTGGGAAAATAATTTCAATTTGATCGATATGTTGATCGAAAAACAGCCACAATGGTCCAAAAGACACGGCAAAGTAATTTTGCAGCATGAAAACGGTCCTGCACATTCGGCGAAACTGGTCACAGACACCATTTTCACCCTTGGTTGGGAATTCTTTCCCCACCTGCCGTATTCACCCAGGCTTCATCAGATTATCGTTTATTTTCATCTATAGCACACGCACTGGCTGAGCAGCACTGCACAACATTTAATGAAATGGATGAATGATGTGGTGAATGGATTTTGATGAAAGATGAAACTTTCTTTTGGAATGGCATCCATAAATTGACATTTTAAACTTGAATACCTGGTATACTTATAGATTAGAAGAGATTAATTCCCTTATAACCTCAATGTTATATACCATTCAATTATTATTATTTTGCAATTTGTTTTTATTTTTTTTTTTTTTGTTTATTTTTTTTTTTGTTTTTAGTATAAAAGGTGACTAGTCCTTTAGCGTTACCGAATCAAATGATCTTTGTTACTCTATTATTTTTTGAAAAAGTCAAAACATTGTAACTATTGTATAAATACAATTAATACCAACATCAACACTACTTCAATTAGCCAAACTCTTAGAATACTTTCAATTTTTAAATAAGATAATATGTAGTAGTTCTCTCTACATATTCTGTTTTAGGATTTTATGTATTCTTATTTTGTTATCAATGTTACCTAACACCCATTCTGCTTGAATTCTTTCCTGCTATTGACTAAAGCTCTCAGTACATCTGGTAAATTGCATTCGGCGCATGTTTAATCGCAATACATTGATTTTCCATTATATTTTAATGGAAATCACACATCCTTTTATAGCTCTGTTATTTTAGTAGTTAGTTTAGTACAATATTTCGGTTATTACAATACATGAGCATTTTGTAGGAATTTTAGCCTGACACGCAATTTGTACGTGTGAACTTCCTTCTATGTGACAATGTCATATCTCCGAGGGTTGTTTGACGGTGGTTGTTGAACAAAATCTATTTGAATGTATCTAACATAAATTTATCATTACCCAAAGTAAGTACATAAACGATTTTATTTATAATTTCATTAGCGATCAGTCTGTAGACAATCAAAAAATTTTGATACAACACTACATCACAATATACCTAATATAAAACTAGACAAATAAATTTAAAACTAATCTAACCTATAATACAATTTAGTATTTGGAAGATGCAACACATGAAACATTTTCAGGCCCCTGACATCCATGTCTTTACTACAATAAATTTTTGATATGTTGAGTACATAAATGGATACTCGTACAAATTTTTTGTAAAACAATTGAATTTATCAATCAACGATTCTATATAAAATTTTTCTGTAATAAACCACTATTGTGTCTAAGATTCAATTTGAGGCCATTCGAAGCAAAGGACATTGCGACACATAATTGTATAAATTTATGAGATTTAATGCTCTACAAATATTGTTAACCTTAATGCTTATAGAATGGTCCTTCATTAAAATGTATATATATAATACATACATGTATTTCCCACGACTGTTTTGTTATTCTTGCAAATCAAAACTCGTCGATCGAATTTATTTCGCGTTAGAATATATATGGATCACCCCTCTTGCATGATGTCTGTTCGTACAAACATTGAAAAATTAAAAAGGTTTTGCATAGTAAATGTTAATGGTAAAATATCTCGTCCCATTGTAAGGATGAAGAACTAAGACATAGTTGTATGATAATACAATAGTTTCCATTAGCATAATATTTCATACCCAAAACAAGGAAAAACTTTATCTTCGGTTTTACAGTTTATGAAATAAAACTCAAATTTTATTTGGCTAAGATAAGATGGATAAGATTATGTTTATACAGGGTTCAAGAGCATAATACTTATCTAATATATAAAAATTAATATTTATTTGTTCGACTCTTATGCGCGGCCATAGCGTTTATCTGATTGCAATGAGATTTTGTCTATGTGAATGGTTGGTTACAGCCAGTCTGTCCGTTTGAACAGTATAAACGGCAGCGTGTAGCAAGATTAAAATACCAGAAATGTAATTCGGTCTATTAATAGCAACGGTGCGAACTCGTAACTATAGGTATAGCACAATTGCGTTCTACTAAAAGTGGGAAACATCTCTTTGATTTAATTTCATACAAATCTTGTTTGCTAGTAATCAAAGAACTCCAATTGAAACATTTTTCTGTATTAAACAAACACTAAAAGTGGACATTAGAGTGTGTATAAAATAATCCAAAGTACATAGATTAGCAGATTTTAAATTGGAGTCCACAATAAATAATTTTAACATTAATAATACATCCTCATCTAATATCATGATTAGACGAGGAGCCACCCTAAAAAAACTTAAGGTCTTTAAAACTTTGGCAATTTAGACCACTGCTTATGGGTCAGGTGTCACTGTATGAATGAGTATTATGGTGTATTCCTTTGAGGGAAACCAAACGAAACCCTATTGCAGATACTTCGTTGTCCGTCTGTCCGTCTGTCCGTCCGCCCGTCTTCGGATCATATCTCATCAACCGTAATAGCTAGAGAGTTGAAATTTTCAAAGAATGTGTAATTCTATTCGAGCATCAG
Organism: Amiota minor; assembly: GCA_037043295.1. Taxonomy (NCBI): domain Eukaryota; kingdom Metazoa; phylum Arthropoda; class Insecta; order Diptera; family Drosophilidae; genus Amiota; species Amiota minor. The sequence goes on along the minus strand of JBAMAW010000102.1, from coordinate 100,921 downwards.
CAACAAATACTATTATAAAATATTTTCAAAAACTTAAAGGGGTCCCCATACTAGAAACATTTTTGTTTGTATGGCAGCTATGCGATTCAGTAATTCCACGATCTTGAAATTTGCTGGGTTTGTGGCTATATATATCAGAAATTTATATTTCAGTTTGATCGGACCACTAGGTTTAGACACTATAAGTTTTTAATATAGGCGCAGTATATTTGTTGGAATCAGTAAAGTCGGACCACTAGAGGGAGTACCTCCCGTACAAACCCCAAACTGGTACGGAACCCTCCGTGTACGAGTCTGACTCTCACTTGGCCGATTTTGTTGTTATTATATTGTTATTATTACAATCGTCATCATTCTTAGTTCAGAAAGAATTAACACGCAGCTCTGTCAGTCCCAAAGTGATACTTAGAGGCCTTTGAATAGTTTACTTTAATTCGATCATACATTGTTATTGTTAAATCGATCAATATGTATATATAACTTTCACTCAGAAACTCTGTCCTGTTACACTGTTGCAAACCTATAGAAAAACTTAATATACACAAGCCTATAGCTTGGGGAAGGTGTAGTACAAATGTACAAACAAATAGCTAAACCAGATTTTCAAATTACAAATTACGCATTAGGAATGCTACAAATGATGATTGTAACTATACTATGATTGTGGTGCTTTGCAAGACTTTTGGACAACAAATGCTACTAATTGCCTTTTAATTTCATGCTTTACGACTCATTATTGTGGTAGATGTGAACGGGTCGAATGACCATTGAAGGACGATAAGAAAATTACTTTATTTTACAATAAGAACCAATTTACCATCGTTAAAAGCTCTAAAGTTGGTTAAGTGAAATAATTGAATGAATTGTGTTAAAACCATTTAAAGAACATTTCTAGATACAATTTCTTCACAAATGTATACAATTACATATGTACAGCTCCTGAATTCCTTTCTTGAGAACAAGAATTTTATGGTGACAATTAAGGACGAGACGTCTACTATCCGACGAGCCTTGGCAAAGGTGCCCCAAAGCAGCGTACTCGCTCCAGTGCTGTAGACATTGCACACAAGTGAAATGCCACCAAATGTTCCTCTGACGCCACTGCTATTCTGCAAGAATATTTAACTACTTAAGAGGACTGGTTCAAGCGATGAAACATCACAGTAAATCAACATAAATCAGCTAATGTGACGTTCACCCTTAATAAATTCGAAATCGCTCGTTTTTGTACCTGCTGGACGCGTCTAGTTGTCAATAAATTCGTATTTTAGACGGCATCACAAATAGCTTCGATATTCATATAGAACGCTCCTTTACTCCGTTTCCACACATATTTGCTGTGGCAGTTCAAATAGAAGACTTAACATTTGGAATGCTTACACTGGCCAAATTTTTCCCTAGAAACTCTGAACAGAGGTTCATGCACATAGTCAAACATAGACCACGAACTGATTTTAACATGTTGATTTGTGCTGGAAAAGGTATATCATTTTTGCACCCTTTTACCGAATAAAACAGTAGAGGGAAGGAGTGGCAAAAATAAAAAGAAAACTTGATTTCCCTTCACAAGATGTAACAAGAATAACAACAACAAAAAAATGTATAAACACATACATACATTATGTTTACAATAATAAACTTCAAAAAAAAAACAACCAACAAAAAAAAATCCAAATAAATAATCAAATTATACAAGTATTATTTTCTTAACGTAATACTAAGCAGTAATAGTAATAGTATTGTAGTTTTTGTTTCTTGCAGCGAGTCAGCTGTCATTTGACTTCAGTTCCATTTTACTACTCCCTACTTTACTAATTGATTAATTTAAATGTGATTTTCTTTTATAGTTTCAATTTTCAGTTGTTCTCTTAATGCGCCTGGGAAAACTTTTCATTTGGCAATATGAGTGCTTTTTCGTTCTTGAGTGTTACCATTTAGCAAGTCAAGTTCTTAGGTAGATCTGTGTACTTGGGTACCTACTGTTTTTTGTGGGTAGGATAATTTCGTCTGACTGCAATTACAAATGTTCTGCAATTGCCGAGTAAAATTCTTTAAAGGAAACGAAATGTTGTCCTTATATGCAAATTGCAAGGAATTCAAAACTAATGAAACTAACTTAACGAAGGCAAGTGAGTTTCAGATTTATCCTGGGACATTCCAATCTATACATATAATAAAATCGTTGACTTTGTCAGTTTGTTTTTTAGTTGACTAAGTATCAATTAAAATGCACTCATTTCATTCAAAATCAAATTACTGAAACACAAGAACCTTTTTTTGGAGGACAACATAGACTTTATTTCATAAAAATTGACCCACAAAATATGAATTAGTTTATAATTCAAAAAATTTAAAATTCATTTTTTCTAACAAATGTCATAATAAACCATAAAAAAATTAAATGAAATACCTCAAAACATCTTCTAAGACCACTTCAGATAATAGTATACAGTTACGGTCAAAATAATAGTAGCGATTGTCTTCACTATGTTTGATTACTCGTATTGTTATGTTTCTCTTTATTTCTAATTTTCGATTTCTACCAAGTTAATCTCCTATAAGAGCACAATAAAATGTCCCGTTGCATTTTAATTTTCTCCGTGAGTTGTTTGTTTTTGTCTTGTCTTTTCCACAATTATTCCTGTTTTTGTACGTTCAAAATATTAGTAGTGCTTGGATAAATATTGAGAAAAAAAAATAATTTCGTTGCTTCTTTATACCAGAAAAGTTTACAAAAAGTAAATATTATTAGATTATAATAACTTACAATGGTAGCTGAAGGCCCTGGCAGCCATGGCTAATTTTCTGTTAACTTCTAGTTTTAACTTTAAGTTAGCATTATATAAATAAATAAATAAAAATAATTTACAATAGTTACTGGTCAAAATTTGTAGTCATTTCTTTTCCTACAATGGGTCGAGGCAAGCATTGTACACCTGAACTCCGTACACTCATAAAAAAATTGATTTCTGACGGAAAAACGTACAAGGAAGTTCAAAACATGGTAGGTTGCTCTCCTACAATGGTACAAAATGCTATAGAATACATACCAGGTATTGAAACACGTGGACGACCACGCATTATGTCCGAAAGATTAGTTACCGTGTAGTGAGATACTCAAGGCAGAACCCATTTCGGTACTCTACAAAAATAAAAGCGGAATTGAATCTGAATGTAAGCGTAGAAACCATACGGAGATACTTGAGGGAAAACAATTTAAATGCTCGAAGCCCAAGAAAAGTGCCCCTTTTAACAAAAAAATCATCTAGCCGCACGAATAAAATTCGCCCATGATCACATTGGTTGGCCAGTACAGAAATGGAGAAACATTTTATGGTCGGACGAATCCAAAATTGTGCTTTATGGTGGAACTTTAGTACATTAAAACACCAGTTCATTAATTTTTTTTTTTAAATTCATTTTTCACATAGCGCTACTATTATTTTGACCGTAGGTATATGTATTGATGAAGTTTTTGTCTATGTATCGGATTATTTCTTCTTTTGGGCGCGTAAATCAAAATTAAAAAAAAAAAACTTTCCTTCTATTACTTATTTGTTACGTTTTTTTTTTTTTTCATACCTTAAGACAATAAAGTACCTGGAATTTGTCAGTTAAATTGCATGTTAAATTTTAGGTTTTTTTTTTTACTGTATGTTAGTATGACTGTCCTTAATTACTATGCCAAAAATGAGCGCGATCTGTCAACCAATTTGTTCACAGCAGCTGGTTTAATCAGTCCACCTCAGTGATTCTCGGTGAATTTTAAAATGGAAAGAAATATTGAACAAAGAGATCGTCTCAAATTTTGTATTTTGAACGAAATTTCGTGTGCCTAATCGATTCGAATCCTGGAGAAGGCTTACGGTGAGTCTGTTTTATCGAAAACTCAGGCTTACGAGTGGTACAAAGCCTTTAAAGACGGTCGGGAGGCTTGCCTCGTTCTGGCACTGACGATAACGTCAAAAAAGTTAGAGAAATCGTACTCGAAAATCGTCATGTTAGCGTTAGGGAAATAGCTCGTGAACTCAACATCAATTGGGAAACAGCTCGTTTAATTTTGGCCACGCAGCGAGTCGCCGCTCGGCTCGTTCCGATTGAGCTAAATTTTCTCCAAAAATGTCTCAACGGGCCACGATTATCAACGGTTATAAAGCCAAAAACGCGTTAAATATCGACCAGTCGCCCTATTCACCTGACTTAGCTCCGTGTGTTTTTTTCCTGTTCCCCAAACTCAAATTGCCGCTTCGGGGAACCCGGCATGACTCCATAGAATCCATCAAACAAAACTCGACGAGAACTACTGAGGTGGACATATACAACCATTTGCTGTAAACAAACTGGTTGACAGATCGCACTCATTTTTGGCATAGTAATTAAGGAAAGTCCTACTAACATACAGAAAAAACACCTAAAATATATTTAACGCGGACAATTTAAATGACAAATTCCGGGTACTTTATTATCTTAAGGTATGTATTGCGTTTTTCCATTTTTCTATTGGAATATTGCAATACAAAATACAAACAAATCGGCTCGCAATACATAAGTGGGTGAGTTCAATTCCACTTAAGGAACATATTTTTTTTTTCTTCTGCCATTTAACTATTTCTATACGTATACTTTACCAAAGCATAAAAAAGAAAACAATAAGGAAAAACACCAAAAGTTCTCATTACATTTACACTGTACGTTGGATGTACGTTGGACATGTGGTTATAGATTATGTAAATGTATTGATGCATTTTTTGTCTGTGTATCGGTTTGATTCCTGCTTTAGCGCGCGTAAAGCAAAATCCAAAAACAAATTCTTACGTTATTTACTTACATATTTCTTACGTTTTTTTTTTTTTTTCATGTTACACTTGTTTAGGAACGCTGTTTTTTTGTTTATGTTTTCGTTTCTTTTCTTTGTTTTCTATTCGTAGTCTAAGTTGTAATATGTTAGGTCTCGCTCACATAAAGCTTTCAATAGCATTAAGCTTTAATTAAGCTTTCCTGTTTTTGTTTCTTGATTGCTACTTTCTCCTGTTCGTTTTAAGTTTGCTTTGCTTAAGATCACGTGACTTTTGTTAGTTCTTTATGTTCAAGATCACGTGAAGGTGCTTTAAATTGTTGTGAAGAAAAAATAAAAATACAGTTCACAGTCGACTTTGAGTTTTTGTGTTGTTGTGTTATTATTTAATCAAATTCATTTTGTAACAACGCTTTTTCATATTTTTATTGCAAACAACTTTAAAATACAGAAACGAGAAGACTACAATTTTATAAAGCTGCTAAAGTCTAATTAAAATTGTGAAAAGATTAACTAAATAATAAATAAATATTATATATACATAAATCAATAGTGCACGTATAGGTAAAGTGCGCAATATTACAGATAAAATAAAATTATTGTAGTCCATACCTATTTCATACTCTTATTGTAGTTTATATCGTATTTTAGTTTTTATTTTTTTACATACACACGAAAAGCATACAATTTTATTAAGTTTCTTAAGTGTATTAGCAATTTAAATAATTTATACACATTCCTGAAGATTCAACTTCAAATGTTGTGTACAGAGAAGCATTATTGTAGACAGGAATATTTATATATATATATATACAATATATATATATATATATTATATTTTAATTCAATATCGCCTTTTGCTTTACATTCGGGCGGGACAACGTTAAATAAAAATAAAAAAATTTTTTGAATGCAAAACAAAGTTTGCCGGGTCAGCTAGTTTTTAATATGATATTCACTTAATCAATAAATACAGATGAAAAGTAGTTTACATATTTCTCTTTTGCCTCCATAGCCAAGGCAATATTTCATCAAAACCCATACTAAAAATTTTGGAAAACTGAAATATAATTTACAAAGAGTTACACAAAAATCACACAAGGAGCTTTAAAGATAACATACTCGTATAATGTAAACCTGATCTGTGTATTTATCGGTATGTAGCACTTACGTATGATATACCGTGGCATGCACTTGAATAGGGACAAGAATTTTTAAATGTTTCATTTTATTTTTCTCTTAATCGTTTGTTGCTATTGCCATGTGTTTTGCTGTTTTGTAACATAGAGAGTATCAACAAACTTTGGATATAAGAGAAAGATCGTAATAATTTACCGTTTTTAATTATTTTCAATTTTGCGTTGAACATAATGAGAATGTGGTATTTTTAGGGACAAATTTGATTTCTTCATTTTAAGTAAAAAGCCATGTGCTGAAAATGTTGAAAATGGTAATGATTGCGTTTTGTAATTAAATATACTCTTTAAATATACAAAAAATAATATGAGCCGTGGTAAAACTCTTGCATTGAAAGAAAAAGGCAAAATAATTGCTTATAAGGAGTGTGATCTTACGTACAGAAAAATTGTTAAAAAATTGGAAAAAGCAAGGGTGTACTATATAATTTTCTTAAAAATACTGCAAACTATGGAAGCAACATGAAAGGGTGCACCAAAAAACCACTTTCGCCTAATGCCGAGAGACGAGTAGTTCGAGAAGCTATTTTGCTACCAAAATGTGTTCAAATTTAAAGTTAAAAACAAGTGTTGATACTGCTCGAATAGTTTTACGTAAAGAAAACCATTTACAAAGATTCAAATTGAAGAAAAAGCCACCTCTGAACAACCAACATAAAGACTCTCGTCTAGTATTTGCTCGTAATCACATGACTTGGAAGAAGCAATGAGATACCGTGGTTTTTTCGGAAAAACGTTAAATTTAGATGGACCTGATGGGTTCAACTATTATTTTCACAATATTCGAAAGGAAGAACACGTTCTGTCCCGCCACCATAGCCGTGAGAAAGGTGTTATGGTATAGGGAGCAATCTCATATTATGGAACATGCCAACTGCAATTTGTTTCATCCAAAATGAATGCAACTCAATGCAAAGGAATGCTTCAAAATGCGTTTGCTGACATTAACAACCTTTTCGAACCATTACCGTGGACTTTCCAACAAGATAATGCCTCAGTCCACACAACTCGAGTGGTATTGTAAAAAGCTGGATTCAGAAGCAAAATATCACTTTAATGGAGAGGCCTCTTTATTCTCCTGATCTAAATATAATTGAGAAAATATAGGGTTGGCTGAGAACAAAAGTATACCAGTCTGGGAGACAATTTCAAGACGTAACAGATGCCATCACAGATGCCTGGAGCGAAGTCTAATTTATTTCCATACTGACAGGATTTATGAGGTTATTTGGGAGAATGGTGGTTCCACACATTATTTCATAATTATTTAATATAAATATTAGTATTATTGTAATAAGCATTATAATTAATAAAAATACAATTAAAACAATAGATTTACAAATTTTAAGTTCTTGTGTTCAAGTGCACGATAAAAAGTACTGATTTTTTAAAGAGATTTAACAGAAAAATTTTTTTTCAAAATCCTGGTGATTTCTCGTTCGTTTCTTTTTTTAAGTTAAATAATAGTATCTTCATTTTAAAATTCTTGTCCCTATTCAAGTGCATGCCAGTGTATTTGAAATGTGTGTTGTGTGTTCTGTGTGTGTGAACATAATTGCAATTTTCCTAGTGCTACATTAGCTTGAGACTTTAAACTTAGGATTAAAAAAACAAATTTTTAAATTATTTATATAAAAATAATTATAATATAATTTTTTGATTGGGTAGCCGCACAAGTAACAATGATATTGAAACGATGATTTTTAGGCATATTTATCCGAAAACTATCATTGGTGCTACAAAGTATAGCTTCATGATTTAAACACAAATATTAGTAAATAGTTCATATAAACGAGATAAAATTTTTTTTGACGTAATCAGCAGAACAAAACATCCGACGCCACACTTCATTGCTGCCGCATGTGACCAGGAATCGAGTCGGTTTCAACTACGATGGTCTTGCTAATTATATCGTAGGAAGTGCGATTGCGCTTAAAGGACCACATAGAAACAAACCAAAATGGAATCAATACAGGCATCCCCATATTCTTAAAAACTGCTCGCAGAAAAGCTCTGCTCAGACTTGGTGTCTCCGCTGGAAAGAGCAGCGAATGAATAGGTTCACGGAGCGGCTGGAGTGGCAGAGCTTGCACAGGAAACACCGCTTCAACATACACTATTTTCAAGCACATGATAGCTTTTCCAGGAGTCGCTCCTTCATTGTTATATGCCCAAAAAGTTTCATAGCAACACACAGCTAGTTTAATAAGCAACACAACAACAATTAAGCCTAAAGGCATTGTGTTTAAATTGAAAAATGCTTTCAAAACGCTACCCAATAAACTTCCAGCCTCTAACCTTTCACGAACTTCTTTGATATTGAGATCCATGTCGAAATCGAAATAATTCTTTGCCGTGGACAAAATGACGATTCTTGCTATTAGCAGTAGTAACCAATCGATACTTTCTGCCATTATGCGTTTCCATAACGGAGCTACAAAATAATCATAGCCTCCGATACGATAAATCAATTCTTCTTGAGCCTGTGCGTCCAGGACTTCAAAAGCGTGAAAAGACATCTGGTTTTCGACAGCAGCTCCAGCATCGGCACCAAAGTTGAATGTGTCTTGTGGTGGTGCAAAGTTTTCATTTATTTCAGTATTTGTCTCATGACTAACATGTCTTATAGGTTCTTGGTTCTGTTGCAACAGTTGTGGGTAATAATGAGCGAAATAAACCGGAAACATGGCCGACGCATATTGTGCCATTGCAGCTTTTCTGGCCCAAGCATTTAGACTTTCAAAGTAAGCCTCTCTGGTGCTCTTTTCTTTAGCGCTTATACCGTTGGCATTAGCTACAGATTCATTAGCTTCATTGCTAACTTGATTGCGAGTTTCATTATTTTGCAAAAGTATCTCATTGCAGTCAGTATTTACAGCATTTCCGCTTTGCTCACTCATTTTTATGTGTATTCGAATTTATTTATTTTGTATGTCTCTTCTCAATTAAATCTAAAACAATAATAATTTCGTAGGTTGAGGATTTAGACACATGTATATGTTTAAAACTGGGACTAATACGACAAAGCATACTTGATTCTAATTACAAATTTCAATTCAAAAACCTCAGGTAACTTTTACTGGAAGTTTTTGCAAAAGCATCAAATGAATGAAAGTAAAGCAATCAGTAACTTGTAGCCCGGATTATTTGAATAACAGCTTGACATGTACATATATTGTATGTGAACATGGTGGCCATTATGTAAGAAATGGAAGGTGGCCATGGTGCAAAAAATAGAAGGCAACACATTTTTTTTACAGTTAAGTAACGCTCTTACAAAAGTGGCAATGTGACGTCGACATGAGAGAATTGCTTCTTGGTCCGATTTTGAAATTTTGACGCTGCACAACACTATCATATGTTTATTAATTTCATTGTTTACATATGCAATAATCTGCATTTAGAACTGGTTGGAAATTCTATGAAATATAGAAAAATTGCTATTTTCTTCTTTAATTTAATATTTTATTCCAATTTTTGGATACTTTGTATTGGTTGTTCGCTATTGGAAATTATTAAAACAATTCAACCGACACACAAAACAGCTGATCACAGTGCACAACAATAGTTTTCGCATATGCAGTGCATTTTCACGCACAACACTAAATCGTTGGTCCAGAGGTTAGTGGGTTGCGCTGACATCCCAAGAGTCGCGGGTTCGATTCCCGCTTAAGGCAAGTCTGGTCCTACACTTTTCTAATTTCCTCCTTTTCTTCTTAGCTTTCCCTTGAGCTGAAGGTCTCTGTCGCTATTGCTCTTATTAAATACTAGGTTATAATTTGTAATTATAATCTTAGTTCTAATAAATAAATAAAACAAATAAATAACAATTAAAACCACAGATTTACAAATTTTAAATTCTTGTCCCTATTCAAGTGCACGATAAAAAGTACTCATTTTTTAAACAGCTTTAACAGAAAATTTTTTTTTTTAAATCCTGGTGATTTATCAATGATTTCTTTTTTGTACTTAATACATAATAAACCACTGAATAATGAAAAAATATATCTTTTTATTTCGTTTCTTTTTTTAAGTTAAATAGTTGCATCTTCATTTCAAAATTCTTGTCCCTATTCAAGTGCATGCTAATGTATGTGCTTTTTTTAAAAGTGTGCATATTTATTTAAGTTTACTCAATCTATGTATTCTATTATAAAACATGAAAGAAATTGTAACACAGAAATTTAGTTTGCTCTTCGGCTAGTTTACTCAAGGACCATGACCATGAGAGCTAGATTAATGAAATTTAAATTTTTAGTCCATTCATCTCTTCCCGTTATAGTAAAACAACGACATCTTGAAATTAAAAAAATCTAAATCTATAATCATTTATTGCCACCCAAAAACAATATTGCAAATATGAGTTATGTGCATCTATAGGGTATATGATAGCTGAACGCACCACACCATATGTATTAATTCACCCTTACTTTATATACTTTTCAGGCAGTGAATTGTGTTATAAGTTTGGCATGAAGTTTGTAGCATATGTATTAGTTAGTGATCAGCTCGACGAGACGAGTTGATTATGATATGTCCATCTGTCTGTCCGTCTGTGTGTATGCAAACTAGTCCCTCATTTTTTGAGCTAGAGAGCTGAAATTTTGCACGAACCTTTCTACTTTCTTACTAGATGCAGTACATTTGTCGGAACTAGCCGAATAGGATCACTGGGGTTGTATCTCCTATACTAATTCCCCATTGGGTGTGCGAGTCTTACTCGATTTTTTTATGTTATTTAATACAAAAACAATGTATACCGATGACGTTATAACACTAATGTGAATTGAATCATATAATACTACAGTATTTGTTAGTGATTAGTTGATTTTTATTGAATTAAATATATATTATAGTTTTAGTATGTATTCATTTTAGATTGCAAGCTTTACAAAAAGTACTCATCGTAGGGTATATCCGTAACGAAATTCTGAAGTATATGCTTTAGCTTATTTTGAAGTGCCACATTGATTTTGGGCTGAACGTCGGCACTCAAAACCTCCCAATTTTCATTGAGTACTTTTAAAGTGCTCTCGCGTAATTCCTTTTCATTATTAAACAAATTGGTCATATCAAGTTTAAGGCTATTTAAAATGAAAAATAACATTAGTATTAGTTTCAACAAAAATTTCAGATCTTTTGTACAAAAAACCTGCTTAGACAGTATATATTAAAATAATTTCAGTTTTATTACAAAATATAAACTTACTCCTTTAATTTGGTCATAATAATATACTCTGTCACATTCAAATATATATGACCATCATTACGTTTTATAGGCTCAGCTTGAATGCGCGTACTGGACTCGACATCAGTCAATTTCATAGTCATTTCTCCAGCGCTAATCAATGGCAAAACCAAAATTTTTCCATTTACCTTGTAGTTAGCCTCAATGTACAACTCGGGTAATATGCTCTTGAAACGAATTATAATCGGTTTGGTAAAATCCGACGAAAATCCTCTAAATTAGATTTTTTAATTATTTTGTAAGTAACATTTAACATTACATAGCCGTCTGTGTATGAACTAGAAATCGATCCTTACTTGATAGATTTTAATTTCATTCTTGTAATATTATACAATTTTGTATTCTCAAGCAACAGATTGAATGAAATTGAACGTGCATTATCATTTTGCACCTCGAGGCTACCCAACTCTAAAGGATCCAATTGGGGCATGTTTCTTTCCGGAAAACCTTTGGCATAGGTTTTTAAAAACAGATGAGCTTGATCCAAAATGCAAGATTCATCATTTATGCGACACTTTTGTAATGGCTTAGCTATAAGAGTATGATTGAATTGAAGAATTTAAGATCAGCACAGAAAGTACATTATAATTAATTTTTATATCAAAGTTATACATATACGTATATACAAGGACTGTAAAGTGTGTAAAGTGTTGGTGTTTTTTTGTTAAAAAAAAAGTTAAGGTTTAGAATGAAACTGCATTAATGTATATTAAATGTTTATATGAAAGCATCAAACTTCATCGATCGTCAAACCGAAATAATAAATAATTTCAAATTTAATTACTATGATTGTGTGAAATCAAACATAGAATTCATGGTTTACAATTTCCTTACAAGTCGAATCCAATCTTAAATAAAATGTTTCAATATTCAAGGACAGGCGGATGGAATGGATTAACTAGAATAATTGTTCAATTGTTCTTTGAGAGTCAGTTATGTCAATTAAGGTCAGAGTTTAAATAGGACCTGTTATAATATGTTCGGTCCTACTGAGACCGCGGTGACGAGGCGACTGGTAATCGTCCTCTCAATTTAATATATATAGGGCCATAAACACATTCCAATAAAAACATCCTATAATCTGTTGGATTATTTCCCATCACTACACTTCTAACAAGAGAGTTCAGTTAGAACATACCATCTGCTCGAAAAGAGACAAGGAATCCTTTTGATTTGTTTTTATAAAAGAACTTGCATCGACTGACACAAACTTTATGAGGAATAGTTTCGAATTTTGTGGAAGCACACTTTTTGTTTTTTTTTTTTTGGTACTTACGTATGGCGCTGGTTCCATTAACTAAAATTACATTGAACAAAATATGTAGAAATGCGATCAAACAAAAACCAAAAGTTGAAAGAAACATTTTTCCTTTTCTCTTTGTATTACCGAACTGCACAATAAGCCGATTGAAATTAGAATAACACTGATCCAAAATGTAAGCCACTTTTATATGGCAGTAAATTTATAATAAATTTTATTGTATTTCACTTTTTTTTTGTATTAGATTTTTAGTAATTTATTTTAACTATGTTGTGTCAACGAAAAACTTAGCAATTTGAAGTGAATTGGAATGAAAAAGCTACTCAGATAAATATGTATATATATATATACATTTTTTTTTTGTTTTATTTTTTTTTTTTTTTTTTTCAAATTTTAATTGAAAAAAATATGGAAACAGGTTTTTCAATATCAGTTGTAAATTGTAATAGATAAGACCATGACAAATTCTAATTCAGAAAAGTTTATAAGTTCGAAATATAAACGAATTCAATTTACTCTACATGAAGTATTGTATGAACAATTAAACAGTGTTTTTCGATGATGTGTATATGGATACAAAGTACGTTAATATAGTTCAATTTTTTAAAAATAAAAGACCGATCTACTCTTACTTGTATAATAAATCTTCAATCAGAATTATCTATAAATTTAAAAATTACCAGTGAAATTTGGATAATAAGAAATCAGTAAATATTCAAAAACTTCAATGTTTCATGATGTCATCACTAATATCCTTCTTATAGTTTTGTAACTATTCTACATTATAAAAATGTTATTGTAATTATTGATTCAATTGCATTGCCCCAAAAAACTTTACCAAACTAAAATGGATTGATGAAAAGTGTCGATTTGTCAAACAGGTCGTTAGTTATAGAGTAACGCTTTTTTGTATTTGTTTATATTACCTTGTTCATCTGCTAGCATTAAAACTCTAATCATTAAGCTTTGGACCTATGAGAGCTAGTGCAAAATGTTTATAATAGCTTAATATTATACGGCTGATTGCTGACTCATTTATAGCTTAATTGACTCATTGAATTTCAATTTCACTTCTTATCAGTTTTATAGTTACACAGCTGTGTTCGCCATTCGAATGACAAAAATGGCAGAATGGCGGCCAAAAACGCCATGCATTCACATAAGCCACTAAAAATTTTCGTAAACTGATGTCATCTTCGACTGACACTAGACATGCACCTCACCTGGAAACCTCATGTGACCAAAAGAAAGCAGTTGCACCTGAGACTTTGAAAAAGGAATTGGGTCCTCAGTACAAACTTGAAGCTGAACCAGCAAAACAATATGTTACAAAGACATACTGAAACCGGTATGGACTTACGGTGTACAGCTTTGGAGCACCACAGCCAATTTAAACGTAGAAATCCGTCAGAGATTTGCACTATAGTGGGGGAGACATGTGATGCTTCAAATGGCAACCACTCACACTATACAAATAGCAATTCACCCACAATAATGAGAATTCGTCTTGCAGTTTAAATGAATCTTTTTTGAAAATGTATACTCCATATTCATATTGCATCATGACATAGCTGATTTTTGTAGAAAGGTTCCATCTTCCAGCAATCGTAGAAATCTCATTTTTAAAAACCAGCTATTTATGAAAAAAAAAAACGTAAGATCATAGTATTATGCATCAAGACGAATGGACACAGGGACATAATTCTGGGAGATATGGAGAGAGGGGTTTTTGTCTATTTACAAACCGCTTTCCCATAGGCCTTGCGATAGTGTTCTGTGTTATCTAAACAATATCGTCAAAATTGTTTGTATCAGTTAGAAGTATTTAAGGATATACATATGCATATATTTTGATCAGTCTCACTATCATTATTTTACTGGGCCAGATAATATATTACAAAATATTTAGTGATAAAAAAGTACAAGGGTACTTTTTTGGTACATTTTTGAAAAAAATTTTCTTTATTGAAACCCAATTTTAATCAAGTACATATTGGCCATTATTATCTGTGACCTTTTAACATTTTTCGGGTAACTTCATAGTTTCGTCGCTGTAGAACTGTCGTGATTTTCAGAGGAATTTCGGCCGACCAAGTTTTTACCATTAAGAAACTTTTGCAGAGACCCAAAAAAATAGTAGTGAGACAATGAAGTACCAGTGTTTTACGTGCTCGCCTGTCTGTGAAGACTTAAGAACACGGTGCCAAGCACATGGATTGATAAACGTCAATCAACGTCCCCTTGGATATATATCCGCAGGTCCCAAATTTAAGTCATATTTATTTTGGTAAATATGACTCTCTCCTTGGTGCTCTCTGGGTCACAGCACCCGGTTGTATAACGCAACTCCACGTCGAGTTATTACTCTACCCGCATTTGGGTATTAAACCACAGCCACCACGATACTCCCACAAGGGGGCCGTACCCGCTGTCTAGGACGGAAACAGTTCCGTGGGCTCCTGACCCCCCGTGGTACCAGAAAATAGCCTCTGGTCAGACTTCGTACCCGAGGTACTACCAAATTCTAACTCCAAAAAGTTCATGGGTTGGTGGCCCAAATTTGAACATAGCTCTCTGGAATAGCATGCAGGTTGGTAGCCCACAGATGGCACAGTATAAAGCTATACTCATGGGTACAGCTTCCTCACTGTTGGGAGCGAGGTCTATTCCTACCTCTTCCGCCAATTTGGCAGCATTTATTCGATAAAAATCAGGCGAGCATATGTCCCCACTGTCACAAGGACTTTAGGCGAAAGGGTAGTAAGCCGAGACCGCTACAAGCCAGACGCCCGTGGTACCAGAAAATACCTCTGATCAGGCAGCGTAACCAAGTTACTACCAGTAGAGCTCCATGAAGCTCAGGGACTGGTTACCCCGGGGGAAACACTAACCAACAACATTCACACACACACACATCGGACAGTCTCAGGCTAAAATCGGATGACGTCTCAAAAATACTGCACGTGCAAACCCATTTAATCTCCTAACTCTATCCCTATTGGAGAGCAACTCACTAAAATCAAAACCCCCATTAACACTCAAAATACCAAACTCATTCAAATCCCTTAAATCGTCATACAGAGAACATTCACAGAGAACATGTTGCCATGTCTCGTCCGTCAAGCCACAAGGGCATTCCGCACTGTCATTTAGGCCCCTTGAATGCAAAAAAGCATTAAGGGAACCATGACCAGTCAACAGGAATCCGAGCCAAAGGTTAAAACCAAAGTCCGGTCGACTGCCAACAAATATGACATCCTGAATGAACCTGTATGTCACCCGCCCACACACAGAACTGTCCCATCTGATTTGCCAGTCAGACAGGACACACTCATTCAACATTCTCTTACACACATTTCGCCCTCAGCTCTCCACATCCATACCATACAGCCATTCATTCTACAGCAATGGTAATCCTCTCCTGATCTTGAAATCAATGGCTCTTCGCCTGACCTAAAGATCAAAAGGAACCACACCAAGCAAGATCTGCAAAGCCTTAGTGGAGACAGTGCGACATACCGGCAAACATCCCAATATCATGACCCTCTGGCATGATAGCACTTTCTTTCTGCGTACAACAGACGATGCCGTTTTGTACCACACCGAAGATCCATATGCTGCACAAGCAACAAATAGACCTCCATAAATGATACGAACAGCACGCCTGCTGAGACCCCATTCACTCCGCAATATACGGCGCACTTCACCAACCACACCAAACAATCGGTCTCTGAGACGAGCAATATGAGGAATGAAATTCATTCTCTCACCCACGGTTATACCAAGGTATTTAGTCAGTTACATACCGAAGGCTGCCGGAATCAAGCCTGACGATAGGACTCCGACTTGGTGCCAATTTTCCCTTAAGCAACATTGTCACAGTCTTATCCACCGCCACACTGACACCAACACTACTGCTCCATTCAGAAACAGAACGCATGGACTCCTGGCCCTTGCGTTCAATTTCCAAACGCGATTGTCCCTCAATCAAAATGAGCATCCGCATACGCACAGCACTTATATACCACAGATAGAACCCTGTGAGCAACCACGAACCACATCCACACTGACACACTCATTCAACCCAACCGCACAAGCACGCCTGTCAGAGAAATAACTCTTCCAAAGAGCCATTTCCCAACTTCCACAATCTCTCAATTTTCTCAGCACACAATCCCAACTTAGATAGTCGAACGCACCCATAAAGTCCACAAACACACCTAGCACATACTTGGAGCTACTTGCCTGAACACAGTCGGACACATAGCCCCAAGCATCCTCGACGCATTTACCCTTTTTAAACCCAAATTGCAAATCAGACATTTGCTCATTCACTCTCTCCTGAAGCCTTTCTACCAGAACTCTTTCCAGCACTTTACCAAGTACCGGCAAGAGACTGATGGCCCGAAAAGAACGAGGATTACTTCTAATTCTATCAGGCGACTTCAGAAGCACTATCACCTTAGCACACTTCCAAACAAATAGTAGTGAGACAGTGAAAGATCCGCGCTATACGGTAACTTCCCAGCCAAGTTGTGTCAAATTGTTCCCAGTTATCAAAAGGGTGTATGACGTCATGGCGTCATGACGAATCACAACTCCTTTTCTGTTGGTAAATTCTGGTTGCTTTTCCTTGATTGCTTCTTTCAAGAGATCAAGTTGTGAGCAGTAGAGCACGAATTAACTGTTTCATCATGCTGGAGCGGCTCGTAATAGATGATTCCTTCCTTGTTTGCCGTCAATACAGGCTTTGAGGTGATGTGTGGAAGATCACCGGCCTATGACGCTTATTTGTAGTCTTGTACCATTGCATAAATTGGGCAGCATAAGGTAACGTAGAAGTAAAATGGCTGCATCAATTTTAAGTTTTAATGTATGTGGTGGTAGTCCCGGAAAGTTAAGAGAATTAAGGAATTCTGTTGGGTAGTGAATAACGTTATCTCGATCTGTCACTGCATCCAAAGAGTTATATATTTTAGATGCTGCTGAGACTTTATGTGAAACTGCATCGTTAAGCCAAATTATTATATTATATTATGCTGCAAATTTTCAATATCTGGATAGACCTTACCAATACGTTCCTCAAATGTTCTAACGCAGATTCCTACAACATCTGACATGGTAATGCAGCCATCGTTTGTTACGGAGGTGGAACCATCGCCTATTTTTAAAAGGTACTCTGCAAACTTATATGAATTAGGGCACTCGCCACATATTATAAAAGATGCTCTCTGAAGAACATTAGTAGTTGCACTGTTGTTTTTTTTTTATAGAACATGCGCAAGTCTCTTCTGTTAAAAAAAAACTTAGTGGCAGCTTGAATTTAGAACTAGCTCTTCTCCCTCCACACCGAAGAGTAGCTGCGATGCCTGAAGAAGCGAAATGTTATATCATTTTTGTGAGCCTATAAACTTTGGCAGTTAAATACAAAGAATGACGTAGATTTTGTGGTACTAATATCATCCAAAATTGTATCCTGGCGAGTTTTTAGAGAATTATTTGCAAGCCTTACAAATTCAGTTTGAAGGGGAAGCAAACTGCGTGCAACTCTTCGTCCATGATTAAATTTTTTATCATTGTTTTTCGTAACAATAAATAGTCCTTCAAGACTTGGGACTCTTGAAAGTGCGAGTTAAACGAGTTTTTCGTCATGAGATTTGTCATACTCATAACAACCTGGTGGAAGGAGGTACTCCGTGCAATTTGTGAATTGTTATCCCACAGGCTAGAATTAAAGAGACGTGATTTCGCTTAGCTCTAATAGTACGCTTGGTAATCAAATAGATTGTAGCATTTCTTCGGGCGTTAGGAACTAAATCCTTTACAATGTTATGTCCCTAAACATATCCCACAGAAAGGTTCTTTAATTTAAGTCCAATTCTACAACTAAGAGGAAATCGTAACCAGAGTCATTTTACGGAACCATTGCTTATTTGATCAAGTCTGTTTTTGTCAATAACAATTTTAGTTGTAATATCATGCGGATATTCAATTAATTCCAAAAACACTATAGCTCTATTTGCTAAGCCATCGGACACATCTGTATTCATCGTAAGACGACTTTTTTGTGCAGTTGTTCTCTTATTGAGCTAGTTGGTCAGCTGTAGTGTTCCCAGTGAAAATATCTTTAGCAACAGATAAGACCGTCTGGGTTAGCGTTTAGCATCCGTTTGTTATACTGCTCCACGTCATGATTTCAAAAAAAAACAGTCGAATGCTATTAGGACATTGCACGTGCGCTCATTTCATCTCGTTCGCAAGTCAAAGAGGTTCAATCACATTTTATTTCATATTGTAACGTATTGATTCTTCGCTCTCGGGAAGAAAAAGAAAAAAACAAAAGAAAAGGTTCATTAGTCTGATGGAGGGCTCGAATCCACTCCCTGTTGTTTTGAGTCTTCGTCCGAGGCGGCTCTTCACACACTAGGCTATTGAGATATTTTTGCTCGTAGCAGGAATGTGCATACTTAAAGTGTTTCACTCTCGTCTTATATACTTAATTCGATTTTTCGATTTATTAGATTTTTTCTTATAACTTTAATAGTTTTATATTAGCCCAAAATGAGTTTTGTTGTATTGCCACTTACTTGTTGTTATAAAAAAATATAAAAACTAAAAAAAACAAAAGAAATTTTTAAATTTAAAATCACGTTGTTGCCAACCGTTTGTGATTGGTAATTCATCATAACACTACCCAAGCCAAGACAAGAAACGCGTTAACCAAAATTGCCTTTGACGATTTCAAATTTTACCCTACCGAAACCAAAAATGTTTCACATAAAAAAACAAATTCGATTATATTTCAATTAAATGTTAATGTAATTATTTTTTTATTTTAAAAGGAATTAAACAGTTTAGTTATAAACAGGACAGATTATCTATGGACTTTTCAATATGTCAGCTGAAGCGAAGTCGTCGGGTTCTTTTGTGATTGCATCGCATTGCTTCTCTTCCTGCTGCGGCAAAGCTTTCGGATTAATGTGTGGCAACTCTTCCGTTACGAGTATCTTCAATTGCTGGTTTTCATCACGTTCCTCTTTACCGCGATTTATCCATATGTTCAAATTCGCCACCACATCCGGTGTCAGTATTAATAACCCAAAAGTTTTCTTAAATCCATTATTACAAGTTTTGACCAACTTATCATATCGTGTAGTTAAGTTCAAATCGGGAATTGAGAAAAGGTCTTTGTTAGCTAATTGATATGACTTCGCTGTTTGTACTTTCACACGTTTTAATAGATATTCGCTGTTCTCACTTCGTCCCCATAATCCTAAGTAGTTGGTTACTATGACTGAGCCGCCCACAACACCGCCACGTGCAGCCTCCACTCCAGAAAATTTTTAAATGGCATCTCCGATTTTTTTCTTTATATTAATGTATATATAATAATAAATCAGCTAACAAAATTTTGTCGTGTCAAAAAAACTATGCTCTATGTGAACAATTCACAATTTACAAATTTTTAAATACAATAAAATACTTTTCATAGTCTACTTGATGTCTAATATTTCTAAAATTACGAAATCGATAAACCAGTTATATGTAAATCATATAACGAAAAAAAATAGGCCTTATTATGGGGCCTACCTTTTCCAATTATCGAAGATATTTAAATTGAAGTAAGCTTTGGTAAGCTACTATTGTATAAGATGAAACTTTAAATTAGGAGTTACAATCGGCTTAAAATTGCAATTTCCATGATAAACAAAAAAAAATGTTTGTAACGGTAAGTCAAATTCAAAATTTTTCTTGTTACACCCTTTCACACCACTGTTATTTAAGCTTTTTAAAGGAAAAAATCGGGAAGTGCGAGTCAGACTCGTACACGGAGGTTTCCGTACCAGATTGGGATTTGTATGGGACGCACTCCCCCTAGTGGTCCGTTTTGACTGATTCCAACAAATTTACTGCGCCCATGTATGATACCTAATAGTGTCTAAATTTCTGTTCAATATTGAAAAAACCAAAAAAGTTTTTCAAATAAGAACCTGAATTTTAATGGTGGATTTGTACGGGAGGTAAGCGCCCCCTAGTTGGCCAACAAATGTGTAGCACCTATATCAGAAACTTATAGTGGTTGAATTTCAGTTCAAAAGGACAAAAAACCAAAAGTTTTTAATAAGAACCTGAATTTTATTGGGGGCTTGTATAGGAGGTACCCCACAACCCAACGGATAAGCGTGTCGAGAAGAATATACGAGTATTTCGTGATTTCCGTCCGTTCGGTTTCCGCAAAGCGAGCATAAGTAGTAAAAAGCCTGTTTAAAATGCAATCTACATTCAAGGGTTACACAATTAGGAGCAGTAAATTATACAAGCTTTATATACCTTTTGCCCCTACAATGGAATACTACGTCGGATCCGTAGAGAATAACGGTAATGGAAGGGGGTTGGAATTTTTTATGGCACGGGTATCTTTTGAAGGTTCTCAGTTCCTATATTGGCATATTGTAGAAGATCTTCAACTTTTATTTTGCTAATTATGAACCACATATCACTCTAAATTAGTAATGTTCGTTTGAAAATTAATTTTATGAACTTGGTGTCCTTTGATCTTTATCTTAAAAATGTTAAAGTAACTCAATATTCTAGTCTGTTCTCACTCGCGGTCAGAGCTGAACTGACTCTCCTTTATTCATTCTTCTTCTTTTTACACAGGGTACATCTTTATTTTTAATAACATATGCTTAAAACTAAACAGGGTTACTCTTACATAATTATTTATTTACAGGATTAGATTGTATTCCTTACTTATAATATATAACCTAATTTTTTTAAGGAGTGCTAGCTACAAGGCCTTCGACTCGTCTGTCTTAAATAAAAAAGATTATATTAAATTACTAAGGTTACAGGATTTGATGAAGGATACTATTTTGCTAATATTATCGAGGGAAGGAAATTGAATTAATGTGGAAGGAAGAATGTCTCCGAAGAGTTTTAGTGATGTGGTGATTTATGCAATCATCTAGCAGGTGTCTTATTGATAAGTAGTCTCCACAGAATGGACAAGGAGGCTTTTGCTGTCGAGGAGATGTTGGTGAGTGAGTTGACTGTGCCCCGTTCTCAATCGTATTAACAAGGAACATGTTGGACGATCGCAGGAGTCAGGGAAGTGGATAGGTGTTTTGGAAGGGTTGGAATTTTTATACCAGTGGTTGTATGATCGCCATTGTGAGAGTTCCGTATCTCTTAGAATATCTTTTATATATTTCCACATATCGCGTTCTACGCCCGGGATGTCTGTCAGACAAGGTGCATAGCCCACTTCCTTTGCTGCTGTATCACCGTGTTCATTCCCTTCTATTCCCGCGTGGCCAGGAAATCAAATGAGTTGTATTTTCTCTTGGTATTTGATGAAGAGTTTGCGGAGTTCACAGAAAATGTGGTTGTTGTTATATATATTTTGAACTCCTAAAATTTTTGATAGGCTATCCGTGCAGATTATATATTTCTTTTATGTACTTGCGCTATTTGAATAGCTATTACTATTGCAACTGCTTCGGATGCAAGAGCTGAGTAGTAGGGAGGGAGCAATCCTTTGGATACAGTAATACCCCATTTATTTACTACTGCAAATGAGGTACTTGTATCCGTTTTGGAGCCGTCAGTAAATAGCCAGTTCCATTCTATCATCCGTAGGTTAGATGTTTCCTCCGCCAGCAATTGACGGAAAACAGAACTTGAAGTGGAAGATTTGGAGAAACCATTCAGTGAAGTGTTTAAAGAAGAATGATGAAGAGCCCAAGGTGGATTGTGTGACACTTTATTCCAGTGA
This sequence comes from Amiota minor, assembly GCA_037043295.1. Classification (NCBI taxonomy): domain Eukaryota; kingdom Metazoa; phylum Arthropoda; class Insecta; order Diptera; family Drosophilidae; genus Amiota; species Amiota minor. The sequence goes on along the minus strand of JBAMAW010000102.1, from coordinate 78,643 downwards.
TATGGTTTGTGGATATTGTGTAGTATTGAAAAGCGAGTGCATCTCCAGATAGTGGACAGTACTTTATATCTACGTCTTCCTTTTCTTGCTTGGTGAAAATCCTTAGTTAGGATGTCGTTGGTAGAGCAATACAACTTAGGAATGAGTTTGTAAGTCATTTGGCATACTCTGGTTGCAATATCCAGCAACCCAGCCTCCGCAAGAATACACTTAGTGGTCGTTGTTGGGAAGGCTCCTATGCTTCGTCTCACTGCAGAGTGATAGGGAGGGAAAATAGACTTTAAGGTGGACGGGGAACACCAATCATATATTGGAAGAGCATAATCTATGCGAGATAGAAGCAGCGCTCTGGTAACTTGGATAAGTGATGACATGTGAATAAGGGATCTTATACAATTTAGGAACTTAATAATGTTTAAACGGTTGTGCAGATTTTTTCTGAGATCATTACAGTGTTGCTTAAAAGTAAGTCGCTTAACAAAGACAAGGCCAAGAACTTTTAGAAAATGTTTGCATTAATTATTTTGTTATTAAATATTAGTGGAGGGTATGTACAGTTAATTTTTTTACATATATGTAGGATTTTGCTTTTTTCAATCGATAGCCCCAGAGGACTTACCCCATTCTTCAATTCTCTCAAGGATTTCTAAGAATATTGTATTTAACACATTATTATCTTTATGTTTTGCAAAGATGATCGCATCATCAACATATAACGATAGTTCAATTCTCTTAAAGCTTAAGTTATTGGAAAGCTATCATGAAAAGCACTACGGAGAGAGGAGACCCATGGGGAATACCGTTGTGTAGAGTATAAAATTTGGAGAGATAGATATTTACTCTGACCCGAATCGATCGTTTGGTCATGAATGCTTTTATTATGTTAAAGATTTTGGGACCCACACCCCAACGGGAGAGTTGAAGCAGAATCGTATGTACCCCAACGCGGTGGATGGCTTTTTCAAAGTCTATTGCCAACATGGTGATATGGTTTCTAGACGATAGAGCGTCTGACGCGTGGTGATGGATGTGTAATAAGGAGTCAAGCGTACTGTACTTAGGTCTAAAAGCGGATTGGTTGGGGCTGATAAATTTGTTTTTTATGATGAAACACTTCAAACGCTGTGCAATAATTTTTTCTACTGTTTTTGGCTAAACAGGAAGGTAATGGAATAGATGACGGAATTTTGTATCTTAATTATTATATTTTAATAGGGGTGGGGGGGTTTCCAACCAATCTATTTAGTAGTTGAGAGCGGAGTTATTTCAGACGTAAATTTATGGAATGCTTCGCGCTTGGAATTTTTAGCAGCTTTTTTAAATAAAGCGTTCGCTTTCTTGTATGCAATCAAATTAGAAATGGATTGCGATCTTTATAATTGTGCCATAGATGTTGTTTATTATAACTTAACTCGTTATTCGACCAGAATAATTTCTTCGATCTGTGGTACGGCTTTGTTTGTGGTATTGATACAGTAGCAGCAATTCTAATAGATTTTAATATTTTAGCCGCGATTAATTAGCAGATTAGTTAACATTTGTTCCAGTTGGCAAAATCAGTTTTGTATTTAATGTTGTACCTAATTTTATCAGATGTGGTATGGGTACGGATAATTATGGAGATAGGGAAATGGCTGCTACCATATAAACAAGAGGCGATACTCCAACTGCAAAAAGGTAGCACAGCTGCTGAGATGCGTAAAAGTATTGTGTGTTGAGTGGCTAAGCCGTTATTAAGAATAGATAGGTTGGATCTTAGTAAGACATCTTCAATTTGACGACCCTTCCAGTTTTTCGAGTTGGAACCCTATAGTGGGCTCCAAGAGTTAAAGTCGCCAACTAAAAGTATAGGTGATTTAATAGGTTGCAGTAATGTGAGTATATAGATAGGTTCTGGCAAACCGGAATCTTTTAAACAGTGTTTTCCATAGGAAACAACAATACTTTCAAGAAGAGTCAGTCCATCATTAAAAATGTCATTAAAATCAATGTTATGTTGATTACTGACCTCTCTCGCGTGATGTAAAACATCTTCACTAAAATTTTTACGGATATTCTTGTGTGTACTAATACCCGTATTAGACGATTGTCTCGTAGATTCTTATTTGGTTTCCTGGGTGACGAAGCGACCAGCGCACTTCTATTCTCAATAAACCAAAATTAAGAGAGAGCGAAATGGTCTTTGGCTATACTATGCGTACACAAAAAAGAGAGCAAAGAGAGCAATAAATAACAAAAACAACACAAAATTCAAGAAGAAGAAGCAAAGCATGAATAACGAAAACATAAATTTGTGTGGGTAATTTTGGGCAAACTAAGTCCTAAAATAAAACATATTTTAATTTAAAAAATCAAAAAGTAAGTATGCAGCTCGATTGTTTAGAACAAAAATATTATTAAAAAAAAAATTTATAAAAATTGGTTCAGTATAGATCGCGTGAAAACGTTACATACAATGCCCATATAAGCAATGTTATATAATATTATAAATTTATTTGATGCTTTGGTGAAATGAATACCAACCGCACCTTATAGCACCTTCTGTCCATCACACAGTTTGCATTCGGCTGCAGCAAAGTTCCCCAACTAATGGGGTTATCGCTGTGCTGTTTGATGATTGGCAATGTTGCATTTGCATGTGTGGCGCAATTCTATGCTCAGACGTATTCGTCGTAACACAGACAAGTCTCACATTACATAAGAAAGGTACATTGTTGTGTCACCGCATCTGTTAGATCATTTTTGTGAGCCTTTAAACTTTGGCAATTAAATACAAAGAATGACGTAGATTTTGTGGTACTAATATCATCCAAAATTGTATCCTGGCGAGTTTTTAGAGAATTATTTGCAAGCCTTACAAATTCAGTTTGAAGGGGAAGCAAACTGCGTGCAACTCTTCGTCCATGATTAAATTTTTTATCATTGTTTTTCGTAACAATAAATAGTCCTTCAAGACTTGGGACTCTTGGAAGTGCGAGTTAAACGAGTTTTTCGTCATGAGATTTGTCATACTCATAACAACCTGGTGGAAGGAGGTACTCCTTGCAATTTGTGAATTGTTATCCCACAGGCTAGAATTAAAGAGACGTGATTTCGCTTAGCTCTAATAGTACGCTTGGTAATCAAATAGATTGTAGCATTTCTTCGGGCGTTAGGAACTAAATCCTTTACAATGTTATGTCCCTAAACATATCCCACAGAAAGGTTCTTTAATTTAAGTCCAATTCTACAACTAAGAGGAAATCGTAACCAGAGTCATTTTACGGAACCATTGCTTATTTGATCAAGTCTGTTTTTGTCAATAACAATTTTAGTTGTAATATCATGCGGATATTCAATTAATTCCAAAAACACTATAGCTCTATTTGCTAAGCCATCGGACACATCTGTATTCATCGTAAGACGACTTTTTTGTGCAGTTGTTCTCTTATTGAGCTAGTTGGTCAGCTGTAGTGTTCCCAGTGAAAATATCTTTAGCAACAGATAAGACCGTCTGGGTTAGCGTTTAGCATCCGTTTGTTATACTGCTCCACGTCATGATTTCAAAAAAAAACAGTCGAATGCTATTAGGACATTGCACGTGCGCTTCGTCCGAGGCGGCTCTTCACACACTAGGCTATTGAGATATTTTTGCTCGTAGCAGGAATGTGCATACTTAAAGTGTTTCACTCTCGTCTTATATACTTAATTCGATTTTTCGATTTATTAGATTTTTTCTTATAACTTTAATAGTTTTATATTAGCCCAAAATGAGTTTTGTTGTATTGCCATTTACTTGTTGTTATAAAAAAATATAAAAACTAAAAAAAACAAAAGAAATTTTTAAATTTAAAATCACGTTGTTGCCAACCGTTTGTGATTGGTAATTCATCATAACACTACCCAAGCCAAGACAAGAAACGCGTTAACCAAAATTGCCTTTGACGATTTCAAATTTTACCCTACCGAAACCAAAAATGTTTCACATAAAAAAACAAATTCGATTATATTTCAATTAAATGTTAATGTAATTATTTTTTTATTTTAAAAGGAATTAAACAGTTTAGTTATAAACAGGACAGATTATCTATGGACTTTTCAATATGTCAGCTGAAGCGAAGTCGTCGGGTTCTTTTGTGATTGCATCGCATTGCTTCTCTTCCTGCTGCGGCAAAGCTTTCGGATTAATGTGTGGCAACTCTTCCGTTACGAGTATCTTCAATTGCTGGTTTTCATCACGTTCCTCTTTACCGCGATTTATCCATATGTTCAAATTCGCCACCACATCCGGTGTCAGTATTAATAACCCAAAAGTTTTCTTAAATCCATTATTACAAGTTTTGACCAACTTATCATATCGTGTAGTTAAGTTCAAATCGGGAATTGAGAAAAAGTCTTTGTTAGCTAATTGATATGACTTCGCTGTTTGTACTTTCACACGTTTTAATAGATATTCGCTGTTCTCACTTCGTCCCCATAATCCTAAGTAGTTGGTTACTATGACTGAGCCGCCCACAACACCGCCACGTGCAGCCAACTCCAGAAAATTTTTAAATGGCATCTCCGATTTTTTTCTTTATATTAATGTATATATAATAATAAATCAGCTAACAAAATTTTGTCGTGTCTAAAAAACTATGCTCTATGTGAACAATTCACAATTTACAAATTTTTAAATACAATAAAATACTTTTCATAGTCTACTTGATGTCTAATATTTCTAAAATTACGAAATCGATAAACCAGTTATATGTAAATCATATAACGAAAAAAAATAGGCCTTATTATGGGGCCTACCTTTTCCAATTATCGAAGATATTTAAATTGAAGTAAGCTTTGGTAAGCTACTATTGTATAAGATGAAACTTTAAATTAGGAGTTACAATCGGCTTAAAATTGCAATTTCCATGATAAACAAAAAAAAATGTTTGTAACGGTAAGTCAAATTCAAAATTTTTCTTGTTACACCCTTTCACACCACTGTTATTTAAGCTTTTTAAAGGAAAAAATCGGGAAGTGCGAGTCAGACTCGTACACGGAGGTTTCCGTACCAGATTGGGATTTGTATGGGACGCACTCCCCCTAGTGGTCCGTTTTGACTGATTCCAACAAATTTACTGCGCCCATGTATGATACCTAATAGTGTCTAAATTTCTGTTCAATATTGAAAAAACCAAAAAAGTTTTTCAAATAAGAACCTGAATTTTAATGGTGGATTTGTACGGGAGGTAAGCGCCCCCTAGTTGGCCAATTAGACTGGTTTCAACAAATGTGTAGCACCTATATCAGAAACTTATAGTGGTTGAATTTCAGTTCAAAAGGACAAAAAACCAAAAGTTTTTAATAAAAACCTGAATTTTATTGGGGGCTTGTATAGGAGGTACCCCACAACCCAACGGATAAGCGTGTCGAGAAGAATATACGAGTATTTCGTGATTTCCGTCCGTTCGGTTTCCGCAAAGCGAGCATAAGTAGTAAAAAGCCTATTTAAAATGCAATCTACATTCAAGGGTTACAAAATTAAGAGCAGTAAATTATACAAACTTTATATACCTTTTGCCCCTACAATGGAATACTACCTCGGTTCCGTAGAGAATAACGGTAATGGAAGGGGGTTGGAATTTTTTATGGCACGGATATCTTTTGAAGGTTCTCAGTTCCTATATTGGCATATTGTAGAAGATCTTCAACTTTTATTTTGCTAATTATGAACCACTCTAAATTAGTAATGTTCGTTTGAAAATTAATTTTATGAACTTGGTGTCCTTTGATCTTTATCTTAAAAATGTTAAAGTAACTCAATATTCTAGTCTGTTCTCACTCGCGGTCAGAGCTGAACTGACTCTCCTTTATTCATTCTTCTTCTTTTTACGCAGGGTACATCTTCATTTTTAATAACATATGCTTAAAACTAAACAGGGTTACTCTTACATAATTATTTATTTACAGGATTAGATTGTATTCCTTACTTATAATATATAACCTAATTTTTTTAAGGAGTGCTAGCTACAAGGCCTTCGACTCGTCTGTCTTAAATAAAAAAGATTATATTAAATTACTAAGGTTACAGGATTTGATGAAGGATACTATTTTGCTAATATTATCGAGGGAAGGAAATTGAATTAATGTGGAAGGAAGAATGTCTCCGAAGAGTTTTAGTGATGTGGTGATTTATGCAATCATCTAGCAGGTGTCTTATTGTTAAGTAGTCACCACAGAATGAACAAGGAGGCTTTTGCTGTCGAGGAGATGTTGGTGAGTGAGTTGACTGTGCCCCGTTCTCAATCGTATTAACAAGGAACATGTTGGACGATCGCAGGAGTCAGGGAAGTGGATAGGTGTTTTGGAAGGGTTGGAATTTTTATACCAGTGGTTGTATGATCGCCATTGTGAGAGTTCCGTATCTCTTAGAATATCTTTTATATATTTCCACATATCGCGTTCTACGCCCGGGATGTCTGTCAGGCAAGGTGCATAGCCCACTTCCTTTGCTGCTGTATCACCGTGTTCATTCCCTTCTATTCCCGCGTGGCCAGGAACCCAAATGAGTTGTATTTTCTCTTGGTATTTGATGAAGAGTTTGCGGAGTTCACAGAAAATGTGGTTGTTGTTATATATATTTTGAACTCCTAAAATTTTTGATAGGCTATCCGTGCAGATTATATATTTCTTTTATGTACTTGCGCTATTTGAATAGCTATTACTATTGCAACTGCTTCGGATGCAAGAGCTGAGTAGTAGGGAGGGAGCAATCCTTTGGATACAGTAATACCCCATTTATTTACTACTGCAAATGAGGTACTTGTATCCGTTTTGGAGCCGTCAGTAAATAGCCAGTTCCATTCTATCATCCGTAGGTTAGATGTTTCCTCCGCCAGCAATTGACGGAAAACAGAACTTGAAGTGGAAGATTTGGAGAAACCATTCAGTGAAGTGTTTAAAGAAGAATGATGAAGAGCCCAAGGTGGATTGGGTGACACTTTATTCCAGTGATATGGTTTGTGGATATTGTGTAGTATTGAAAAGCGAGCGCATCTCCAGATAGTGGACAGTACTTTATATCTACGTCTTCCTTTTCTTGCTTGTTGAAAATCCTTAGTTAGGATGTCGTTGGTAGAGCAATACAACTAAGGAATGAGTTTGTAAGTCATTTGGCCTACTCTGGTTGCAATATCCAGCAACCCAGCCTCCGCAAGAATGCACTTAGTGGTCGTTGTTGGGAAGGCTCCTATGCTTCGTCTCACTGCAGAGTGATAGGGAGGGAAAATAGACTTTAAGGTGGACGGGGAACACCAATCATATATTGGAAGAGCATAATCCATGCGAGATAGAAGCAGCGCTCTGGTAACTTGGATAAGTGATGACATGTGAATAAGGGATCTTTTACAATTTAGGAACTTAATAATGCTTAAACGGCTGTGCAGATTTTTTCTGAGATCATTACAGTGTTGCTTAAAAGTAAGTCGCTTAACAAAGACAAGGCCAAGAACTTTTAGAAAATGTTTGCATTCAATTATTTTGTTATTAAATATTAGTGGAGGGTATGTACAGTTAATTTTTTTACATATGTGTAGGATTTTGCTTTTTTCAATCGATAGCCCCAGAGGACTTACCCCATTCTTCAATTCTCTCAAGGATTTCTAAGAATATTGTATTTAACACATTATTATCTTTATGTTTTGCAAAGATGATCGCATCATCAACATATAACGATAGTTCAATTCTCTTAAAGCTTAAGTTATTGGAAAGCTATCATGAAAAGCACTACGGAGAGAGGAGACCCATGGGGAATACCGTTGTGTAGAGTATAAAATTTGGAGAGATAGATATTTACTCTGACCCGAATCGATCGTTTGGTCATGAATGCTTTTATTATGATAAAGATTTTGGGACCCACCCCAACGGGAGATGGTGGATGTGTAATAAGGAGTCAAGCGTACTGTATTTAGGTCTAAAAGCGGATTGGTTGGGGCTGATAAATTTGTTTTTTATGATGAACCACATCAAACGCTTTGCAATAATTTTTTCTACTGTTTTGGCTAAACAGGAAGGTAATGGAATAGGGCGAAAGCTTGTTATTTCTTGGGGTGATTTATTGGGTTTGAGAATAGGGACTACCACGGAGGATCTCCATGTGTGAGGATAGGATCCTGATTCGAACATTGAGTTGTATAAAAGTAATAACTTGGAGCTCCAGAAATTCGCTGCAAACAGAAAGCGCGTGGCGGCTTTAGCTATGAGGTTATACTCACTGAGCCGGCACCAAATCTTCCGGTGCCCAAGCTTTCAGCAACATCAACTCAAATTGTTTCAGCAACAGAAATTAAGCAAAAACTCAAAGCTGCAAAGTTGTTTGAGAATTTGACATATCACAGTCAAACTTGCCGAAATCAAGACCCAAAATAATGAATTAAATAAACTAAAAAACTAAAAAGAACCGAAGCCGAAGATGAAATACTCTCCACGCAATGAATGTTTCATTGTAGTATTTAAGCTATATTCGCAACAAAATGGGTGGTTTGTATGGGAGGTACCCCCCTAGTGCTCCGATCCGGCTGGTTCCAACAAATGTACTGTGTATAGTAAAAAGAAAGGTTCGTGCAAAATTTCAGCTCTCTTGCTTAAAAACTGATGGACAGACGGGCATGACTTAATCAATTCGTCTAATCGAGCTGATGAAGAATATATGTACTTGATGTGGTCTCTTTTGTCTCCTTGTTACAAACTTCATGACAAACTTATAATATTATTCACTCCCGAGAAGAGTATAACAAGGAGAAGCCTCGCATTATCGAAAACAAGTTATTCATAGCTATGCAGAATCGTGAACGTGAATTACAAGAAAATATTAAAAAACTGCATCAGAACAGCATGCTGAGATTGTGCACCAGAGGAAGGCCGCCGCTCAACAGCTTCTCAAAAAAGAAATTGATGGCATTTCCCCATCGGATTAGATGGACAATGATCAACGCTCTAAGGAAAGTTTTGAATACCAAAAATTTTAAATAAAAAATTTTCAAACAATAGTTTAAATTTAGTTGCAACTGTAAATCATACGAAATAAACCATTAAAAAATTTTAAAAATAATAAAAATTTGAAGCATGAAAATAAAAATCATTTCAATTCGCAACTTATTTTCTTTGTACTCCAAGGTGACAATAACCAGAACACATAGCTTTCACAGAATTCCCACTAGGGATAAGCCTTTTATACCAGTTTCTCTCGAAGTCAGTTATTTTAGCACGGAAACTCCATGTCTCTTGCTTTTAGAACAGCACGTTTTCCTCTCAAACAAATACCAAGAGAAGGAGAAAAGTCTACGATCAATTTACAAAGCAATTGGTCATTCCGTCAAGATTATAATGTTCCTGCTTGGATAGGCTTCCAAAAATACTACTTGTTCTATAAAAGTCACCTGTCATTTATGCAGTGTCTGGTGGCGTCACAACAAAGCGTTGATCTCAACTTCATGTTTATGGGCGTTGTTACATCCAGCATATCCTTCGTGATATCTGACGTTATGAAGAAGACATAGTATTTTTATTAGGCAATATTATCTAGAGATAGTCGTCTCTGCAGGTCGAATGGTACAGAAATGCATCGGAGGGTAGATTGAAATGAGATATCCTATTAATAGAACAGTGTTGTGTTGACGTCCACCCTCCACCGGTTGATGACAGCGAAATGAAGCTTACGTGAAGCTCCTGCAATCGCATATAGATTATATAGTCATGGCATGTAGATTTACACCTGCAGCCCACTTTATGTTAAAACGAAGCAGTATATACGTTTCGTAAAATAATGCCCCATCAGGTATTTCTTAGCAACAAATTGCTAGATACACTGCAATCCTTCATTGATCATACAAGAAATACTTTCAGTCTACACATAAATGATCATTGAAATTGTTAAATACTTTAGTGTACATTTTTTATTACGTCAAGCCAAAATAATATTATAAACCAACCAATTTCATTAAAGCTACAATACTTAACTACAACCAATAAAACTATTTGGTTTCGTGCTCATTGCTGAGATTTTTCAACGATTCTTCGAAATCTACAGATTCAATTTGACGTTTCTGTGGATTAAATGGTGGAGGTCCAATCAGCTGAACAACCTCATCATAGTCAAGAGTTTCCTTTTCAAGCAAGGCCTCAGCGAGCTAGTAAAAGTAGGTAAAAAACAATAAAAATATATTTTAATAAATAAGGAAGAAAAGTTTCCGATTACGAACCTTTTGAAGTTTCTCGCGATTCGTTTTTAATATTTCTTCTGTTTTTTCATATGCACGTATTACCATCTGTCGAGCCTGTCTATCGATTAAGCTATCTAGTGCTTTCGAGTAGGGTTTATCGTAAGATTCTGCTTCATCAGCATCGCGTATATAGATTGGTCCTATTTCTTCGCTCATTCCAAATTTCTTAATTTGTGCGTACGCTATTTTTGTGACCTTCTCAAGGTCGTTTTGAGCACCGGTTGTAATACGATTAAAAGTCAAATTCTCAGCAGCGCGACCGCCCAACGCCATACACATTTTATCAAAGAGTTCTTCCTTAGTATACAGTCGCTGCTCACTGGGTGTGTATTGGGCAAATCCAAGCGCCATACTAGTGCGTGGCACAATGGTTACCTTTAGCAGTATATCTGAGTTAGGTAACATCCAACCGACGAGCGCATGTCCTGACTCATGATAGGCAATAACTTTACGTTCAGCAGTAGACAAGGCATGTGACCGCTTCTCGGTGCCACCAACTAAACGCTCGACAGCATACTCCAAGTTCTTAGTTGTTACACTTGATTGCACGTTACGTGCTGCATGCAAAGCTGCTTCATTGCATACGTTCGCTATATCGGCACCAGAAAATCCTGGTGTTAAGCGCGCCAAACGCTGAGAGTAATTGCTTGCCTTACCATCCAACTTCACCGAAGATAAATGCTTTTCAAATATATCTTTTCGTTCCGACAATGTAGGCAAATCGATTAAAATATGGCGATCGAAACGTCCCGGGCGCAGTAGCGCCTTATCCAAGATATCAGCACGATTTGTACTCGCTAACATAAGGACACCTTCCTTTGTGGCCATGCCATCCATCTCGACAAGTAACTGATTAAGTGTCTGTTCCGATTCTCCTGAGCCACCCTGACCCATACTTTCAGTTCCCGAGCGTTGACGACCAATAGCATCGATCTCATCGATGTATATTATACAAGGTGCACGTTTCTTTCCCTCCTTGAAGAGATCACGAACTCGCGCCGCACCCAAACCTCCAATCATTTCAATAAATTCTGATCCGTTCATGCTTAAGAAAGGCACTTGAGCTTCGGTTGCAACAGCTTTCGCTAACAAGGTTTTACCACAACCAGGTGGACCAAGTAAGAGAGCACCACGTGGCACTTTGGCGCCAAGTCGTTGATATTTTTCCGGTGATTTCAAATAATCAACGAATTCCTTAACTTCTTGCTTAGCTTCTTCTAAGCCAGCAACATCTCGGAAAAGCACACCACGACCGCCATCAAACGGATCCACTAATGTAAACTTTGCACGGCCCATTTGGTTCTGCATGCACGATCATAATAAGAATATATCACATCGTATCATATATTATTTTACTTACAAATGAATCCATGTTAATGGGGCTCTTCATGCTCTTCATTCGCGACGCCAGCGACATGAGCAATGCAAAGAATAGCAATAACATTAGTATCCGTCCAGTTGTATCAGTTTGACGATCGTAAGTGACCGGGACACCTTCTGTGATGCCTAAACGCTTCTCAACACTACGCAGCTTCTCCTCAAATTTGTTGGCATCGGCGACAGCCATATGAAATATATATGATGACACCTTGCGACCTTTAATAACGGCGCCTTCATGCAATATGATTGTAACCATTTCCATATCAGGACGTATAATTATCTCCTTTACCTCACCCACGGCGAGCATATGATGCACAAATTCATTCCACGAGACATAACGAGTTGTGCCCTATGGCAGATAAAAAATAAATTAGATATTTCTATATAACTCTAACTAAAAGCATTAAACGGAGATTAAAGAAGGGTAACGTACTTCGGGTCGCTCAGAACGCGGTGTCATAAGCAAAGAAATAAATGCCACAAACATGTAGATGGTGAACATCCAGAGTATGGCCTTGGTTAAAACTGATTTAAGTTTTTCCTCGTTTTCATTTTTATCGTTTTTGGGGCCATCTCCCTTATCTGGATCAATCCCACTACTGCTACCACTGTTGCTGCTGCTTGTGCTACTACTACTGCTACTTTTTGGATCTGCATTAGTTTCCGGTGGACTTTTACTTGGTTTATCATCTTTCGAAGGATTTTGTGTCGTAGTTTCCGTTTTGGATTTATTGTCACTCTGCCCGGTAGAAGCTGTACTATTATCCTTTGATGATGATGAAGTCGAACGCATCTGATAATCTCGCACCTGTTTCGGAGTTATGTCCAGGGAACGTGCTATTACGCCAACAATAGCTTTGTATTCAGCATGCAGCAGCTTCACCTGTTTTGTATACATCACATCATATATAACTACAGAACAAGAAATATTAATGATGATCTTTACCTGACGTCTACTCAGACTAAATGTTGTTAAATTTGTTGGCATGTAACAAAGACTTGGTCTAAAGCCGCCGTTGATGCCGGCACCAACTAGATTTGTCTTGCCGCTTCTGCCGCTGCTTCCACTGCTGACACGAAAACACTTTACAAAATTTGTCTGTCCTTGTTGTAATATATTTCGCACATTTTTAATATTTTTCAACATAATTTAATATTATAAAACTTTTAATTTGTTGTACTTGATTTCATAAATACGTAACAACGTTACTTTAAGTGATGAAATATGCAAGCAAAGAAAAATAGAAAACAAATGATGTACCAGGGTTGTCGACTTGCGCTTATCTCTCCAAAAAACAAAGCAAACATCTGATTAACGGCAGAAAAATATTGTTGTAGTCGAAAATCCTATACGAATAATTTTTTTTTTTTTATAAAAATAGTTTTTTTTTATTTTATTAGTTATAAAAATCCTCAATTTATTCTTAGAAAACAAGAAAACAAAAATTGCGCTTAACTTGTAGCAAAAAAAAAATTTTTATATATATATATATATATATATCTTCAATATGCTAAACAAAACTACTTCGTACTACATACAATATGTAATAATAATAATGTCGAGTTATACACGCATGAAACTACTAGATAATAAATTGTTCGAAAATGGCTTTTGCTTAATAATTACTATTCACGGAGCCATCGAATGGACCCATGTTATCGCCAAAATCCTGCATATCCTCATCGAATGTATCGTCGATATCGTCACCCAAATCTTTTGATTCAGGACAATGTCGGCAACGACTCTCATTTACACCATAATTTATGCATGTGGAACCAACACACTCACAACACCCATCATGGAACCATCTAACAAATTATGAGGAAATAGAATAGAAAATTTATATTTTGATGTCAGTTACGACATTAGAAAACATGAGACGACACGACTCACCTATAACTACTCGCACCCGTTGTCTGACAACTTTGTCGACACTTGTTCCATGAGACGCACTGATCCAAATAGATAACCGTACAATTTACTGTGATAATATTATCACGTTCTTTAATAGCTTCATCCAAATTTTTATCATTCGATTCTATGTGTAAACAAAAATAGTTAAATAATATTAGAAATACTATATTTAACAGCAGCTGTGATTTACTCAAATAGTATTTGACATCCTTCTCGAGCTTGGGCCCAGCTAATACAGTATCGAAATCAACTTGAAATGTAAAAATATCCCAATTGTAACCAGTATCCTCTGGCGGCATCGATACCAAAACATTAAAAAGCTCCGGCACACCATCAAAGTCTTCCACATGAGATTTTTTTGATAGTGAGTTTCGTGTATCATTTGGTTTTGGGCAAAGTTCTATACAAATAAACAAAATGTGTTTTAATATCATTCATAAGGCAAGTCAAGATAAGACAAGACATGTTTGGCAACTCTACTCTATATTTTTGGTAAACAAACGATAATTGGTTGGTTACGTACTATCGATAATACGGAACCAAACCAAACAAACAACTATCGATATCAACTACCACTTTCATAGGGCCAGTTGCGAACTAGCTATTTGCTGTAGCTACAACAACAAAAACAAAAACTGGAAATGATGTTGGATTGTTGTAAAGTGAGACAAAGCAATAAATTATAAATAGAGATCACATCATATTTGCACAAATTCCAAAGATCTATTATTACTTTTGGCACGCACGCACACATGTTCATTTTACCAAACACTACACCGCATTCACTCTTGTTTGTATACATACATATGTACATAAGTCATTATTGCGACTCACCCACACAACTACAGCACTCCTCGTAGTACTTCTTGCCCAAACATTTCAGACACTCTTTGCAGCAGGAACAATTCTTTAGTTCACACTTGCAGCTCTGTGTGAGCATGCACTTGGACACTATAGACGCACAAACAACTTCATTACATGATTCGACTTCAGCGACGAAGTTATGCATGAAAACACCAGCAAACATCAGCAACGCAAAGCTCAACGTCCAAGATCGCCAGATCTCCATATTCCGTTCCGTTGTCCTTTATGACCGGAAAGGATTAAGTTGCGGCGGCGGCGGCGGCGACAGCGTCGTTCGTATTCGCGTCTACAAATGGACAATGTTTTTGTTTTGATTTTAATATAATATAATATTCAAATTAAATCATCAATTGCAGCTTTTTTTAACAATTTAATATGAATGAAATATGCAACAGCATCACACAAATCAGCACGAATAAATGGAAAAATAAAATAAACAGTAAAAAAAACACGATAAAAAATCAAAAATATCAACAAAGACACACAATAATGACAAAAACAACAACAAAAGTGAGTAGTTGTCAAGCCGCCGCTGCAGCAGCAAATCAAACGATCAAAAAATACTCGAACGAATAAAAACGTACAACTAAACTGAACTGAACAACAACAGAGAACAAGTTTGGAATGAGCTATGAATATTTACTAAATCATTGAGCAAGTCGAAATAGGATGGATGGATGGCAGCGCAGGCGACACGACAACCGGAGCTTGGTAATATGCTTGAGGCGGGCGATGTTGTGTCGGTGGTATGGTGTGGTGGAGACGTTGTTGTTGATTGTTGTGTTACTGCGGTAAAGAAAACGACGAAGCTGCCAAGCAACGAGCACTAGCTATTATTGCGAAGGCATAACTGTTTTCCGAGCTAGATAAATCTGAGTCGTACACCACCGATTAACAAACAAACGAACCCACGTAGTATATTCGTTGCTGTTGTTATTCTTGTTGATATTGTTATTGTATTGTTGACAATCAATATGTCGATTTCATCTGAACTCTCTGAACGAATGAACTTAAAGCTATTTTTGTTGTTTCTCTCTGTTGGTTGGTGATCTCGCGAGCAATATTTATGAATATGTGTGTACGAGTATGTTTATTGTGCTTGCTAGCTACTGGTGTTACCAGAGTTACCATCATTTAAATTTATTTAAAAATTATAAAAGAAAACCTAATTACACCATTGCAGTTAACTCATAAAATTGTGAAATATGCAAATAAATTATATTTACTATAAATATTTATCCCTTTTTATATAAAATTCATTAATGAATTTTTAGCAACAGAACACATTTGGCAGTTCAATCGATTTAGGGCTGCCAACATGCATGCTTTTCAAAGGTAACTCTAAAACTACGATTGCATTTGTTAGGAAATGTTAATTTCGATAAGTTAAATGTAACAAAGAAGAGTGTAGCATGTTGATATGTAATAATAATAACAAAGATTAACTTACTAATATTTCTCCATTATTTTGACTCTAACTGGCATTTTCAACACACATACACACATAACTAGCATTAAAATTATTGAAATCATTTGAGTTCAAAGTCAAACACGGATTTTTTGTAGTGTATCATTAAGTCGACTGCAAAGCAAATTTAACCAAGTAGCTTGACTTTTGTTTACAATTTTCCTCACAGCACACAGTCAATCGGTTGGTTGCTTAAAACAGATATAGAAAACAACGTCAAAAAAGTTTTAAAATCTATTGTTTTTTTCGTAAAGACAATTCAGTATTTTAAAACACAATTTACTGACTTAAACATGGCGAAGTTGTATAGAAATTCAATTTTCTTGCTAATCATTGGAAGTGTTGGTTGCTTTTTATATGGCATCTTTAATATTGGTATTGAAATTGAGCCGAATGCCTGCCGGATGACCTATATGTTCGGACAGCCGATGTTTGCGGTAGGTATATCAATTCTGAGAAACTATATGCTATGTAAAACTATATGCTATGCGTGTACACAAAACACACAGCGGGTGCCCTTCACATCTAATCGGAATTATCCCAACTATGGACTTTATTATTACTATGAGGGAGTTCAACATTTCGACATAAGATCTATAAAACTAAATGGGGCCCCGGTAATTTTTGTGCCAGGCAATGGAGGCTCATATAAGCAGGTTTGTAAATTTCTATATACAACAACAATTTTTAAGAAATTTGCATACATTTTCTTTAGGTAAGATCCTTGGCTTCCGTAGCACTGCGTAAGGCAATGGACAATGAACAAGGCATTCATCTAGATTACTTTACAGGTTAGTCCGATTTATATCTAATAGATGTACATAGTATATTCTTGCAAACTTGGTTTTTTTTGTTATTTAGTCGATTATAATGAAGAACTTTCTGCCATATACGGTGGTTATTTGGGTCATCAAAGAGAGTTTTTAAAGCATTGTATTAAAGCTGTTTTACGTCTCTACAAAGGCTATTCTAAGTTGGTACTTATTGGTCATTCAATGGGTGGAAAAGTTGCGCAATCTGTGCTCACCGATCCCGATATTGCCAAATCAATAAATTCAATAATATTTATATCGACGCCAATCGATGCACCAGTTCTCAATTTGGATGAGAAAATCAACCATTTCTACCAAAGCACTAATAATGAATTGTTACTTAGACGAACTCCGATTCTACCAGGCAATAATACAAACGTCTGCAATACACGCGGCCAATCACAAAATACTGCACGCGCCTTACAAAATCAACAACAGGACTATTCCGGCAGCTTGGATAATATTCTGCTTATATCAACCGGTGGCGGCAATCGTGACTTGCTTGTATGTTCTGGCCTAACTACTTCAAAATTTAGTGATATACATGCAATGACCTCAGCCATACCCAAAGTGGGAATCAGCTGCGACCATCTTTCGGCCGTTTGGTGCTTGCAATTTATGTTAGTCATCAATCGCTTCCTTTTCAATATAGCATCGGTGCAAGATAATCATCGCTATGTGGTTTTCAATGAGAATAAAAAAAAGAATCTTGAAACAGCTTTGCATTTTTTTGTGGTGAGTATTGAGTCACATTATTACATTATCACATTGTTATTATTTATACACAACTTATTCTGTATTTGTTTTTGTCAAATTAGAAACCAAATCATTATACACGTGCACATAAGCTACGATTCCGCGGTAGTGCCTCTGTAGAATCACACAAAATGGTCTTTAATAAACATTTTGATGTATTGCGTGAGGAATACAATCAATTAATAGACATTGCACGTCCAACGAAATACAAGAAACTCTATATCGAATCTATTAATGTGGAAAAACATGTGTGGCTCTATGGTTGTGTAGCACGAAAAAATAAAGCTGGTGGAATCTTTTGGTAAGTTTGCTTTATAAAATGTTTGCTGTTTGTTTTAGCATTCAGCATTTTATAAAACTCTTTTTAACACAATTATTTTACGATAATTATGATTATGCTGACAGTGATAATGCTACTTCATTAGCACATCACACACAACAGTTGCCTTTCGATAAAGAAAAACGTTCCTTTGCTTTGTTGGATCTACATAATATACGAAATACATACAAGAAGTGGACCCATTTACTCATACAACTACCAGCTTCATATGAGCCCGTAAGACACTTCTTATTTACCTAAATATAAGGTTATTTGGTAATGACTTGCCACTTTTCCGCTAAAAGGAATTTGGAGCTTTGTGGGGCGGGCAAACAAATAAAGTATCATTTATCAAATGTATATCTTATCATTTAACTATAAAACGACGAAACGGCAAAACAGACCCTGTCTTTATTGGATGGTGAGATTAAAAGGGAATCATCCACTATGAACTGCTCCCATTCGGTGAAATACTTAACTCTGAGGTGAGTTGAACTCTTACAACTAGACCGTTTAAAGGATGTCATCAACCAGAATTGGCCAATAGGAATGGAGTTGTGTTCCATCAGGACAATGGCAGGTCTTTGTACACACACATCTTTGGTTATCTGTCACCTGCTCCGCGAACTTAGTTGGAAATTTCTATTGAACCTGTCTTATACTCCTAACATTGCTTATCTGATTACCATGTCTTCTGCTGTCGCTGCAAAATTCATTTGATATTCAATTCAAAACAAGAGGGACAAGCCATTATCAAATAACCTATTACCATAATCATTATTTTATTTTACAATAACATTAACATAATACTCCCTTAACAGAGTGGTTTCAATGTTGATTTGCATGATCCTACCGAACGTACATTTGATGTGAAATTGACAATTTATTATTCACTGCAACAAAAGTTAGTGATTAATGAAACAAAGCAAGATACCATTTATTACAAGCTACACATTGAAGGCGTCACCGATCCATTTCATGCACTCCAGGTTATCATCGAACCGCTTGCTTGTAAACATCAAAACTTTCGTATTACTGCGCGTATTTGTGTTCCCTGGGCGGCAGGTTTTGAACGTTCACAGGTTCTTAAGTATGTAAACTCTCTCATAATCTTGTTTTTTTTTTTTTTTGGTCGTTTGTATGCCTCTCCAAATTCTAACCAATAACTGAAATCATTTCATTAATTACACAGTGCAACTACAATAGAGAAAGGTGTATTTGTAAATGTGCCAACTTTGGCACCTCGTGGCTATAATACAACAAAAAATCCAGTTGTTCTTGAATTGGAACTGGATCCAATCTGTCGTTATCGAATAAGTTATCAATTCTCTGCGGCCGATTCAATGGCTCGTCTTGTTCAAGAATTTTATGGTTGGCTGCCATCACATCTGATAGCTGTACTTCTTATTGTCCTCAAAAATCAAATCGACAAATTTGAAGTTTTAGGAACATTTAGAAGCTTGCGCCCATACACTGGTTACTTTCAATATTCATCACTTTATATTGTAACCGGTATGTTAATGTTTCTAATCTAATGATCTAATCTAATTTCATCAACCCATTTTTACTTATTATTCTCTTAATCAATCTGACTTGTTTTTGATTCTTCTAGGATGCCGTTTACTAAGGAAACTACTGTCGAAAGTTCCATTCATACCACAACCAGAGCAATTAAACTATTGCATACATTTATCGATAATTATACATAGCAGTGCTATAATGCTTTCAATTTTTGCATCTCTTGCCGTTTGGACTTCTTTGGTTATGTATGGAAACATGATTTTTGGCATTGCTCAACGGTAAGTAGCTACATACTTAGTTAATTATAGCAAAGCAATCAAGTGTCCAATTCCCAATTATCTTTCTGTCATTTCTTATTGTTTATACAGTATTACTCGTATGCCACAATCGCTATCGAACATATTGATCTCCACTATGACACATTTGCCACTGACCTTTGGTATTTTCACAATTGCTTTAGCCGTTTCCACATGCAGTGGAATTTCATTAATTGTGGCTAGTGTATTTTACTTCATTTTGGTAAGTAAATTCAATCAATTTACACGTTCAACTTAAATAATTTCAATCAAATCAATTGATTGCAGCTAACCAATGCATACAAGGATTATTTGGAGGATTTACTTTGGCAAAAGGCTATGAATATACTTAAATCTGTAAATAGATCTCAATCTGATAATAAAACAGGTGCAAATGGCAATGGCGGCAACGGCGATAATGATGAAATTGAAACTTTAAATCATAACAACGATGTAAATGATGAAAATAATGTTACTGATCTACTTGAAATTTCTAGTGATGATATGAATAATGAAATGAATGACGAGTTGGAAAAATGTTTGGGCTTACAAAATTTTCCATATCATATAACTCTATTCTTGCTTACTATTTTAATGAGTGCGCTAAATATGCCGGCAACAGTTGCATGGATTCATGCTAAGCGGTAAATATTTTATTCTATCTTCACATACCATTTATACTTTGTCATTTATATACAAATGAGGGTTACTAGTTAGTTGTAGCCGATTGTTCTAATAATCGATAGGCGACAACGCCCCCTTGTGGGCGCTAGAGATTTTCAGATGGGGCGATAGAAGGCTCTGAGTAAATTAGTGGGCATTGAGAAAGAGCAACGGCAGATAAATCCTATCAACGAAACCAGGGATGTCCAACCCACGACACAATGCAGCTGGCTAACTAACTCTATGACCTTTTTTTGTTTATCCACCAATTTAAACCGATGACATTTCAAATTGTGGGAGGCACTAGAATTTTATACCGCTAAAAATAAGTTTAATCGAAGAACTTTGGCTGAACAGAGTACTTTTGGTCATAAAAAAATTTCATCATTTCAATTTCAATTTTTTTTATCCTATTTTCAGTATTTTATTAAACAATATTATCATCATACATAGGCAATTTGATTCAGTCGAAGTTTTCCAATTTATTTCCCCTGAGATTCCTTGAATTAATAAATCATTTAGCTTGTATAAATATTCATACTTGTGTATGTAGTTCTACTACATGAGTTTCTGTATGATAAAACATTGTGCAATTCTTCAGTCATACAAATAAAAGTTTTAAAAATCATAGCAAAAATTAACCATTCGAATCATTTACTAATCTTGTACTTCTTTAATTCTAGTATTGGAATTCATTTGCCCGACCCTGCACTGTTACCATCAATCTTGGTTTTGAGCTCCCTAAGCGTCATATTACAATTGAAAGCTCCTAATAAACTGTAAGTTCATTATTTGCGTCTAGATGTTGTGGATATATATATATAACTGCAATTTTCTCTTTTTTATTGACCTTAAGCTCCAATAAAGCCTATCGCTTTATTTCTATCATGCTGTATTTCTGTGCCGCCTACTGTATACTTTATTGTCAACTAGCCATTTATCGGTTGAACAATGCAATTGCAACAGTTTTCGTTTTGGTTGCGGTACATGAACTTTTTGGCAACAATGCAACAGGATATAAGCGACAACGCTAAACTTGAACGAATTGAGATGATTGATTGATAAATGGAAAAGAGCTAAATAGAGCCAAATCTATTCTAGTCTAATTTTAATGCAGTTTATGAAACTGTATTTACATTATTCATGTGCTATAAAAACCAAAGTAGTTATTTAAAGAAAAAAAGGAAAACAAAACTAAGTACAATACATGCACTTATTCTTATGTTTGTGTATGTATGGTTGTATATGTATGTCTCTTTTGTGATTGTTATACCCTTTAACCATTTACACATGTACTAAATATGTTTAAGTGATGAGCGTATGACTATGATTGTGCAATTGCAAATGTATCCATCATCTATAGGGGTACATAAAACGAAATGAAAGTCAGGATCAGGAGGTGGATGTATTTTAATCTACAGATGCTTAACCGTCTATTGAAAGAGAGCGAGAAATATGTTTGTTTCTCTTCTATAATAACTATCTATAAGATTTTAAATTATATCGATATGTCAGTAAATTTATATTAAACATCCACACGTATCTAAATACTTATATACATATGTATAATGTAGTATGTGTTTTTATGTATATTTAATTATAATTTATTTAAATTTAACTGTGTTACCCCTTGTTACATATGCATATTTAAAATAAAAACTAAGTTATACTCCTTCAGATCTTTTATATATTAGCAACGGAATTTCCGGGTGTTTTTTAATTAATTCCGTAGTGTTGACATTGAGTAAATTGTAAAGAAAAACTTGAACTTATATAAGTAAATATTGTATGTAAAAATGGCTTATAGTCAGTGTACCTTTGTTGCAAAACTTGTGTTAGCACCTGTATTTTGTTAAAATGATGTTCCTATGTAAATCTTATGATGTGTTCCAGTCTGAATCTGCTGTATATAACGCTATGTTTTCTGTTCTTTTTGTGTAGGTTTTAATACTTAGCCTACAAAAGTGGGTATTTTCGTTCCAAAGGTAATAAATGTTCTCTTCTGTTGTACTGTTTACTATGTTCTTGATGTGCATTTTTTATTGAACGTGTGGTGGAGTAGAATTGCAGTTCATGTGGCTTAATTCTTCACAATGTCGGCTTTCCTTAAAAATAATTCGGGGTATAAGCCAAGACCAACCTGACTATGACAACGACAGATTTAAATACTTAGCATCATTTCTTTCTTCTAATTTGAAAACATATTTTCTGCTCTACGAAATGATGATTACCATAGCCTTTCTACTATTATCTTCTGGTTTATTTAAATGATCAGTTTGTAATGATTATGGTAGTAGCTATGTTTCTAAGTGGCCCGATTATCTTAGTTTTGAATATCTGAGCTCTTTATTTGAAAATTGATTGAATAGTTGGGATTTAAAAGTTCGATTGGAAGACATTCGGAAAAAACATTCAATCTGGTATTAAAGATGAACCTGTGGAAATAGGATTGACCAATTTGATTGCTTAGATCGATTCCTCCGATGGTGATGTTGGTTTGTTAATGCAAACGTTTCCTTTCGTGAAATGTATAAATAGGAAGTTGATGGTGACAATCAACTTGTTTACCGATGTATCCACAAACTTAGTCACTCACCGAAAGTAAGTCCAGTAAAATATGTGATTCCATTTGGATGGAACTCTTTATAGGTAACGCCCATATCCAAATTTAGCCATTAGCAACCATTGCCTGCGTATATGCTGAGAAGGAAGACCAAAAACTACTCACATTTTGTCCAAATGGGCGGTGGCTACGATCCAGACACGTACTCACTTGCACACGTCGTAACCAATTAATTACATTAACAAACATTTAACGCGCCTTTTTTGAAATATTGAATTTTCTGATGATGATGGTTGTGGTTGTATTGGTGATGGTCAGAGAAAATAATGGTAATTGAATGAATGAACATGTCATGTACGCATTTTAATAACTGTACAAATAAGCCAAGTAGTAGTTGCTGTTTGGTTAAAATAAAATAAAATAAAATAAAAACAACAAAAAATGTGTGATAATCAGTTCAAATTAAATTCGAATTATAGATGACGAAAACCACAACAACAAAAACTTGTATATTCGCATATGTTGAGTTAAGCTATTGATATAGTATATACATAAACGTAATACATGTATGGAACGTGCTCGCACTAGATGCACGAAATGATCCCAATGCGTTATCGACCATTTGGGTGGTCCCTCGATGAATCGAACATATGTATGTATGTACGAACATAAGTATCTCTATATATGCTACGCGTGTCTACTTTGTGCGAAAAACAAATTTGCTTTTTTATCATTCATTATCTAAATTTGGTTAGTGTTAAATTACAAGCGCCTTTTACAAGTCATGTTAGTGCATTATACTTCAACTTGTTGTAATGAATAAAGCTGAACGAGTAATGGAATCTATAGTTTTTTGTCTTTTGATTTGTGATTATGTGATATCAAATCTTAACAGAAACGTGCGTATGCATTGTACAAATAGTAAAAAATGAATGAATGGATATATTTTTAACTACTTCATTTTTTGTGGTCTATTTATTAAAAGATAGATAGATGAATTTCAATTGTATTATTATGCAAATGAATTTTATTTCCATTTTCGGTAACATTTATTTATATAATGAGATTATTGGTTCTATTATACATGGTCAAAATTTGTATTCCTGGAAAGGTTCACATCCCATTTATGCAGTCTCCAAACAATGTATAATGAGTAATGAATTAATGAATGAATATTTAATATTTATTAAAAAAAAAGAGATTAAAAATATAAAATATACATGTTAAAATTAACAATAATTTTCTATCATTTCCGTCCTCCTGTGCTTCGACTAGAAGCGATATTTAAAGATATGTTTTTATATAGTTACATTTATATTAACATTATATGACAGGTATGTTTTATCGAAAATATTGAATCTTATTTCTGAATATCAACAAAGATATATTATATGTACAACATTTTATTATGTGATTATTTTTGTTATATACACATAAGAATTTCTGATAGCTCAGTAAATTTCGCCATGCTATGTGATCTTAAACAATGGATCAATGCCAATTACCCAACAATTGTGAAGAAGGCACCAATTGTAAAGGACCTGGGGCATTAGCCAGAAATGTAGGAGGTGGTAGAGCTGAAATTGTACTAAATTTGTAAGCATTTATTAATTCAAGGAATTAAAGTTATTTTTAATAAAATAAAAGGAGGTGTGGGTATGTGGGAATACAAACCGTGTATGGTCTAATGGTCCTGAAGGAGCAATCGGTGCTGGCGTGCGATAGAATCTAAATTTTGAAATTTTGTTTCAAATTGAAATTTTTATTAAATTGATTGGTGATAAATGAAGACTTACCTTGGTTTTGTTGCAACATAATTTGCTGAGGCAAATGTTCTAGAAATATACACATAAATAAAGGAGAATTAGCAACCAAATATAAGTATATATATTCTAAATTAACTTACCTTGGATTTTCTATGGGAAAACGTATTGTTAAACCAGACTTTGAACGACGAGTTGAAGGTCTATTTGCAGAATTTGTTCTTGTAGATTTCGTAGAGACTTTGGCTTTTGCTTTAGTCTTACGAATAGGTGTATTACGATTTGCAGGTAATGGACCTAAAAATCTATATAATTTTCGTGATTTTTCTTCTTCACTACTACCACCACCTGCAGCTTCTTCATCTCCACCGACACCGCTATCACCACCACCACCACTACCATCGCCCTCTGACATTTCAGCCATTCCACCACCACCAGCTGGTAGTGGCGCTGTATACATAGCAGAAAGTTGTATAGGTACGAATGCTGGAAGTGATACCGTTAAGGGTACACCTGGAGGTGGGCCTGCCGGCTTGGCAGGTTCTTCAGGAGCAGGTTCAGGTGCTTCTGGTTCCGATTCAGGTTCTAAATTGTTTTCAGGTTCCATTTCTTCAGGTTCTGGCTCTGGTTCGGGTTCAGGTTTTTTCTCAGGTTCATTCTTTTCCACTTCCTTCCATGCTTCAACAAGAGCAATAAGTTCTTCCTTAGTTATATGATCAACGCCTATTGGACTAAAACCAATGCTGCTGCCGCCACCACTAATACCATGCCAGCCGCCACCATACAATGAACGTTGTTGCCGGCCAGGCTGTAATGCAGGTTCAGGTAAGCCAAAAGGCATGCGGACTTGCGGTTGAACAATATCCCCATTTTGTTGTATAGGCTGTTGCTGTTGTTCAAAAGCATACATAAATTGTGCTCCGACTCTTGTTAGCATTAAAAGAGTAAACAGGACAATCACTGTAAGTGCCAAGTGTGTAGGCATTTTAGCCATATTTCAAAATCCAAATTTTATAATCCTCAAGGTAGATAGGCAAGCAAAACTGATTATCCAAACTTTATGTTAAGTGCACTCTAGTTTAAACCGCGTTCAAAGATTCGAGTACGTTTAAAGTGGCCCCAAGTCATGTTTTGGAGTTTTATAGAAAAGACAAAAAGTACGCTGCATGATGCCGTCTAACGAATCATTACTGCTACAGAGACGCAAAGTCGCTGCTATCGCTGCAGTCAAACTGTCAGTCAACGTCTCTTGTTTTCCAATAAAGATTCAAGATTCAAAATGCAACAATTTGGGCAGCAGCCGCATGCTCTTGGAAAATGTCACTTGCTGGGCAACACACTTCCAATGCGTCGTCCGTCCAGACATCCATCCAAACTCTAGCTAAGCCGAGATAAGTCCACTTAGCAACGACAATACATAGTACATCATATGAGTGGATACTCTTCTCTTCTTTTGCTATTGCGATTGCTTGTGATACCGGAAGTTCCATTCCTTTTGTTATTGTTATTGTTAATTTCCAGGCTCGATCTGCAAAAGATAATATATGTAATGCTTACATACATACATATGTATGTACATACGAGAATGTATGAACAGACAAAGCAGCTATTTTTGTATTTGTATCTGGCAACCAAAAGCTTAACCATGCCTGTAGCCTTTGGGCTGCTTGACGAATCATGTTTGCTCCTAAAGGCCACATCATGCATGATGTCTTTAATTGGCTCTAACCATTTCTTTAGCTCATTATTGTCGTCATCATTGTTGTTGCTACTTACAACATGTCATTGATAATGGTGATGTCCAGTTTGTGTAGCTTGTGTAGTATGAAATAAAATTGTTACAGAAATGTGACTATAAATGGAATGTTGTATGTTTTTTTGTTGTTGTTATTGTTGTGGTTGCTATTGTCAAACATGAGCTTGTCCAGCATTCGATTCGTTTTTTATCCATTGTTGATGCAATTTTTTTGCTTGATTAAATTATAGGAAGCTTTATATATGCTCCTTTTCTGGAATTTTAGTGTTTTTTGTTTTTTTTTTATTAAAAACTGTAACAAAATAAACAAGATTACGTCATGGCAATGAGATACAAAAATGTACTAAGCCAGTCAGACCTGACCGGACCAGATCGGACCATCAGATACAATACTTACAATAGCAATGAATAAGTAAAATGAAGCTAGCAAGGAGAATTACAATAACAAATCAACCTGTTGTTAATCGTTGCCACAATTCCATAGTTTCTGATCTTCATGAAATTGTATCAAAACCAATTCATATGTCACTATAGTGCCAGCCACCTATAAATAATATTTCATTAATTTAAATTGCTTAGTAAAATAAAGTCGAAATGCACAACTGTTAGAGCAAGTTTCCTTGTTACATTGAAAAACTTTAGTCCGGTAAGTGCAACCTCATCTGTGGCAATCTCATTTGCAAATCTTGCAATCTCCTCATTATAGGCATTTGTAGGCGCTTGTTTTAATAGAGCAAGCGGTTCATGGGCAGCATCATTAACCGCTGAGACATAAAGAACGACAGCAAAGGCTCGGCTAAGTAGGAAACCGAGTGAGAAATAAAAATATATGGCATGTGCCACCGATGGCATCTTACTGCAAAAAAAATAAAAAGTATTACATTTCAATTCCCTTTACTACTTATATTATAATATGATACAATGATCAATCAATCACTTACTTGATGCTCTTCAGCAATTGTATGCAAATAAAATAGAGATTATTTGCAAATGATATCATTATTATGCCTGATACTGCCTCATCCACATTCACAATAAGATCAACAACCATACGATATTGTAATCTTTTACGCGTCCAATATGCCTCCGGCATCGATTGGTGTACATGGCACTCAATGTTACGTGTTATACGTGCCATTAATTCACCTAAGCCAATCCCTATGATCATGACAAAGACATCTATATAACTCCAACCGAAAGTGAGTAATACATTCTCAGCTTTGCCTAACCACGCAAGCCATGATGAGTAGGGAAACACAAAGAATAATTGTGAAACCGTTGTATAAAAATATGATTCAATGGGATCCTTACGCGCTGGACAAAAATTTGCAAAATGTATAGCTGATATTGTACTAAGGAGATGCTCTGCCAGTGACAGCATCATAAGTATAAAAGTTATACTTCGTATACGTTTCGTTAATCTTTCACGCTCATGCCAATTTTGAAATCTAGGCATCTGTTCTTCAACATTATACCATTGTCGCATAAGTGATGGCCACTTCTGTGCCAAATTAAGAAAACAATTGGCGCCCAAGAGTATTGAAACATGAAAAATAATTGGTTCTATGAAAAGGAAACAAAAAGAAACGATAGCTTTGACCACGGTAGGAGCTTATAATGATTCAAATGATATGATTTTTAAATGTACTGATATTAAACTAATTTATCAACCCATGCTGTAGTTTTGAGGCCTAACATTAGAAATGTAAGAAAGTAAGAGTCCAAATCAAATGGTTTTTGTAAAACAAATCTTTGCAAAACTTCAGCTTCAAACCTGAAAAACTTATTCACTTCTTTCTTTTCATGGTTCGGTTTATATGAGGATCAATCAAAAATCATTCCTATTTGATGAAAGATGGAGTAGCTGAGAGAAGTTAACATACAGTTTTGTACTGCTTCTTTATTAAACAACAGACTCATGGATGACTTCTTGATTGGGAACCACTTAAATAGAACAAAGTACAATACAAATGATTGTTTTTCACAAAAAATTAATATGATGGCAATAAATTATAACTAAGCAAAAGTTTATAAAGCCTAAGGTTATCGATTATTCAAAACGTAACTTTCCAAGCATTTTTGATTAACAGAGATTACCGGAAATTGAAGAAACCGCAAGAGCTCTTTAATCAAAATAATACACTGGTTTAAAAGTGCCGCGAATACACTCTTGGAAAATAAGAATCGAAAAATGGCTGTTGACTGAATGTAACCACCTTATCTGAAAAATAAAAGTATAGCTCCGCCACCAAAGCTGTTGTGAACTTAGCTCGCCTATCGATATGAAAGCTACAAGTTTTAACTTATCTATAATTCACATATTCGATAAGTTTTGTTAAGAGCCAATATTTTTCTCAAATTATTACAAATAAATTTGCAGTGTTTAGAATGATTGGTGCAGGGCATCCAATAGTCGGGACCACCTGACATTAGCCTATTATAAATAAGCAAACAAAACATACCCATATTTCGCACATCGAGTACACCATGTACAACTTGATTAACCGTGAACAATGCATCAATTGCTGTCATTATTATGAAGATAATAGAGCACCAAGTACGCAGATCCATCCAGCTAAAAGAGAGTGCATATACATTATGGCCTCTTATGCCACGAACCGGCATTAAGCAGAAGCATTGTGACATTGCAAGCACTGCAATTGAAAACGAAACTTACTGAGAATAACGAGTTTTAACTTAATATTACCTGGTCCTATTGCCTGATAAAAGTTACCATTATGTAGAAAATCCGAACGTGTGGCACGTCTATTGAAACCTAAAAGGAAAAAACTCTTAACGCACCATAACTTCTCACTAAAATGCAATTGTAGTACAAGCACACCCACCATCTTTCAACCGATTGTTCCAATCGCTCAAATCATGTAAATATTGCGCAAAATTCTTGCTCATATAACGTTTATAACTGGAAATTAACTTTAATATACTTGTACATAGTTATAAGCTTCATAGTCCTATCAGTTCGCACCTGCCCCGAAGTCTCAGCTTCTTAGTCCAAAATTGACGACGTTTCCGTTTCAGCATAGCAACAATGACCAGCGCTCTGGCCTTACTAATATTATTGTCATTAGTATCTAACAGTACCTACCGCATGCAAACATTTTCTGCTCTACGAGGGTGGTTCAAAACATGTCAATGCATACGAAGAATCGAATTTAATATGATAACGAGTTTCTCCGTTATATTAAAAATACAATGTTCGACGCAAATTATAAGCAATTTTAAATGAGATTGATGCAAAGTGAAAAGATAAGTGGTCTAGAGAATTTTCGAAACTACAAAAATATGTATTAGTAAATGGTGTGGTACAAATTGGAAACAAACTTACGTATTCTAGAACCTACAAACCAAGTGGTTTAAAGACAATTAAATAATTTAAATGATATGTTGAAAACTGTTTGAACTAACCGCGTAATTCGTTTTTAATGAGTGGCCAACTGTATGAAATTAGCCACTTATACTTAATTAATGTTTATAGGGTCAAATAAATATATTTGTATAAACTCTTAACGTTTTATATTTACAAAAGTAAATTGGATTGTCACATAATGTATCAATAACTAATGTTGTATTTTTTAAGAGATATGTATTGAAAAAGCTTTTTGAATGTATATATGAAGAATCTATAGATTAGAATCCCAATACAATGAAGAATCTAGAGGTTCTAATTTACACAATCTTTCATAGAGTCAAAACATTCGTAGGCAAGGATTAAAATAAGTCTGATGACAAAAGGTCTTGACTTTGTGGTAGATGTAAGAAAAAATCCAATTAAGCTCTACAATTTAGTGTGATGAATCACCACACCCTTATGAATGATCAGCTTAAGACGATTGGTTCTATGCAACGGAATCACTTGATTACTACAGCTACTCATTGATAACATCTGGATTAACCACAAAAGCAGTTCAGAAAAGACTGGTCCCATACAATCTCATTACTTCTTTCTGGTGCTGGGAGTTTATCTTTTTAGGGATCCGGACCCCAAACGATACCAAAAGGAACCTTATTTCAGAACCTTCGTTGTCCGTAAATCCGTCCGTCCTCGAGTCATATCTCATAAACCGTAATAGCTAGAGAGTTTTCACAGAATGTGTAGTTCTATCCGGGCATCAGCAACAAGTACCAAAACTAAAATATTTTCAAAAACTTAAAGGGGTTCCCATACAAGAAACATTTTCGTTTGTATGGCAGCTATAAGATCCAGTAATCCCACGAACTTGAAATTTGGATGGTTGGTGGCTATATATCAGAAATTTATTTATTTCTACTGGAATCAATCCAAATCAAAGGAGGGGTACCTCCCATACAAACTCACCTTTCAAATTCAGGTTCTTATTCGAAATTTTTTTTTGTTTTTTGGACTATTGAACTGAAATTTAGACACTATAAGTTTTTAATATAGACGCGGTAAATTTGTTGGAATCAGTCAAATCAGACCACTAGGGGAGTACCTTCCATACAAACCCCAATCTGGTACGGAACCCTCCGTGTACGAATCTGACTCGCATTTGGCTCATTTTTTAGCCTTTCTACTGCTTCCAGACAATCCATTTTTCCATTACCATATGCTTCAAAAATGAATCGGGAATGCGGTACCGTTATATCGAGCTTTTTTACGAAGCCAAGTGATTTAAAATGGTGCTCATAAATATGTACTTCCAATGGACACTTTTAGAAGAGTAGCAAGTTTCTAAACCATTCCATGCTTAGTTTCTTGTATCAATATTCTGTTTTATCGTCGCCAATCTCGGAAAGACTACCAAAGCGACAAGCGTCTTCAACTACAATAAAAAAATCACCATTATGGAATCAAGTGAACGTACGGATTAAAATAATTAAAAACGGCTAATTCAAGGATTTTAATTGATAGTGCAGCGCCAGGCCGGGTATGGAATAAATATTGCCGCTTCCAATACTCCACTAGTGTTGCCGCCGGTGATTTTGTGTATGCTGCTGTTTACAAACTACCCATATTAGTACCAATATCTATATTATTTTTACCAAAAGAATATTTATTTATTTATTAAAATTAATCATAATATATTTTTATTTATTTATTTATAAACAGTTTGAGTGTCAACAATAGAGCAATAGCTACTAGGCATTCGACTCTAAGAAATTATTATTATTATTGAATTTATAAGATTATAATTTTTTAAGAAGTTGAATATCTTTTCTATATTAGATTTGGCAGCTGTGATGAGTTCTGATGAGGGATTGGAGTTCGGAAAGAGGCACTCTGATACTTTGGAGATGAGGTCCTTTGATGAGATTTCAGTATATCTATGATTGACCTGTGCATGTCCTTCTCTACGGAAGGAATTGTGGTTATTGACGGCGACTGCAATACTAGCTTAGCTGCTATGTCAACCATTTCATTTCCGGCGATCCCTTTATGACTAGGTACCCAGAATATTTTGATGGATGGTGTCCTGATGCAAGTATCACGAATTTGACAAATACTATGGTTCCGATTGTTAAGGTTTTTGGTAGCATCGTCTGTAGAGAGACTGTCGGTGCAAATAACATGTTTTCCTCTACTTTGCTTCGCAATTTGCACTGCCTTTAGGATGATTCTACTTCGTCAGAAAAGACAGAACAGTATTCTGGTAGCCACTCTGCTGTAAGAAGCGAAGGTTGTGACATGTTCAGTTTTGGTCCCATCCGTGTACAACCATTTCCAATTGTTAAGCTTTAACCTGGCTATTTCTTCGATAAAAAGATTTTGGAAGACTTCACTACTGGTGTCATTTTTTGGAAATGCTGATAATTGAGGTAGGATGCAAAACCCATGGTGGTGATGTTACAGTAAGTGTTATTTGTGGTGGCTGAAAGCCAAACTCTGTACAAAGAGACGCACAACGTCGCAAAGCGGATTGCACTTTATATTTTTCTTTTTGGTTAAATATACTGCGAAACACCTCTTGGAGTGGCTTGTTTGGAGCGCAAAACAGTTTGGGAATGAGTTTTGCCGAAGTTTCAGTTATTTTGGCTTCTATCGTTGCTAGGCCAGCCTCTGCCAAAAAGCATAGTGTTGGCGAAGTCGGGAAGGCATTGATGCTCCGTCGAACTGCTGAGTGGTAGACAGGTTTGAAAAATTTTAAGTAAGATTTAGCGCACCAGCCTAAAATTGGAAGACCGTATTCAATTTTAGACAGTATCAGAGCCCTGGTGACATTGATTAGGGTATTTGTGTTAATAAGGGAATGCTTAGAACTTAAGTATTTACTTATGCTTAATTTTTTCTCGAGATTTTATCTTAAATATAAACAGTGTTGTTTGTATGTTAATCTTTTATCAAAATAAATTCCTAGTAACTTAAGTGCTTTAACGGACTTAATGTTTGTATTATTAAATTTTAAATCAACATATTTACAGTTGTGCTTTTTACAAATGTGCAAAATCTTCCATTTACTAGGGGAGAGAGTTGCACCGGGCTGCTCTCCCCAGTTCTGAACATTAGGTAGAATTTTTGTAAGTACATTGTTTAGTTTAGGTAGATCTTGAATTTTGCTTACAATAACAGCATCATCCGCGTACATAAAAAGATTAATTTGTTTGTTGCTAAGAATTATTGTATTAAGTTGTTCGAAGGCGATTATAAATAAGACTACAGACAATGGCGATCCTTGGGGGAAGGACAATGTGTAGTCTTTTGTAGAAAAAAAAAATGTGGTTGTTTATCTTAACTCGGAAAAAACGATGGGTCATAAAAGCCTTCACCAGGTGGTAAATTTTTGGACCCACCACTCACGACGCGAGCTTTTTCAAATTCAGTCGCTAATATGGTGACATGATTTTTATACGAACCAGCATCGGACATGAAATTTTGTAAGTGCAATAGGGAATCTATCGCACTGTGTTTGAGTTTGAAACCCAGTTGGTTATGACTAATGAAGTTATTTTTGGTCATAAACCCCATAAGCCGGACCGCTATAATTTTTTCTAAGGTCTTGCCAAGACAGGAAAGTAAAGAGATCGGACGAAAGATGGTAACTTCTGAAGCAGGCTTATTTGGTTTTGGTATTGGTACTACAATCGCTGATTTCCAGACAAGAGGATATTTACTAGTTTTTAGCATGAGGTTATATATTCCCAACAATTTTCCTTTGGCAAAAGGTGGAAGTTCTTTGAGCATGGGGTAAGATATGCGGTCTATCCCTGGGGTTTTTCCTTTTACTTTGTGTAACGAAAGTTCAAGTTCGGGTAGCGAAATCTCGTAATCAAGTTGCCTAGCTGAAAGAGTAAGCCTTTCAGGAGCATACACAAAAACTGAGATTGATTTTTTATGCCTTATATATTCTACATCGAAGTTGCAAATTCATTCGCAATATCTAAGGGAGCTGTTAATAAGCCATTAGTAGAGTTAATGTATTTTATTTTCTGGGCTTGAAGGCCTACAAGTAAATAATATCAAACCAGATTCGCTTTGTATTGTAGTAGAGCGAGGTGAAATATTTGATGTAAAGTTATTAAAGCAGCTATTTACACTTCACGCTTGAAATATGCATTGGCTTTTTTATATGCGATAAGATTTTGATCAGTCATTCTACGCTTGTAGTTTTGTTTTTCAACCCGTAATGTATTAAGGTCTCTGTTCCACCAGGAAATCTGTTTTTTATGTGTGAAAGGTTTTGTCTGGGGTATTGCTGCGTTCGTAGCTGATTTAATTGCTTTTCTTTTTTGACAATTTCAAGTTGAATATCAGAACTTATCGTGTACTGTAAATGTTTATTGCAAATTGCTTTAAACATGTTCCAATTAACCAGTTCTGTTTTGAATTTAGGAGAGAAAAAGCATCTAGCAAAGTTAGGCTGCTGTAGGATTGTCGTAATGACTGGATAGTGGTCACTGCCGCTTAGATCGTCCGTGACAGCCGAATTGCATTAAGGGAAGATTGTCGGGGAAACAAACGTAAGGTCAATGTGTGTAAAAGTTTTATGTGCCGAGAAATGCGTGCCGGATCCGTCATTTAACAACAATAAGTTGGGTCTAGCAATAATTTCTGTGATTTTTCCCTCTGCTATTGGTACAACTAGAACCCCAAGATGTGTTCCAAGCATTAAAGTCTCCTATAAGTACCATTGGCGACTTATTGGAGGATATGATTGCCGATAATTCATATATTTAGGGTGAAGTTAATCTGAATGATGTTATGTAAAATAGGAGTGGAGTTGGGATTAGGTTGTACGATTGAGTGGGGAATGAATGCCTCTTTACAAGAACTCCGATCCCTTGATTTGCAGTTGAATTTGAGGGAAGATTGGTAAAGTAACCAAAGTATTGTTTATGTGAAATTATGTTATTTGCGTTATGAACTAAATGTGCTTCTTGAAGACATATAACATGAGGGTTGTACTTATTTATTAATATATTAAGTTTGTCGTAGTTATTTATGTAGCCTTTTAAGTTACATTGAATGAATAGGAGAGCTATGATATGTAGTAGTAAATAGTGTTATATGCTTTCGGGAGGAGTAAGGTAAGTGTTATTAAGTGTATTAAGATGACTTTGTCTGAGTCAATTATTTGTGTTGCTTGTATTCGATTGAATGTTATGTGGTTTTGATTTTCTGAATTTGTGTGTTTTAGTGGGATATTTGTCTGTTTATTAATATTAGTGCAAAGATTTGCGTTTTGTTTTGTTTGAGTTGGAATTGGATTTATTGTTAAGAGTGATGTTTTATTTCAGAAGAAGATGATACAAAAGATAAAGAGTTTGATGAACAAGGAAGAGGAAAAGAAAAAGGAGAGTGGCTGGAGTTGCGGCAGACGTCAGTTTTGTTTGTTTGTTGGCTTTTGATGTTCCGTTATCAGAATGATCGTCTTTAATGGCAGGTTTGATTACTTTTCCTTTCAGCTTTGTAGCTGATGCGATTGCAGCATATCCAAAAGAATATTATTTGAGATTTTTGTGAATTAGTGTAGAGCTTTATAAATATTGAGGGTACAAAAATTACGACTTAACAAACTCTTTTTTTTTTCTTTGAGATTTTCACTGTTACAGTTTTATAAAAATCGGCACCGAAACAACAAAGACAACAACCATAAACAATGGTCATATCCAGTTTAAGGCATTTTGGCCTTAAAGAAAAGCCACCGGCCATCAATCGTCTGATGGACAACAAAATATGTACTCGTATGAATTAGAGTACAGTGGCACGTTGTTTTCAAATTACAATTTCCAGTTAAAAATTTTAGGCTGAGTAAATAAAACTGATCAACGAATTATCATTTCCGGTTATAAAAGAGAACATGAGAAAACAATAAGTTTGATTTAAACGAAGACTTCATACCTTTCTTTTATCACCAATATCATCAATATTTTATAGAATGCACAATTTAAGTAAATACGAGTATATTAGTGTATGTTTATGTATGTACCATATGAAATGGATAGCCATAGATAAGAGTAGGTGTAAGGTCCCAGAGATTTTCTCAGTATTCTACCATTCTTTCATGATATATGCATACAATCATCCAATTTTAGGTCATCCAACAATTAATCAATTATATGCAACATAAAAGAGGAAGTCTCTATTAAATGCAATAACTATTGTAGATGGACTATTGTAGATGGACGGACTTACTTTTTACACATATTGAATGTGTACATTCGAATATATGTACATTTGAAAGTCTTCGGTGATCCTTCTTCTAGTTACAAACTTTATCAAAAACTTAATATAACAACCGCGATTTAAATTGCATAGAGAAGGCGGATGCGTACGTCGTGACCGGAATTAACCTAGTTAAAGGAAGTATTTTGTGAGCTGAATTCACCACTACCACAGATCAGGTTGCAACTTAAATCATATGAAGCCAAATAGCAATATAATGGATTTTTGTATAAAACATTTAGACGTGCCCTCAATTTAACGCATAAACAACTGGACCATTGACGAGGTGGCTGCATAGAAAACGAGAAAAATGATGGCAATGAAAATTTTTGTTGTATTTTGTGCAATCATCATTCGGCAGAATGTTATAAATGCTCAGTATATTTACGCTTATGCACCACGGACTCATCTGATAATGGCATCCAACCAAGCTAGTGGGGATTTAACACATCCAACATATTTGCAACCATTACATTTTAGTGATCAGGACCTCACCAAGCACACAAATTCACCAAATCGCCAACAGCGATCTTTATACGGTGCCGGTTGGAACGAGCAAGGTTTGGGCTTTGGACCCATTGGTGTAGGACATATAACAAAAGAAGAACTTACGGCACTTCTCGATGCATGGAAAGAAGTCGATGGTCAAATGGAGCAAACAAAACCTCCGGTTGAAGCACCGCAGCAGCCAGATCACTCAGATCAGCTAATGGAAAACCAAGAACAACAACGTCCCATTACAGTTACATTGCCGGCATATGTACCTGTACAACTCTCTGCAATGTACTTAGCTCCAGATGAGGATATTAAAGATAACGAATCAACTGATGTCACTCAACCACCAGCCCCTTTACCACACAAGGGACAACATGAAAAACTATTACCAGCAACAGTTAAAAAGGGATTAGAGAGAACAAATTCCCAGATATCTAATCTTCCTGGCAGTCGTACTATAGCATCTAAAACTTTAACTCCAAATTCTAACAAAGAGAAGTCGGTACTTTTGTCGCCCAGATTAATTAAACAACCAGCCAAGCCAAGTTTACATAGACACGCAATGACGCCTTTCTGGTTGGATGCAGCTGGGTAAGCGCATACAAAGCTATGGAAAAAATGTTTCATATACTGTATAATGTCATCATATTATTGTTTTTTTTTACTTTAGACCAATATCGTTGCCTCCTCCAGCACCATTTCTGGCAAATGCACCTGGACCATTGGAATTGGTGCCCTCTTCTCAAATATTGAGTAATTTTCATTAATTGAGCAATGTGATCAAAGCCATCAACTTCAGTTAGATTTATTTTATTTTATTTTTTTTTTATTTTGTTCATAATGTTTAACTACACTTTTTCATATATTGTCAAATAAAATGTCTAATCAATTTTAATTTCCAGTTTATATTCTTTTGTTGAAAGCATAAAAAAAGATTTTTTCTTAAATCCTAAATTGAAAAAGTATGGCAGCGTTCTACAATACGTTAAAATCCTACAAAGATGATAACAGAAAACACCGAGATCGGCCGATCCACCAAGAGTCTAACAACACCAACAAATTGATAAACATGAAGACGACGATGCCGGTACCAGCAGAGAATGTGCGTATCGATTTACATCATACTTTTTGTGGCAAGCCTGTACGCCAAGATACTGAGGAAGAACGAAAACCACCCGAAGTAGAGATCAAAGCTGAAACCAAATTGCTAAAGAGACGCAGACACTGGCTAAAACGATCGCTGGAAGCTAAGAAATTTTGTGAGGAATATTTGGATTTCACCACTTTCCGTATACCAGTCTATGAAAGCGACGAGGATCGGAAAGATCGTTTGACATTTGAAACTGTCAAGTATTATGCAAAGTGTTCAAAATGTGAACCAAAAAGGTCTAAACATGCTAAAGGTAGCGATGAAGGAGGATTAGAGTCATCGTCAACAGATTCTGATGATGAACATCAAAAGTCGGACGAACTTGATAATGATAATCATATGGTCAGAAATGACAATTGAGACAGAAGAAACATTTTCATGGATTTTTAAACTTTCACTTACTCTCTTTGTGCTTACTATATAATTTCAAACAGACACCATGAAACCTAAATTTTCGTCAAGAATTTCTATTTTACACAGAAATATGTGAAATTGAAAGAAAGTCTACCAGTTCGATCAATACAGATATCATTCATATGAGAATCTCTAAATCATTTAATGTACAAAGAAGAAGCAAAATATGTTCGTCGCGCCTTTTCTAACTTTCTATTCACAACAATCAGCTGTTTTCGTATTTGCAAAGCTGCCAACTCACTGCTAAGCCTTCTTTTACTTTAATTTTAGGTTATATTCCTTGAAATTTTGCCATTGCGCATATGTTTAAAATAAAGTGATGCTGTGGAAATAAACAAATATTTTAAACAAAAAATCTCTGCTTTAGTTATTTTATGGAGTCATGTTAAATGATATTTCATGTAGAGTTGGCAGTTCTAGTCACTCTCAGTTCTCTGTTCCCGCCTTTTTAAGTGCCATTAAATATTTTTTTAACAAGAAAAAAAAGTCATTCGTGTTGTGCTGACATAAAAAAAGTGTTGTTAGCTACAAGTAAATTAGCAAAATTTAGTAAAAATTACGAGACAAATGAATGCAATCGATTCAACTTGATTGTCCAACGTTGTTCAAAGTTTAGAAAGTATTGTGCCAGGAAGCGAAAGTGGCAGATGTAGCATCTTGCATTGCAACAGCGACAAAGACTACAATAAACAACTAACTAAATAACTAACTGCATATTTTGGTATGTTTTCTACAATTTCTACCCCTGTGATTAGTAAATGAATGTTACTCTGTGCGCGCTCCGGCAATTGTAGTATTGCGGAACTGAGAAGAACGTGTTCATTTCATCATACTACATACAACGCCATTGATACATACATAAGTAGAAGATTTGCATATAAATAAAGGCAAGCAGTGTGTTTGAGGAGGGGACCAAGAGAACAAGTAGAGACAAACAAACATAGCTGGCTGGCATTTTATAGAAAGATCACGCACAATGGCGGCCACACCGGATATCTCGGTGGAGGAGAACATGAAATGTTTGCGTGCGAAATATGAAGATTTGTGCCGTGATCTCAATATGGATCGGCAAACTGAAGAGGATGCATGGCAAAAGTATTTAGAGGTTTCACAGCGTTGTTCTCTGGATGTAAGTTTTATTTGATTTATTTCATTCTTTCGTTATAATGTTCAAAATAATTTTTTTTTTGTCAGGGTGATTATGTGCATTGGTTTTGTTGTGTATTGTATGCCGCTTGTCGAGAATCGCTAACTCCAACCGTAGGTGGACCGAAAGCAATTGTTATGGGTAATTGCGTTCCATTAAATAATCTCCTAAGAAACTGCAATATGAGGTAGTCAATATTTATTTAAATGAATTTATAGAGGTTTGATCTTATCATTTGCTCCGATTGCAGCATCTATGAGTTTACCACAAAAATCAAATTATGGGCCGATATGGCAAATCTATCACAAGATTTTCTTCGTCAGATTAAAGAGTTAGAACGTAAATTTGGTATTACTTTTACATTGTTTCAACGCTATAAGAGCATCTTTGAGCAACTCTTTGTCTGTCCACCAAATGAACGAAAGAATACAAAATTCTGTACAATTCAGAATCGCTGTTCTTATGCTAAATTGTATGATCTCTGTTGGCGTTTATTCTTGTGCGCTAAGAATGAACAGCCCATTTTGACAGTAGATTTGGTTACTTCGTTTCACCTACTCATCTGCTGTATGGATTTGGTTTATGTTAATGTGTTAGCGGAAAGTCGTACAGATCTCATCAATCCTGAATTCAAAAACTTACCAAAGAAGTGGAATACACCGGAATTTGACAACAGCACAGTTCGCGAACATTGTATTATCGAACATCTATGCACAATTGCTGGAGCAATACCCACTGAGGCTTTAAGTATGAAAACTAACAGTTTTAAAGTGAAAATTGCACGCTTTTTTAAGACAAATGTAAGTGATTCTTATTATTTCATATGCATTTATATATGTATATACTTATGTATGTGGTGTGCTCCCTTGTCTAGATAATATATGGTGATGATCACACTTTCTTGGGACTTATTTCAAATACCAATATTGAACGCAATCTTAAATCGCTTAATTGTGCATACGAACAATATGTGCTGAGTGTTGGAGAATTTGATGAAAGAATATTAGCTAATCATCGCATACCTTCAGCTTCAGCTACAGGTACATAAGTCATTATTTTCATCATTTAAAATATATTAATATAAATAACAACTCAATATATGCAGAAATAAACGAGATCGAAAGAGATCAACAAACACAAGAGCTTAAATCACTTACTCCGATGACTCCATATACACGACAGCAGTTTTTGCCACATCAAGAGAATTTCATGGAACCTGTTGCAAATGCTACCAATAATGTTAAACAATTGCAATCGATCGCACGCATCATAGAGCCAACAGAATTTGTGCAACAAGCTGGTGACGATGTTGTCGCGAAAATTAAAGTTATTGTCGATAATATGTCACAATCGTTTTATACAAAATTTCCTATAAACGCTGAAGCTGCAAACCGCTTTCAATTGGCCAAATCATTGTACTATTATCTACTGGATAATATTGTAAGGGCCGAAATCAAGAGCAAGCCAAATATTGATCTCAAATGCCTGCTGGGTCAGCGTCCTTTTAATGAAATGCTCTTAGCTTGCTGTGTCGAGCTGGTGCTTGAAGCCTATAACCATGGACAATTGAAATTTCCATGGATTTTAAACTGCTTCAGTATTAGCGCATTCCATTTTCTCAAGATAATCGAGATTGTTGTGTTGCGCCATGATAATGTATTGACGCGAGCGCTCATCAAACACTTGAATGCTATCGAAGAAACTTGTCTTGAGTCATTGGTATGGCAACGTGATTCACCAGTTTGGAATATTATTAGTTCTTGGACTAAACCGTTGCCAACTTGGAGTGAGGTTGACGGCAATAATATGCCAATGCGTCCGCGTAAGTAATTTGTTTTATTGTACTCTCACAGTTATTTCATTAATGCATTCATTCATTCAAAGGAATGGAATTCAATTCATTCGCATTAGAAACATTCCTTATAAATTTTCATTTTTTGATTTTTCATTATTATAGCCAATTCTCCAATGTTAAATACAGCGTATGAGACATTTAATTCAACGCCAGGTCCCAAATTATCACCACTGCAAATGCAAGTTAACGATACTGCTCGTAGGGACCTCTTCAATTCTAATAAAGGTATGTTTTGTTTTTTAATAAGTGTATATATTTTTTGTTTTTTTTTTTTTTTTGTTATTTTTTAGCTTTTCCTCAAGCAGACACAGCAGTACAGACACTACCACAAAAAGAAAAGCCCACAACAAGCAAACAACTAGAAGTTGGAAATAAGCGAGCTGGATCTCTTCCAATATTTTTAAGAAAGGTAAGAATCATAAACATAACACTTACACAATTAATTCCCTTTGAAGAAAGCGAAATGAGACTTCATCGTAGCACTTAGGCCACCTTTGCTCAGTTAAATTCTGGCTTCTTCTTTTGCTAAAGGTCTCTCCGACGAGAATTGCTGTCCACAGTGTGGTGGCTTTCCGCACAACACTGTACACGTTTTCAATTGTCCTGGTTAACCGACCCAACTAACCCTTACAGACATATGTTTACGAACGATAGAGGTGGTGCTTCTTAGTATTCCCTATCGCCACTATATCTCAATTAATTGATTCTTTTCTTTTTTTATATATATTTTTTTTTTTTTTTTCCAAATATCCTTTTCCTCATTAATTGCATGCGTACCGCTTTTTACAGTCCCCATGATATTACAACAAGACGCATAATTTCTTAGATATGTTTTGTACCATAACGCATATATATATAGTCATTAAGAGTAAGAGTATATAAATGATCAATATTACCAGAGGAATCTTCTGTAACCACAACTTCTTCATTTGTTTCGCTTTAGTTATAACTATAAATTTTATTAAACCTATTATTATAAGAACAGAGCGTGTAATGATGTACAACTCTTAGTCCTAATAAGTGGAAGATTCTAATTTTTGAGAGTCCTAATTTGTGAGCTTCTTCTGTTAGCACTTTTTCAATTATTTAGTCCAATCCCTACTTTTCCAAATTCAATATTTTTTTTTTTCTTTATTTTAGTTCTATAAATTAGCTTGGATAAGAATATTTAAACTATGCATTGAGTTGGATATACGTGACAAGATTATCCAACAACGAATTTGGACTCTATTTGAGCATTCAATAACCGATCATACTCTTCTTGTAAAGGATCGACACCTCGATCAAATGTTAATGTGTGCAATATATATCTACATCAGGGTATGTAAGGATGATTGATAATCAATTTGTAATTGAATTGAATGTAAAATAATTATAATTGTGTTATGTATGATGATGATGATGATAGGTTGGCGAAGTTTCGGATAAGAAATTCTCTGATATAATGCGTTTATATCGAAAACAACCACAATCCAACAGTAGCATATACCGTGAAGTGCTCATTAATTCACCACCTGAGGTCAGTGAACCGATCTATAGGGACATTATATATTATTATAATCGGATTTACGTGCCCCCTATGACAAAGTTTTCGCTCAACTTTAGCGAGAAACGCAAATCGGTAAGACTTAGATGATGAAATTAAGATTATTGTATATTTATCTGTAATTCTGTCTCTTACAGCAAAGCGATTTACTTTTGTCCCCATTACCGCAAGAACCGCAGACAAAACCGAAACAATTGACACAGAATCACAAACTTTTTGTATCGCATATGCAAAAAAATACAACTGATATTCAACAATCGCCAAATCAATTGACCTATGAATTTTGCAAGAGTCCCGCCAAGGTAAGATGATATCCTATATTCTATTTAATTCGTATCTCTTTTGTTTTAGTTTTCTCTGTCTGCATCACTATCTCTTTCATTTTCATTTTGTCTTACTAGGATTTGCAACGAATGAATGAAAAAGTATCTGGTAGCAAACGTTTTCTACCATTCAGCAATGAAGAAATCGCCTTCGATCAAAGACGTTCACGTGACATGCCAATCTATATGAAGAAATTCAAAAACATTTTAGAAGACCGCGAAAAAGGAGGCAAATAATTTGAAATTCAACTCGAACTCGAAATTTTGTTTTTAACAACACAACAAATAAGAAAGCAAAAAATCAACAAAAATGTAGTTTATAAAGACAAGAAAAGTCATCATCGTTTGTAGAAGTTGCATGAGGCAAGCATTTTTTTGCAACACATATTGAATCGATAACGATTTTTTAATAGACAAAATTGATTTTTTATTATCATAATATTAATAATATGAATTATGTAAAATGTTTCTTTTTTTTTTTTAATGCATAACATTTTTTTAGACAAGAAAATCAAAGCGTTTTAATCGTTCATTAAATCTGCTAAAGAATAAACAATTAACTGTACAAAAATATAGTATATTATATACAAATATATATATATATACAAACATATCCATATCATTATAGTATTTATAATAATTATACTTTGTGTTAATTTCACTACTCTTCTGTACTGGGACTACTACACATTGTATATTTAGTTTGTGCAAACTAGAAATAGGGAAATATGAGACCCCATTAAGCAAATTTATACGGTCTTGTACTAAAATTTGGTTCCTTTTTTGTGGACAACCATAATAGATACTTACTTATTAAATGAACTCCTTTAAGAAACGTGGACTGGAAACCAGAAATCAGCTAACATAAAGCTAAAACTATTCGAATATGAACAATGATTCTAAGATGAATTTTCACGAACATGTTCGGGAGAAGGCTGTTGTACTACACATTTACTTAGTGAGCCCATAGTATAACCTGCTAGCGTACAAACTTGAAAAGTACACTTTTCCGCTCTAAAATTTATATTGCATAATCTCTGCTGGAATGACTTTTATTTGTAGAAAGTA
The DNA here is from genome assembly GCA_037043295.1 of Amiota minor. Lineage (NCBI taxonomy): Eukaryota > Metazoa > Arthropoda > Insecta > Diptera > Drosophilidae > Amiota > Amiota minor. The sequence goes on along the minus strand of JBAMAW010000102.1, from coordinate 34,691 downwards.
AAGCTTCTTCAACCTGGTGATGGTTGGAGCGGAGCACCGTCACCTAACCTAAGAACCCAAAACACCAATTGTGTAGAAAGTGTAAAGCTTAAAAGTTTCAAAAGGCCCATAGAAAAAGTTTTTCTAGCATTGTCTTCCAACTGAGTAAATCATTTAATAGGAAACCAATTAACCACACAACTTCTACAATTTTAGTACTTAGAAACCATGTTGAAATTTAGAACTTGACACTTTTTATAAAGCTTTCATTTATAATGCCATTTGCGTGTGTGTGTTTGAAGTATTAGATTAAATAAGACTACATAAGCGTAGCTAGGCACTTCGTTTTTGCCTATTGTAAGCCAAAAACCACTCATTACAGCTTCTCCGACGAGAGTCTGGTATTCGTTAAGGATTCAAAGGTTTTCTTCGAAAATATGCCTGCACTTTTTTTGGCTGTAGGTATTAGTTACCTATTTAGATATCGGAGTCTGATCCAAATTAGAACATCACAGTGTCGCTTAGGAAATGCTCTGCTGATTCCTCATCTTTATTATTGATTGTTGAAACTTATTTCCATATACTGTAAATGTTTCATAACTCTGCAATGTTTTCCCTCATACATAGAGTGACCGTTGAAAGAGAAATGCATGCCATAAATGATGTTTGAAGTATTAAGTGTTTCTATGTTAATTTTTATCAGCATTTAGTATGAATTTTCATTGCTAAATCGGTTTTCCTTCTTGAGCTTCTATTATTTTTTTTTTTTTCTATAACTTGAAATTGTATTAAATGTGCAAAATTATGACAATTTATTTTACATTACAAATGAATATTTTTACAATAAATTATGTAATAGTTATAGTATATACTAGATTAGATTTAGTATTTTGCATAATTTATTTAATTATTTTTTTTTTTTTTTATATCAAAAATAAGTTCCTGCACTGATTTAATCTCTTTTTGTTGGTTATCAAATAACATCATTATGAATGACAATATAAGGTGGTGAATCCTTATATAGAATAATATACAATAGTAAATTAAATAAGGATTTTCACAGTTAGTCTCTAGATGATGTGGAAGTTTTTGTTATGAAATTTAAAAATACGCATAAACATTATGGAATTGATAGTTGAATGATGATGGTTAGCCGACCAATGAACAGGTCCAAATGTAAACAGATGCAAAGAACGATCGATGGTCAAGTGCTAGGAGTGCGTTTATAGTAATCGAAAGGTCTCTGCTATATACAGGGCTGCTGCTGCATCGAACCCATTATTGTTGATATGTTGCAGTGTTTGCGACGTAGTTTCTGTTGATTGTGTAAGACCACAGCGTGTCATCAGTAAAACGGTGCAAGCCACAAGTGGTGCCGATTTTTCTGGTACCATGCGATTATTCACACGCAACCAAATATTATGTACTAAATCTCCAGATTTCATAAGTTTATTACGTATCATGACATAATCTTCCTGCTTTGCAATTGTCAACATGTGTGCGATGGCTAAACATAATTGCTCCTGGAAGCAATCTCGATGATTGTACTCGAGATAGTTATCCAGATTGTGTGATAGCTCGATGCCAGACAACAATGCTGACCAGAAGCTGTCATAGTATGTGCCAAAATCATTGCGTTTCTCAATATTTAATATGACTGCAGTTGCATTAATGCGCACTTTGAAATTATTACTACGTACAATAACATTACAAATTGCCGAATAAACTTTATTTTGCCAAGTGCCAAAATCATTATGAATTTCGATGGCTTCGAAGAGAGCGCGGTTCTTCATGATGATACTTAAAGCATAGCATGCATTCCATTTGACTTTTGCAGTGCCTGTGGAACAAAGGCAGCCAACAAGTTTCGAAATCGCTTGTTGAACAAGGATCCTGTCTCTGGCGTCAGTTCCATTTAAATGTGATTCTGTTACTAGACGTAAAAGATTGCCCAGTGAGCGCACTGCATTGGAGCGTACTTTATCATTATCACTACATGACTCATTTGCACTCGATATGAGACGACGCAGCAGTTCATTCGAAAAGCGTTCCATACATTGTAATTCAGCTGCATTGTTCCGGTTTTCAAATTTGCTTACTAATGCAACACTAATGTTACCCAGTGACCAGACCGCCTTGATGCGTACATTAAGATTCGAATCGGATGTTAGGCGCAATGCTAATTCAGCAATATTTTCCACAAAGACGAGATCCGTTTTGAGTGATGGGAAGAGCACGAAAACAGCCAAAGCTCGTACGGCAGCGGCACGTACATTCATATCTTCGGAATCTTCACTGGCACAGCCAGAAAGAAATGCAATCATGCGAGTTTGTTGGTAGGATGGCAAATGCTCATAGATTGTGACACCCATGTTGGAGATTGTATCGCAAAGACTTGTCTTTAGGGATGGCAATTCCATGTTATGTTCTGCATTATATGTTGTATAAATAAGGTTCAAGATGCTTATCCAAAAATTCAAATAACCATTTAATGCATAACGCCAGGGACATGGTTTAGTTTCTCCCTCCAGTTTCTTTCGAGAATGTGGCGACTCAGTTCGTAGGCTACAGCAGACAACGACCAGCGTATAGGCGTACATCCTTACCGAATGAATATTGTCAAGCCTGCCACGGGGCAGCTGATCTTCAAAGAAGTAAAATGTTTAGCAACCAACACTTGGAGACATTCAATGCGCGTCGGCAAGACACGCTCGGCTTATGCTTGTTCGAGGATAAGCCGTAATAGCCAAGATGTACGTTGTGAAGCTGGCATCAGTATGGGATCACGGCAGTCTGTCACTGTTACAGCATCTTTTGTTTTATTTTTTGTTACTTCGATTTCATTTTCGAAATCTTCAACTATTTCCTCTTCATCCTCAGCGATATCAATAATCTCATCTTCTACTGATGAGACCGTTAGACTATTGCATTGCTTCTTTATAGTATGCATTGGCAGTCCAATGAGGCATGCGATCTCTTCGGTGAGCACTGGTGTGGCCACCAAAAACTCCATTACCATCAGCGCGGACACTTGCAGTGTACAATCACGTGATGATAGCAAGACTTTTACATATGGCACAAATTCGGCAACGAAGCCCATTTCAATTTGATGAAAAGGTGTCGCTTGAATGAGAACAGCCAGACACTTGAGCGCCTGTGTTAAGACAGGAAATGCTGCTTCCGATGCCAATATAATGCTCAAAGTACGGTAGATGCAGCGAATTGAAGTGGCCAAACTAATGGCAAATGGAATAAAGGTGGTAGCGCCACGTCGTTTATCACTCTCTGCTTTGCTAAGGAACGGTTTCGATCCGTAAAGCATTTGAGCACATAGCTGCAGGGCTGCACTACGACAGTAAACGCTCGGATCATTGTAGCCAACGTACAGCATATCACAGCGTTCATCTTCCACATTCTCAAAGTTACCATGGGTGGGAAATAGAGCATGCCAATAGCCATAAAAATCATGGCGATGTAATAAACGTGAGGCCGCACCCATTAAAGCGATTGATGCTAATCTCACTTTAACATTTTTTTGACGCTCGTGGACCAGATCACTTGCATAGCTCACGTCACTATCACTTGACGATTGTTCCGAATCGCTTGATAGGATCTGTGAGTCATTTCCCAGCAACATTATAATGTCACTTGAATCTTTGTCGCCAGTCATTTGATCTCCTCCGCCTGTATGATGCCGATTTTTGACAACAGCGCGTGGCTTGCGTAATTTTGTGACTTTGCCACCAACTTTTCGTGTTAAATCCAGTTCCCCATCGGAACTAGAGTTATAAAGTGAAGTTTGTGATGCGTTCATCCTTTGCGGCAAAGTCAGTGTCAGCCGATTCCCTACGCCGAAATGTAAGAACTCTTTTGCCAAGCCAAATAATTCCGAGGCATGATCCGCCACATATGCTGGCAATAATATGATAATCTTCTTAAGCACCTTCATTGAGTATAACAGGAACGCACCAATTTGTTTTGAGTTCATATTCCTGCGAATCCAAACACCTTCGTAGTGTTGATAGATAAGTATATCTGCCACCATAAGAGCGACATCCTCTTGGCGTGGACTAAGCTTGTTCTCGTCATGACCATCAAGAATGACATCAAGACACATCAATAACAAAATCAAATTTTCCACACTCACCAAGCTACAATTGTTGTACACTAGTCCGCAGCACTTTAAGAGAGCTGATTCCTCAGTATGAAACAAAAACTCCCAATAATTACTGATTGCGCTTGGTTGTGCTTGAATCAAAACTCGCATGCAACGTAAAGCGTTGGCTGTCATTGTGCTCTGCTCGGCTTTGATTTGCAGCCATTTGGCCATTCGCTGTACTGACTCACTCTCTAGGCAATCTAATTTTTGAACCTGGAAGAACTGCATAAGCCAACTAAATAATGGCATTAGTTCATGTCCATCATCATCATCACTTGTTTCACTATGAATAACAATATCGAAAATCTCTGCAATCACCACCGGATCCAAATTCACGGGGTCTCTCTCAGGTACATACTGATGCAGTCGCTTTATTAATGATTTTATAGTCATTTTTTCTTGTTTTTTTGGTAAGCATATCACTTGCAACGTTCCTTTTTGTTGATTCTCAACCAGATGCCGCCGACCGTTGTTGTCCATTGCACACCGCCGCACGTCTTTTGTTTGTTGACCACTCTCCACACACCAATACTGTTGTCTATTTGTTAATTTTATCATAACACCCAGTTACACAAGCATAATACGTCGTCAGGTTTAGTTCGATTGGTCACAGCTGTTATACTGTGACGTCACAGGTAACAAAGCAGACTTAGGTTGATTGTTCTTGTATTAAAATAAAAATCTCTTGTGAACTTAGAACTTTCATCTTTTTATTGAATGACTGGGTGGCTTCAAATAACACAAACTGAAAATATGTAAGTAATATTTATGTAAACAATACAAACACAAAAGCAAGCACATAGCAAATCAAGAATTTGAATACCAAATTGAGTGTTGTGGTGATTGACTTGTTGAACTACGAGTTTCATAAGCATAAAATATTTGGAATACCCCATTCACACCAAGCGTGGTTCGACCATTGAATCGGATCAAATTCGACAACAACCATTAGGAAAAGTGGCGTCATTCTGGGTTTGGTGTTGTAGAATGTGATTCGATTCATGGTAGAATCAAGAGTTGATTAGTTGTGGTTCAGATCAGGGCTGGGAAAATTGAGACAGTGTTGCAAAATTGCCCTTCTCAACAGTCTTCTTCTTTTTTTTTTGTGCAAAAACAATAATTAGCTGATCATGGCACAAGTAAGTAAGTAAAAATTAACAATTAAAGTTTTTTGTTTTGTAAAAATATATAAAAATTTATGTAAGTATATGTAAAGAAAATTTATTTTCGAGTCGAAGGCCTTGTAGCTAGCACTCTTAAAACTTAGGTTATATATTATAAGTAACTACAAATGTATATAATCTAATCCTGTAAATAAATAAATAATAAATAAAATTTATTTTATATTAAAAATAGAAAACAAAGCACGCAGTTCTACAAAACGTACTTTTCAATTTTTTCACTTCCCACAATTTGTCAACGTGTATATACGCAAAACAAGAAACAGCTGTTCAAAGTGATTCATCATGATTCGGTTCGGTGTGAATTGGGTATAACACGCAACGCATGTAAAGCGTGGTGTGGAGCTTGATAACACTAGTTCCGGGTTCAATGTTGTACAAAAAAATTGAAACGCTTGACTGCACTGAAAACTGAACTGATAACAAACCTGTTATCGAGATTGGGACTGAGACTGAACTGCTTGTGTACAAAGCGTTTAGAAATGAAATATAACAACATACTACTTACTTATGTAAGATAAATTTGTAGATTTCATAAATTTAGGTTTCCAAAAAACAGGAAAAAAATTTCCATGAAAATGTTTATAGATTGTTAGAATTCAAAAAATCAACAGTGTTACTGCAAAACCACAATGTTTATAAGAGATTTTTTTGTACCAGTAATAACTTTTAATCAAACTGTGTATATGTACATATATCTTCAAAATAGCTCCTATATGAAACCTATATTAGGAAATGGAGAAATTTTTTTTGAATAAGTGCAATGCAAGAATTTTTTCAGAATGTGATAATGTATATTATACCTAATTTTTAATGCGGCAAAAGCTGCTCTTTTTTAATGCAGCCTAAAAGCAACTTTATTTTCTACAACAACAACAGTGGAAATGAACAAATTGAGGAGTAGATGTTGTAGACGACCTTTAATGCTGCATCAAAAATGGATGCAACTATGATGGCAATTCTGCATCAGTGCTGGCCAACCCGAATTCGAATTATAGAAAGTTCTATGAACTTTTTAGTTTTTTCGTATATTTTTTGTGTGTCTGTTTGAAAGATACATTTAAGAATAGGGCGGGTCACTTATTTAAGACATTGAGCGATTCTCCTTTTCAATATTTTGTCATTGGTTTGATTTTTGTTTTTGTTTGTATACGTAGTTAAGTATGAGCATGATGTATATATAATATAATATAGATTTTAAGAAGCGGCATAAATCAAATCAAACAAACAGTTATAGAGTGACAATGACGCATGTTGCATATGATATATTTTGCGCGCGCTTATTTAAATCCTACATGGTTGCATTTTGTTTTTTTTTTTTTGATTGTTCCCCAACAAAACAAGACTGTGTGTGTGTATGTATAAAAAAGCTCATCCCCAACATGCTTATTTAAGCTGCACGATCTGATCAAGCTTTAAATGAGCGAGCGCAAACAGACGAACAAAGCATTATGCGCTTATATGAGTAGCGCAATCACTCGTGTTCGCGTTCGTCGACAACGTCAGATTCAGTTTTCGCTCGGGCAAGTGAGTTCGACCACGATATATACCATAGTCTTTGTTCATAGTCTTTGAGGCAAGTGAGTTCGGCGTATTCTGTGAAACAAAGGCGTACGAACGGCATAGTCACACGGAAATCAGAAATCAACGGCGACTACTAACAATGTGAGAAAGCAACAACAAAATTAAATAAAAATACAGAATAACAACAACACAACAGCTAAAGAAAGAAAGAACCAAAAAATAGAAATAAAAAAGAAAAAATATAAAAGTGACATAAAAACTTTAAAAATAAATTTTAAGACGAGACTAAAAAGAAAAACTATTACAACGCGCCGAAAGTATTGTTTCTGTGTAGTTGCTGTTATTATTATTATATTTACTAATTATAAATATATTGATATTGTTTTATTGTTATTGCGCCTAACAACGGACAACAGTTAACTATTGTGTTTTTTTTTTTTTTTCAATATTTCTTTTAACATTTTGAAAAAGTGGTGAATCAAAATATAAACAATTCTTCTTGATTTAAGTATAAATTTTTTTTGAATTCGGTTTTTTCTTTTTTATTTTTGTACTCGTGCCCTAAATACGATTGAGATGCGATTCAATAATAAAAATAATAATAATTTTGAGTGATATTTTGTAATTTTCTGTGTCTCTATACTATGCTTCCATACACACAGATACGCATGTGCATGTGTGACGACTATGTTTAAATTCGTTTCGATCTTGCCCTTGCTCCAGAGCAGAGTAAACGAGTAAACGAGTATGAAGAGATGAACGATGAGTTGAGTTACTGTTGCTTCTATTGCTTCTGCTACTGGTGCTGCTGCTTCAATCGATGGGTTGTGTTGTAGTCCCTATCCCTACTTGTAGTCCCACTCTCCTTGCTTACTCTCTTCTACAAGTGTTTTTGTGTCTGTGTATTCACCAAGTATCTTTTAGGTGTGTTTCAATCGGCCGGCATCAACGGTTAACCCAGTTTGAAGTACAATATCCCCAACAACATCCCCAAAAAAGGGGGGACTAACGTACTCATATTGACTCTAAAAGTAAGATAGAAATGTATATAAAGAATGTATGCACATTCTTGCCTTGCCTTGCCGTTAAATTGAATAATTAATTTACGAGTATCTTCTATGACCACTCGATGAATGCAACCCGTACATATTAAAACATTATTTGATTTGATATATTGTATGAATGTATATTTATATATCTTCCATAATTTGTATACTCATGATGTTGTTTTCATATTTTTTTTTTTTAATTTGAAGAACGTCATATTATGAAATAAAAGCCATTTTTATTTAAAGTTTGATATTTATTTATTATTATTTTTATTTATTTTTATAATTTAAGACAATTTTTCTGTTAGGTTTCATTCACAACAAATTTCCATCATAAATTTTATGTAAATTTATGTGATTAATTGCCTTTCCTAGGAATCTACTTATGTATAACATTATTCGTATCTTGTTTCTATATGTTTGAATTCTGCAAAGCAACTATCAGCTATCTTGAGTTAGAGGTCTTTACAAAATATGTACACATGTAGATAGAAGATCCTGGTTTCATTTGTTATTATTATGTACTTTTTTTTTATACAAGTATGTATATTTAATTACCAAATTCTACCATATTTCAATAAAAACCTACTATAATCTGCATTTTGTAGTACCAAGATTAAATGTTTCAAAATGTAGTATTTTTGCCACTACTTTGTGCAATAAATTTAAAAAATTCTTGTTTTGTTTTTTGTAAGCATTGACTGTCATCCTTCACAATGGACATTTTCACCCAAAAACATTCAGTACAACCAAATTTTCTAAATTCTGGGGAACTGTCTTCTGGAGAACATAACCATTTACTAATTATTATCCTTCACTATAGATTGTGGTATTATTGAAAATTACATTAAGGTAAAAATTTTTCATTTTAAAGCCATTTCTCTTTTTAAGGGTTCCGGACCCAAAGGGTACCAAACGGTACCTCCCATACAAACCCACCATTAAAATTCAGGTTCTTATTCGAAAAACTTTTTTTTTTTCACTATTGAACAGAAATTTAGACACTATAAGTTTTTAATATAGACGCGGTAAATATGTTGGAATCAGTCAAATCGGACCACTAGGGGGAGTACCTCCCATACAAACTCCAATCTCGCACGGAACCCTCCGTGTACGAGTCTGACTCGCACTTGGCCGGTTTTTTTATTTTGTTTTCAACTAACATAATCGTCTTCAAAATGAACGTAGAAGTAGATAATAATTTTCAAGAATTTTTTTTCTGTTTCTTTCTTTATCTTAGTTAACTGTCAGGTGTCTGAAGAAAGATTTTATGTCATATATCTTAGAGAATTTTTTCATATGTACAAAGAATATGATGATGATATGAGGCAACTGGAATTTCAAGTAAAAAATAAATATATAAATAAATAAAAAAAAATACTATATACATAATTATGTACGATTCTTCTAACAAGACAAGTATGTAGGTCGTAATTGAGAGATTGAATGCAGAACAAACAATTTTTAAGTGTGGAATTTAAACTGCATATTGTATTATGTTTAACAACTTCACCATAAAATAAAAGATCTTTAATGAAATTTTGTAATGTGGTGAAAAGGTCCTTCCGTATTAATCAAAATAAATTTGATCAAAAAACATACATATTTCAGTCAAAACTTCAATAGATTCCTTTGTAGTATATCGTTGTACACACATATAACATTTTTGAATATAATTTTAGTTTGTTAGATCACAGGGGTCCTCATTATGTGGCATTTGTCTATTGGCATATTGGTATATTAATATACATACTTGGTATTACATATAAATCTCAAGTTGAAGAACGAGGAATTTGTGGAGTAACGGATGTCCAAATAGAAATACTATGTATGATGAATGTTGATCTTAAATACATATTGTATTTATTATTATTTATAGCATCAAATGTCCATAAGTATGTAGTACTTTTATATTTCTTTGAATTTGTAGAACACGATTTAATGAGACTTTAGTTCACATGCTTACTGAAGGTTTCAATAGTATTGTTGGTACCCTTCGATGTACATGTTATTGTCCATTAGTATGATAAATTCTGTGTATGAATCGACTAGTTAGTAAGTTAAAAACAATTGTGGTTTATTGGAATTGAACAAATATATATAATTTTATGTTTCATAAGAGTGCCACTACAACTTGCCGGAAGTTTGGAAAATAAAGCAGGTTCTGGGCAATCTACTAGTATGTGTGTGCAGACTATAGAATCAGATTATAGCAATATTAGTTGACTGTAACTTTAGATTCCATACGAATCGATTTTTGTTTTGAATTTTTATGATATTAAAAAAAAAAAAAAGAAAAGATGATGATGATGTTTTGTACTTATGCCCCCAGATGCTGTTCATTGTTGACTTTGAGGCCTTCTTACCATTTAAGTTGCATCATTCATTATATACATCTACTATTTGTAACCTGTTCTATTCTCTAAGCATTTTTTGTTGTATTTATTTTTAAACATTCTTATTGTTATTAAATAGTTGCAACAATTTATTAACCATAAAAGGATGTCTCTGTCGAACAGTCAAGTCAATACACTCAACCTACACAAGTTATTTCTATATCAAATTAAACTTCATTGTTGTTGCTATTTTATTTTTTGTGGTTTTTCACAAGTTTTTAACGCAACAACAACAACAACAACAACAACAACAACAACAACAACAAAACCAATAAGAATAACCGCAAAAAGAAAAAAATTTAAAGAAAAATGAAACTGTATCTAACATCAAGAAAAAAAAATCAATCGATAGCTAATTCCATAAGTAGCGAAAGAACGCGGCGCTCTATATTAACACACAGATATGCATTTGTATGTATATGAATATGTGTATTTGTGTGAATGAATCAATGAATGAATGAATGAATTTGAAGGTCTCTAACAAATATTCATAATTAAATTCCATACATGTTCATGTGAAAGATTCCCATTAGTTTTGATTCTTTTTAGTACTTCTAATTACAAAGTACTTATATTGATTTTATGTTTTTACTTTAATTGGATTTTTCTTTGAGTTTATTCATTTAATATTGTATTTTCTTTGCCATCATCTAATATCATCGTCATCAAATGCCTCTATGTCTGTAAGATCTACCAATGTTTTGTTTTACCTAATATTTCATACTACGCATCAGTCATCCATAAGACAAGGCACGTATGTATATATGTATACTTTGTCTTGATGTGTCATTATTTATTCACATTGTGGTCGTCATTATTATTGTGTGTATAAACGTCATCATTGCAAAATGACGTGGTGGTTATGATTACAACTTTTTTCGTCTTACTGTTCTCCGCAACGCCGACTTAATATAACATTTAAGTCAAGCGACCAATAACTTAGACTCGCCCACTCATTCACACTAACAAACAACCAGTCCTGTATGTGTGAGTATATCATAACATAACATAGCAGTTAAGAAAAAAGTATAAGTCAGGAGCCCCAAACAGGGTCATTATCTACATACTACAATACATACATACATACTTATATATATGCATACATAAAGATTTCCAGTGAAAAGAATCATTCGCTTTTGAACTTGAATGAATGAACTCATGTTCTATTTTTGCGGTATTCGTCGTCGCTCTATTAATGAATCGAACTGAATTAAAACGAAGTGTTTGATTTGTAATGAAAGAAGAAAAGAATCTCTATACTATTTAATTAGTACATATTCGAAATATATACAAGTACACTATATCATACATCAGCAAAAAACTAAAATACGCCTATGCCGAAGTTGATATACTTTTCACGCACTCCTTAGAAAACGTTTTTGCCTACGCTCTGTGATAGAGCATTCAGAAATATTTAATTACTGATTTGACTTATATTTTGGGTATAGTCAGTACACATACAGGATTTCACAGTGAGACCGAAATATTTGTATAGGAGCTATACGATCCAGTAATCCTAAGGTTTTGAAATTTACACAGTTGTGGAATGTGGGTTAGACACTTATTATACTGTTCAAATTTCAGTTCGATAACACAAAAAACAAAAAAGTTTTTCTGATAAAAACCTAAATATGGGTTTGGGTGTGTATGGGAACTATACGATCCAGTAAATCTAGAATCTTGAATCTAGAATTTTATTTGAATAGTTTCTCAATTTCCGTTCAATGGTGAAAAAAAAAAAAAACAGAAAAGTTGTCCTAAGAAGAACCTGAATTTCAATGGTGGGAGTTACACCCCTAGTGGTCCGATTCGGCTGATTCCGACAAATGTACTGCGTCTAGTAAAAAGAAAGGTTCGTGAGCGCTCTCTAACTCAAAAATTAAGGGACTACTTTGCATACGTACAGACGTACATGGCTTAATCAATTCGTCTCGTCGAGCTGATCAAGAATATACCTATATACTTTATGGGGTCTCTGTTGTCTCCTTCTGCTTATTACAAACTTCATGACAAACTTATAATACCATTCACTGCGTGAAAAGTATAAAAAGACACAAACTCCGATTTCACCGATAATTGCGTACCCTTCACATAAAAAAGATATACATACAGGTAAAACATTCTTACTCGTAGTCAACTTACCATGATATAATGTAGCGCAAATTTGGCCTGTTACGCTTTCGAAAATTGCTCATTCTCTATTTTGACGTTATATTATGGTCAGAGTATTAAAAGCTGAAAAGCACGGATTTAGTGTTGTACTTAAAAATGCACTGCAAATCCAAAAATTAGTGTTGTGCACTGTGATCAGCTGTTTTGTGTGTCGGTTGAATTGTTTTAATAATTTCCAATAGCGAACAACCAATACAAAGTATCCAAAAATTGGAATAAAATATTCAATTAAACAAGAAAATAGCAATTTTTCTATATTTCATAGAATTTCCAACCAGTTCTAAATGCAGATTATTGCATATGTAAACAATGAAATTAATAAACATATCATAGTGTTGTGCAGCGTCAAAATTTCAATATCGGACCAAGAAGCAATTCTCTCATGACGACGTCACATTGCCATTTTTGTAAGAGCGATACTAAACTGTAAAAAAAAATGTCGCGGCCTTCTATTTCTTGCACCATGGCCACCTTCTATTTCTTACATCATGGCCACCATGTTCGCATACAATATACATGCCAGGCTGTTATTCAAATAATCCGGGCTACAAGTTACTGATTGCTTTACTTTCATTAATTTGATGCTTTTGCAAAAACTTCTAATTAAAGTTGCCTAAGGTTTTTAAAATGAAATTTGTAATTGGAATCAAGTATGCTTTGTCATATTAGACCCAGTTTTAAACACTTATATGGCAGAAAGTATCGATTGGTTCCTACTGCTAATAGCAAGGATCGTCATTACGTTCACGGCAATGAATTATTTCGATTTCGACAAGGGTCCCAATATCAAAGAAGTTCGTGAAAGTTTAGAGGCTGGAAGTTTCTTGGCTAGCGTTTTGAAAGCATCTTTGGATTCTAACACAATGCCATCAGGCTTAATTGTTGTTGAGTTGCTTATGAAATTAACTGTGTGTTGCTATGAAACTTTTTGGGCATATAACAATGAAGGAGCAACTCCTGGAAAAGCTATCATGTGCCTGAAAATAGTGTATGTTGAAGCGGTGTTTCCTCTGCAAGCTCTGCCACTCCAGCCGCTCCGTGAACCTATTCATGCGCTGCTCTTTCCAGCGGAGACACCAAGTCTGCGTAGAGCTTTTCTGCGAACAGTTTTTAAAAATATGGGGATGCCTTTAATCATTCCAATTTGGTTTGTTTCTATGTGGGTCTTTAAGTGCAATCGCACTTCCTACGATGTAATTAGCAAGACCATCGTAGTTGAAACCGACTCGATTCCTGGTCAGATGCGGCAGCAATGAAGTGTGGCGTCGGATGTTTTGTTCTGCTGATTACGTCAAAAAAAAAAAAAAAAAATGTTAACTTATTTATATGAACTATTTACTTATTTACTAATATTTGTGTTTAAATCATAAAGCTATATTTTGTAGCACTTACCAATGATAGTTTTCGGATAAATATGCCTAAAAATCATCGTTTCATTATCATTGTTACTTCTGCGGCTACCTAATTAAAAAACTATACTTTTTTTTATATAATTTAAAAACTTTTTTTTAAATCCTAAGTTTAAAGTCTCAAGCTACATCCACACTAGGCAAACTGTAATATATTTTTTTCATTTTGCAGTGGTTTATTACGTATTTAGTACAAAAAAGAAATCATTGCTAAATCACCAGGAATTTTAAAAAAAGGTTTTTCTGTTAAATATTTTTAAAAAATAAGTACTTTTTATCGTGCACTTGAATAGGGACAAGAACTTAAAATTGGTAAATCTCTGGTTTTAATTGTATTTTTATTAATTATAATGCTTATTAATATTAATATTTACATTAAATAATTATTTCATAATGTGTGGAACCACCATTCTTCGAAATAACTTAAAAAATCCTGTCAGTAAGAAAATAAATTAGACTCTTTAAATAATTTTAGGATATTTCGCTCCAGGCATCTGTGATGGCATCTGCTAATGACTGTACGTCTTGAAATTGTCTTCCAGACTGGTATACTTTTGTTCTCAGCCAACCCTATACATTCTCAATTATATTGAGATCAGGAGAATAAAGAGGCCTCTCCATTAAAGTGACATTTTGCTTCTGAATCCAGCTTTTTACAATACCACTGGAGTTGTGTGGACTGAGGCATTATCTTGTTGGAAAGTCCACGGTAATGGTTCGAAAAGGTTGTTAATCTCAGCAAACGCATTTTGCAGCATTCCTTTGTATTGAGTTGCATTCATTTTGGATGACACAAATTGCAGTTGGCATGTTCCATAATATGAGATTGCTCCCTATACCATAACACCTTTCTCACGGCTATGGTGGCGGGACAGAACGTGTTCTTCCTTTCGAATATTGTGAAAATAAAAGTTGAACCCATCAGGTCCATCTAAATTTAACCTTTTTCATCCGAAAAAACCACGGTATGCCATTGCTTCTTCCAAGTCATGTGATTACGAGCAAATACTAGACGAGAGTCTTTACGTTGGTTGTTCAGCGGTGGCTTTTTCTTTAATTTTAATCTTTGTAGATGTTTTTCTTTACATTAAACTCTTCGAGCAGTATTAACACTTGTTTTTAACTTCAAATTTGAACAAATTTTGGTAGCAGAATAGTGTGAATTTAAAGCTTCTCGAACTATTCGTCTCTCGGCAGTAGGCGAAAGTGTTTTTGGTGCTCCCTTTCATGTTGTTTCCATTTTTAAGAAAATTGTATACTACACTCTTGTTTTTCCAATTTTTTCAGCATTTTTTCTGTACGTAAGATCACACTCCTTATAAGCAATTATTTTGCCTTTTTTTCCGATGTGAGAGTTTTACCACGGCTCATATTATTTTTTATATATTTAAAGAGTATATTTAATTACAAAACATAACCTTCAGCACATGGCTTTTTACTTAAAATGAAGAAATCACATTTGTGCCTATTGAAGTGCATGCAAAAAAGTACCACATTCTCATTATGTTTAAAGCAAAGTTAAAAATAATTAAAAACGGTATGTCCAAAGTTCGTTAATACTCTCTATGTTACAAAACAGCAAAACACATGACAATAGCAACAAACGATTAAGGGAAAAATAAAATGAAACATTTAAAAATTCTTGTCCCTATTCAAGTGCGTGGCAGTGTACGTAAGTGTGAAGATAAATGAAATTTCAGTGACGATAGTGTAAACTAAGCAAATATTTGCCTAGCCCGCCAGCAATCGGGAGTTATTCATTGACGTAAAAATGTATGCATTTACCTTGCCTTCTGTTTTGATTTGATTATCTTCTCATTTTTATTAGGGTTCCGGACCCAAAGGGTACCAAACGGAAGCCTATTGCAGAGACTTCGTTGTCCGTCCGTCCTCGGACCCGTAATAGCAAGAGACCTGAAATTTTCACAGAATGTGTAGTTCTATCCAACATAACAGCAACAAATACTAAAACTAAAATATTTTCCAAAATTTAAAGGGGTCCCCATTCAAGAAACATTTTCGTTTGTATGGCAGCTATACGATCAAGTAACCCCAATTTGCTTGGTTGGTGGCTGTGGACTAAAAACTTAACGAAATTTCAGTTTGATCGGACCATCGGAGGGTACCTCCCATACAAACCCTCATTAAAATTTAGGTTCTTATTAGAAAAACTTTTTTTTTTTGAGCTATTGAACTAAAATTTAAACACCATAAGTTTCTAACATATACATCTGTTGAAATCAGCCAAATCGGCCAACTATGGGGGTATGTATGAAGTAAGTAGAAAAATAATGGAATAAATATTTATTTAGATATTTTCTCATTGTTAGCCATTCTTCTCTTCCTCTTTATGCATTCCCCAAAAATATAAAAACTCGTGGACATATGGTACATACATATGTATGTATCCATATTAAAACTTTTCGAACATCTGGTCTCGTTTGGTTTGGTCTGGTGTGAGTAACAAGTGCAGTCAATGTACAAGTATATGTATATACCATATGTATCTTAACATAGGATTATTTACATTTGATTTGTTTTTCTTAAGGATTTATACACATGAAAACTAAATGCTTGATGGTCTCTCGGGTGTTCTGATATTTTGTGATGGTTAGGTGGGCAGTGGATGATGGTGACATTGGAACATTGGAAATGAATTTGCGCCCGACTAACTTTTCAATTTGATTCAAAAGTATTGAAGATTTGTAGCGTTATGTTGTGTAGGTTGATTTTTGGTTAATTTTCTTGTTTTTGTTCGTTTTGTGCTGACATAATATTTTGAAATAAACAAAACATTGGGCAGAAATAGATTCGGTCGGTAAATATGTTTGTATAATGTTTTTTTTTTTTTTTTTCATCAAAAAATGAAAGATCGAATTAATGGAGACGACGGCGTTAGATTTTTTCTCTTCCTACTTATGCACGAATACATTCATAATATTCATGTGTGTATGTATATTTTTTTTACGTTATTTTTATTTATTTTTCATATTAAACACTAAACTGAACCTTTATAGCACCCCACGCTGCAAATACTTAAAAGTATAGTAAAAACTTGAACATGCATAAAAAAAAAAACGACTAAATAAACTATTTTCGTGTCACAAAAGAGGAACAAAAGATGACAACGACAACATCACCAACATTTGGTACAAAGTAGTTTTGCTTTTGGTTTGTCAATCATTCGCTCCCCCCGTCCAAGTGTCTGTTTAATTGTTTTGCCTAGCTTTGTTGGCAACTGACCGCGTCAATTACTCATTAATTTTTCTTTCATTAATTAATTCATAATAAAAATAATAACAGCAACATGGCTGGCCAATGATCTTCAACAACTTTCCTTTCAAAAGGATCCCCAATTTTGGCTACAATCTACTTTTAAGAGTTATAAATCTTCAAAGGAACAATAATAATATTCATTCTTAAGATTTATTGTCCTAACTTTGTCCCGGAATTAGCGAGTTACAATACTCACTACAAAAATTGTGTCCAAAACAGAGGAATGGTGATTCTTTTGAGTCTTTGTGGGACGCTTAGCCAGTTATTTATAAACCAATTTCTTAAAAAAAAACTTAATGAAATTATTATTATTATTTATATTTTTTAGTTCCTATTTTAAGATCAATTTGTGGATCCTTTCTTTAAACTTGTGATAACAATTCACTCATAATTGTGAAAAAAAAAAAAAAAAAAAAAACAATTAAAATAAACCGGGAAAGGCCGAAACAAAACAGAACTCATCCGAGAAAATGCCAGTGTTTCATACAAAAACTATTGAAAGCATTTTAGATCCTGTCGCCCAACAGGTGAGTAAACTAACTAAACTGTCTACCTTCCGTTCTTCCTTCCATTTTCTTACAATGGTATATTTGTGTTTTCAACCCGGTTACTCTCACTTAAGAATTTTGCCTATAGATTGGTTTCATGGTAGGTGCTTGTAACAATAGTCGCATCCTCATGTCATTTTAATGTCAAATCTTTCCGTATAAATAAAATAATAAACAAAATTATGTATATATAGTTTTAAATTGAATAATCTTAACAAACAAAATTTAAAATCTTGGAAGAAAAATACCAAAAACAAACATGACAGAAAACAAATTTGGCAAGATGCCCAAAACAGATATGCTGAAAACACTTTTGGGTATGAAATCGTCAAACTAAAGACAGATGAGAAAAGAACAAGATCAGAAAAAAGCAACACACACACACATTAAAATTGATTTCATTAGAACTGAAATACTCTTTCAAGATTAAAATTTGTATAATCAATCAATATACAGTACAATATTTACTATGTATTGTACTTAAACATAGTTAGGCATATTAAATCTTAGAATTTGTAGAGATAACTTATGCCTACAAATATTTAACTTAGAAGGTTTTCATTTCATAAATAAAGCAGTAATAAATCTTTGGATCCAATAATTCAAATGTAAAAATATAAGTTTGTATATCCAATAATTTTTGAAAATGTACAATAAGTATATCATATGTTTACATTGATATGATATCATAAAAAAAATTTGAATGATGTTTCAAAAAAAAAAAAAAAAAATAAATAAACCTCTAGTATTTCTTTGGTATATTCTGATTAGCTCGAAATTAAGTCTAAAAAAATGTATTTGATGTAATATTTTAGAAATCTGTTTATTATAACAACTAAGGACGAATACTTTGTATAGTGTAGAGTATACACAAAAATAAAACACAATTCATGATCAGATCAAAAGTGCAAAGATCTAGACTAGCCAGGCCAGATGAATTAGAAATACGAATATAAAGGTAAAGAGCTGATGGCCTAGAGAAAGCTGAGAAGGGCGGACGGACATACACACACATAATGTACGTCGTACATCGTAGGTGGGTGCTATGGATTTGTTAAGATTTTTTTAATCACACCAAGACAGAACACAGCATTAGTCATCAATGATGGCAACAACTGACGGCGATTCGCGTTGATTTGATTCGAATATTTATTTAATTAAATATACAAAAGAAATGAATACATACGATAATATGTGTGTGCGTGTGTGTGTGTGTGTGTGTGTGCGACATTAGACACACATTAGACAAATTAATGACCTCCCATATTTCCTGTAATGAACAGAAAAGAAAATGAATGAAAATTTTGATAGGTTGGAATGATTGGTGTTGTATATATAAGTACAATATAATATTAAGCATAATAAATAAATAACATGTAATTGAATTTCTTCAGGTATCTCGCTTGGTTATACTCCATGAAGAAGCAGAAGATGGCAATGCTATGCCAGATCTTAGCCGACCTGTACAGGTTGTTTCGGATGCTGTTGCTAATTTGATTAAAGTTGGCCGTGAGACAATTAACAGTTCAGATGATAAGATACTAAAACAGGATATGCCATCAGCATTGCATCGCGTCGAGACTGCCTCGCAGTTGCTGGTCGAAGCTTCCGATATGTTGCGAGCCGATCCATATTCCGGACCGGCACGCAAAAAACTGATTGAGGGAAGCCGCGGTATACTGCAAGGCACCTCATCGCTATTGCTTTGCTTCGATGAATCCGAAGTACGCAAGATTATACAAGAATGTAAACGTGTGCTAGATTACCTGGCTGTCGCTGAGGTTATCAATACAATGGAAGATTTGGTGCAATTCTTAAAGGATCTGTCACCATGCCTAAGCAAGGTGTCACGTGAGGTGAGCGCACGTGAGAAAGAGCTGACCCATCAGGTTCACAGTGAGATATTGGTGCGGTGCTTGGAGCAAGTAAAAATTCTAGCACCTATACTAATCTGCAGTATGAAAGTGTACATACATATAGTGGAGCAGCAGGGAAAAGGCGCTGAGGAGGCGGCTGAGAATCGTAACTATTTGGCATCGCGTATGAGCGATGAAATTCAAGAAATTATTCGCGTACTTCAGCTTACTACTTACGATGAGGATACTAGCGAACTGGATAATATAACGGTACTAAAGAAATTGAGCAATGCCATTAACAATAAAGTGGAATTGGCTAATGAATGGCTCAGCAATCCTTATGCGTTGCGCGGCGGTGTTGGCGAGAAGGCCCTACGCCAGGTTATTGAGAACGCAAATGAAATATCGGAACGTTGCTTGCCACAAGATTCGTATCCAATACGCAAACTGGCGGACGAGATTACGGCTATGACTAATAGTCTGTGCGAACTGCGTCAAGACGGCAAGGGCACCACGCCACAGGCCGAATCGCTGGCACGCGGCATACGTGACCGTTTAGGTGAGCTGCAGTCACTCATACGTAACGCTGTTGTGGGTGTTGATAAGGCGGGCGTGCAACAGACGGCGCACACCATTCAGGGCCGCCTAGAGCAGGCAGTTAAATGGCTGCAAAATCCGGAAATCAACGATGGCGGCCTTGGAGAGCGTGCGGTCAACCTCATTGTCGAAGAGGGCCGAAAGGTAGCCGAAGGCTGCCCAGGCCATCAGAAGGCAGAGATTATGCAGCTGTGCGATGAGGTTGAGCGCCTGAAACGTCAGGCAGCCGGCAACACGCCCGCTGCCAAAGAAGCGGCCAAGAAACTGACACAGAAACTGCACGAATTAAAGGCTGCCATACAAAATGCTTTGGTGAATCGCATCGTGCAAGACTTTATGGATGTGAGCACGCCGCTGAAGCAGTTCACCGAGGCGGTCATGTTGCCAGAAGGCACGCCCGGTCGTGAACAGAACTTCAATCAGAAGTCAAACAACCTACAGGCATTCAGTGATCGGGCCTCGAAAACATCACGCATGGTGGCTGCCGGTGGCGCTTGTGGCAACAAAAAGATTGCCGAAATTCTACTCTCATCAGCTGCGCAGGTCGACTCGCTGACGCCGCAATTAATTAACGCTGGACGCATTCGCATGAACTATCCAGCAAGCAAGGCTGCTGATGAACATCTTCAAAACTTAAAGCAACAGTACGCTGACACAGTTTTGCGCATGAGAACTCTCTGTGATCAGGCCACTGATCCAGCTGACTTCATCAAAACATCTGAAGAGCATATGCAGGTGTATGCGAAACTCTGCGAAGATGCCATACACGCCAAACAGCCTCAAAAAATGGTCGATAATACATCGAATATCGCGCGACTCATCAATCGTGTACTTTTGGTTGCCAAACAAGAGGCTGAAAACTCAGAGGATCCTATTTTCACTGCGAAATTGAACGCTGCGGCCAATCGTCTCGAAAGCTCACTTCCTGCCATGGTAGGTGATGCGAAACTGGTGGCAACTAACATTAATGATCCTGCGGCGGCAGCAGCATGGAAAAACTCATTCCAACGTCTGCTTGGTGACGTACGGGAAGTACGCCATGCTATTGCCCCACCAGCACCACCACCGTTGCCCACATCACTGCCACCACCGATTCCTGAACTAAGCGCGTTGCACTTATCTAACCAGAAATGTAAGTAAAAATGCAACGTATAACTAATGATCATATAAAATGTTAATCTTTTGTTAAATTTTCACATAGCCGAACGCGCACCACCACGCCCACCATTGCCACGTGAAGGACTTGCACCCGTGCGTCCACCACCTCCTGAGACAGACGATGAAGATGAAGGAGTCTTCCGCACAATGCCGCATGCTAACCAGCCAATTTTGGTAACAAAAATCATAATCATTCATCGTTTGTCGTTTTATAAAATTTTAATTTATTTTTCCTTCATTAGATTGCCGCACGTGGCCTACATCAAGAAGTACGACAGTGGTCATCTAAGGATAACGAAATCATTGCCGCTGCCAAACGCATGGCCATACTTATGGCACGACTCAGCGAACTAGTGCTTTCTGATTCACGCGGTAGCAAACGTGAACTTATTGCCACGGCTAAAAAGATTGCTGAAGCATCGGAAGATGTTACTCGCCTCGCCAAAGAACTCGCACGCCAATGCACGGATCGTCGCATCCGAACTAATTTGTTACAGGTCTGCGAACGTATTCCAACCATTGGTACTCAATTAAAGATTCTGTCGACTGTTAAAGCAACCATGTTGGGCGCACAAGGCTCCGATGAAGATCGTGAAGCAACTGAAATGTTAGTTGGCAATGCTCAGAACCTCATGCAAAGTGTAAGTAGTAACTGATATGGCATGACATACATATATCCATTCGATTAACATATGTAACCCTAATAATGTATTTATAATCTGACTGATACAGGTCAAGGAAACAGTTCGTGCTGCAGAAGGTGCTAGCATTAAGATTCGATCTGACCAAACAAGCAATCGCCTGCAATGGGTACGCCGTCAGCCCTGGTATCAGTACTAAAGCAGCTCAAATTCTTATTATTATTTACAATAATTTAAAGTCTATTATCTATCGATCTATCGATGTCCATTGATCGATTGACAATATAATTTTGGAACAAAAAACCTCCTAAATAAGTGCCTTCGGTTATTATTATTTTTTATATGTTTAATTTAATTGTTTCAATAATTTTTGTGCTTAACATTTTGAGATTTTGTTTTATTACAATAATTATTTAGGTGTGCAATATGTAAAATGTCAATTTCTAATTAAAATCTAGCAATAACATTAGACAGTGTCTATATAGCTATGCGGGGCACGATTCTGATATTATTCAATATTTTTTTTTTTATTTTCAAAAATTCATTGAATTTTTATAATCATTAAATGTACAAATTTAAGAATATTTTATTTATTTATTGTTATTTTGTTGTCAAGTCAAATTATATCACAACGAGGCATGGATACTGAGTTGTCCATCTCTATGAACCGAGTCTATATAACAATGTCATATATTTTACTAATAACAATACATGAAAACCCGTTTAATTTTAACAATTTGAACTAACAAAAAGCATTCACATATATGGTATATAATTTTAATACACATCGCACTAGTGTGATCGCATCAGTCTCCCTTTGCAATAGTATGGTGGTATTGTAGGCTTGATCAGGATCGATCACCAGGGAAAGACGATCATGCAATATTCGTTTGTCCATCCGTCTGTACATCCGTAAGGAAACTAGATCCCCAAGAGCTATGATCCGACTGACTAATAGAATAAATACTCATCATTGTATAAGCCAAAACTTAAAATGTGATCCAATCCCTCAGTTGTTGAAATAAAGACCCCCACTTCATGAATGCAGGGTCTCATTTTCATGCTCAAATCGTGATAAAGCCCTCGTTTCGAACGCATTATTTCAGTTCAAGTATTTGAGTAAAAACATCTGAAATGAAAAATGATTTCATTGTATTAAAATATTGCATCGATCTAATCACACCAGAATCAGCCAGATGTACATATATACCGTATATTCTTATATTCCTAACAATGACCATGGGAAATTAAATACATTTAATTCATAAAACCAAAATCTGCTGTTGTGAAGTGTTTGTAAGCTTTGGTGAGACCAAAGTGAGCATTTTTTCTTGTTTTGTTTTTTGTATAAAATATAAAAGTTGAAGTTGAATTTTAAGGTATTAAAATAAATAACAAACAATTGTTGAATGTTTACTAAAAACACGGAAAATTACCAATTAATATGAAAAAATATTACTAAAAGACAATGTGTGGAAAAAAATAATAAAGATATTTATTATTATACACGTATTACTAGTATGACTTAATGGGATCTATTGGGTTTTGGTCATAAGTTGAGTTTAGAAATTCAAGGACTCGAAATTTTTATTGTTCCATATTATGGTAGGGTATTGGCAATTCCAGGACGTTTGTTAAGTATGTGAACAGGAGTTTACTTAATCTGCATATTCCATATTACCTGCTAAGCACTCATTTTCATAAGATGATACTTGACCTTCACATACACAAATCACATACATATATTTACATCGATTTTCAATAAAATCGACACAAAATTATTCTTACTATAGGTGATTAGGCCTCGGAACGTGTTGCATTCTTCGCATCTATAAAAATTTGAGACAATATACTTTTGCCATTAACATACAATAGTTGTCCATGCTGAGGCCAACAAATTCTCTATCCTCATTGAGGGATAAATTGTTCCTAATGTCGATTTTGTGCCACTTGGGAGATCTTATTATATGATCCAAGATACTTTCCAAATTTCAGTTGGATAATACAAAATATAAAAAAAAGTTTCTAATAAGAATGTGAATTTAAATTGTGGTTAGTATGGGAGCTATGTGATCGAGTAATCATGTGGTCCTGTAATTTACTCGGTTATTAGACATGGGTTAGAGATTTATAGTGACTAATTTGGTCAGACACTTATACTTTCTAAATTCCGGTTCGATAATACAAAACACAAAAAAGTTTTTCTAATTTCTTGTTGCTCTCGTTACTTAGAGTCAGACGGTCGTACGGTTCTCTGTGCTAAGCAATTATAATTTGAGTTTTTCGGTATTTATTTTACACTTATACTTCGTCGACGGTGTTTTACTGTTTTTCTTGGGCATTGTCTTATGCAGTGCTGGCAGATATTACAATAAACAATCAATTTCTTATTGGTGTGCTACTCTCTGATTGGCTGCCCTTGTGGCGTGATACTATCAATAACATCTTACTTGTGTGTGTAATTTTTGCAGCAATTAGTCTATTGTGTGGTTTACTTTTGCTTTAATTTTTACAATTCGAAATTAAGGTTAATGCACAAACAATCAGACTTTTCCAGAGCTGTGGTCAACTGAAGAGGACTCAATTCAGCTTAATGGTCGCTCTTCAATTCTTGATTTGAGTAAGCTTGCCAAGGTCTTATGGCATAAATATATCAACAAGAGCATCAAACTGTAGTATTACAACTACTTGTACAAGTTCAATCTGCTCTTACATAACAATTTCAACCACGATATCGGCTGTCAACCAGCTTTATAACGTTACTGTTGCAGCTTCTAAGGAATTGAATGTAATTTGTAGTTACCAAGGTAACGAAGCAAAAGGCAAGGATGCTGCAGGACAAAGCAGATCTATCCCGACAATTACTAAATCGTGCTCTGGAGTGCAGGCTCTTGCCAAAAAAGGCCACCCGGTAGGATGACAGTTGTTAAATCAGCTAAAAAAGGAAGGCTTTGTGCAAATACTGGTAAGTTCAGCTTAAAGACTGACAGTACTAAAATTCGCTTAGCCAACAACAAATTTGTTTTACTTGATGAGAGTAAAGATTCCGATCTTGCAAATATGGAGACGGAGTGTGCAGAATCTGAATCTACAGCAGTTGAGCAGATTCCAGCTGTCACTGAAGCAGAGACACCTCGTAGAGTGTTAAAACCACCTCGAATAACCATCCCAGCAGTCACTAATATTGCTGAAATGAAAAAGTCTCTTGAGCTAGCAGTTCCATCGCAAAAATATGAGCTGAGAGTTTCGCAGTCGGGACTCACTAGAGTGTATTCCGCCGACTCGGATACATTTCGTAAAATTGTGAAGTATCTAAAAATTGAAAAGCGTCAATTCTGGCGTTAACAGTTACGCGAAGAAAAAACTTTTCGAGTGGTGATCTGCAATATTGCCTCCACCACACTTAAACAGCTTATCGCCAATGCCTTCAATGATCTCGGTCATACTGTGACCAATGTTCATAACCCCAAAATGAGCACCAAACAAACTTAGACCTCTGTAAGGTATTTTATCAGGAGGAGGTATTATGTGTTAATTGTGGTGGTAATCAATCTCCGCAAGGTTCAAGCGTTGCCAAATATACAAGGAAAACCTTCGAGATCGTAAGCCTGCGGCGACTATTTCTTTTGCTGCTAGACCGAACTTTTCATTCCACGAGCCCCTTTCTATACAAACATAATATCCACCTTATGCTGGTGACTGAACCCCATTTACGTTGCGGAATTAATGCATATATTCCTGGCTACATACTACATAGAGCAGATCGTCCTTGTGGGCATGGGCAAGGTGGAGCGGGTATCTTTAGTCGTAAAGATATCATCCATCACCCACTTGAACCAATGAAAAGAAGCCATCAGCAGACTGCCATGTTAAAGATCTCCACTTCTAAAGGTTGTTGCCGCAGCATATCTGCCTCCGCAATTACCATGAACCAAAGACAACTTTGAATTGTCTTTGAGTAATTTTGGAGATAAATGCATTATTGGAGGTGACTTTAATGCTAAACATGGATGGTAGGGAAATCGTCGCGCGGGTCGTAGGCTACAGGAAGCATTGGGCAACAGTTCTTACCAAGTCCTAGCAACTGGGCAACCCACTCATTTCCCATTTCATATAACCAGAGCTCTACACCTTCAGCAATTGACTTGTTTCTATATAATGGATTCAGACAAAACGACACCACAGTTCGTACAGACTACGATTTAATGTCAGATCACCTACCACTTGTTGCTACATCATTTGGTTCTCCACACTGTAAATACAAATTCAATAGACTGTTTGTTTATAGTGCTGATATGCAATGTTTCAACAAGGTGCTTGAGACTTGGGGAGATCCACTCCCCAGAGGATATAGAGGACGCTGTGCTATTTAATAAAATTCACTTCGCTGCTTTATCTGCTGCTCCCTTACAAAATTCTTTTGAGAACCAAGTAATTCGCTCTAGACTATTGCATCTCGTTGCTGTGGCACTAATTTCCCTCAAGAGAAGGCTAAGAAGGGAATTTGTGAGAACCTGAGACCCTAGAATACTGGCTATCTATGGCAGCATCTCCAATAGGGTCAAAAAGGTGCTTACCGTTTTGCGACAGCAGGAAACGGACAGTTTTCTTAAGTCTGTAAGTCCGGATAGCGGTTAAAATTATGCCCTATGGAAACTTACCAGACGATATAAAAGGCAATGTGTTTCCAAATATTAAAAGGGATAGGACATTTTCAGGTGGTTTGGAAAAGGGCCCAGGTAGTTATGATACACAGGCCTGGTAAAAACCCGGCCTATTTGGACTCCTACAGGCCAATTAGCCTACTTTCATCGTTTGGAAAAATCTTAGAAAGATGTTTGTTAAGAAAGATTCTGAGCTACTCAAAGATTCAGTTTAGCTTTCGTAAGAAACATGGCACCCAGGAGCAGTTGAATAGGCTGGTAAATTTTATTTTAAATAGTTTTGAAGCCAAGGAGTACACTGTCCCTGTCTTTGTGGACGTCAAACAAGCATATGACACCCTTTGTTGCCAGAGAGAGGTCGAGGTTTAACTCTCACGACCACTCAACTTTAGTTGGTAGCCATTGACACGTTTCGTCTATCAATAGGAATAATTCCGGATAACACTAATGTCGCGTCATTCGAAATGGTTCGAAAACCCGACATTGTTCGCAGTGCCTATAAGTGGCCGAAAGGATCTTTGAGTACGTCTTATCTTTCAGTGACTCAGCCGAAATGGGAGCAACATACAGTATTATGGAGCTCACGACTCTTGACAGAATGCGGCGTTCGCCAGCCTTAAGATCTCCTATGGTGGGAATCATCTAGCATAAAGCATTCTGGACCCCCACTGTAGCCTGAGCAACGCCGAGGGACAGCGTCTTAAGTGACAAAAAAAGTTCTTGTCAAATTTCAGCTCTCTAACTCAATATCGGAACGTCAGGGACACGAATAGATTGCGGACTCAAACATCAAAGCTCCCATTTGGGTTACCAATAGGAAGTTGCCTTAAAGCAAGCCACCCAATCTCCATAATGGTTTCGCATGAGTTATGGTAAATAGAATCTACTTCTTCTCATGTTACGCGCCTCCAAGTATGGACCTTAACAAATTTGAATAGCTTATAACGTAGCAGCAAAAGCGAGGACAAGGACTCCGACAATCATCGCAGGAGATTTCAATACTTAGTCTACGATATGGAGTAGCAGGCCCACGAACCAATGTATGTCCTCACTCAAAGCTCTTAATGAGCTCTTAAATGATGGACAGTACCATTTCGCGGCACACGACATGGAGCATCGGTGATTTCTACAAAAGTACCGACTACCTGACTTTTTTCAACACTGGCGAGACCACCAATCGAGGTATTATTTCGACAGGGAGAGCTCACTCTTCCTCATGTCTTCGCACCTGTTGCATTATTGCTCGATTATCCTGCACGCTGTATTCCAGGAGGCATCCTTTAGCATGAAGTTAACCACGCTATTTGGTATAAGGTTTCCATTTACCTCTGACTTTATGAACTCCATCCATAAGAATATGGAGAGCATTTGTGGTTTGTGCAGAATATGTCATACAGATCATCTGCATGCTTAAATTTATGCAGGTTTGATGAACTGCGTAAGAGTGCGGGAAACGCAGGTGGTACGGAGATTCAGGTGGTTCAGAAGCCGCTGGTAGTTCGGGTCGTGGTATCGCTTTTGTCGGCGGGAGTTGATTGACTGATGCAGATAGCATTAGCTGCTCTTGTTGAGAAGGCAGGAATATCGGTTTGTTGGATGTGTTATTGCCAGTTAGCCTTCTATATCAACCGCTTGCACTAACTTATCATGCAGCTTTATTACTGTGGCAACCAGGTTTCTCATGTTCACGTTCCTTTTGGACTCCATTACGCTCGTTAGTTTTTTGAATTTTGAATCTGCCTTCTGCAGTATTCATGCCTCGTTATTGGGCAATGCGTCTTCCTGTGAAGGGCCTTCTACTGTTTGCCGTTTTGAATGGCCTTCTGTGCTGGTGGCTGCACTGTGGGTGCATCTTCTCTTAAATCAATCGTGACTACCACACTAGGTGCTATCTTAAAAGGTGGGAGTACTTCACTGCCATTCGCTTTTCCTACGTAACTTGGTTCCGAATATGTAACTTTGTCCGCCTCAGCAGCCAAATTGTCCATTGCTGCAGTATTTTTTAGTATTTTAGGGGCTTGTAGTTTTATCTGCAACGCGGGCCAAGTGCACTACTCCCGCAACATGGCAGTAACCTTATTTCGACGACCCGGGGCCTGTTTGCTCACCTTTCAAAGTCACCGGTACTGGGGATCCGACTACTTCCACCTTAGATTCTTCTCCTATATCCTTATTCATAATGGTATTATTTCGGTTTTGGCCTAACAGACAGGCTTATTCCTGTCGACTACTTGGTTAAGACGCAGACCTGAGGCTGCGCAATCTAGGAGTAGACGCCTGAGGATTTTGGTGAGCTTATTATGCAGGCGGCTCTCACACGCCCTGTCTCACGAAGTTCACAAGGGTATTTAGCTTTCCATTCTCGCCGCTCATTGGTCGGGGACTGCTTATTCAGTATTCGCAGCTAACCTTCATGAACGGCCGACAGTTCACTATCTGGCACCTATGCCCCCACTCTGGATTGAGCAACACATAGTGAAAAAAAAATAGCGACCACCTTGCTATCATAATTGAGGTTACTTTGCCCACTGTTACACTCCTCTAAAATAAATGGATAAAGAGACCATATGTTTGAAGAGGAGCGCTTTTTGCAAATATGGTAGAAAACATATTCAAGGTGGATTTTTTTGCTTGTGATGCCTCAATTCCTAGGAAGTCGCAGATAAAAGGTTGTAATAAGTATAGTTAAGGGACCTCAGCATCCACAGCCGTCAAACCCCGAGGTGATGGGCAATGTGGTTGCTGCACTTTTCCCCTTGTGTGCTACGGTGGAGCTCACATACACGGTTGCAGGCATATCAGAAGCACCAAAGGTTACACCTGATGAGGTCACTAAAGCTATGAGAAGATTGGGTGATAAGAAGATAAGAAGGAACAGATGGTATTCCAAATGGCGCATTGAAGACTGCTGCCTTCGCGATCTTTCCAAAGTTGTACTCTGCCCTTCGCCTGAAGGAACTTTCCCGACCATTTGGAAAAAAACAGAGGCTAGTCTTGCTGATAGCTTGTAACTTTCATAAGAATATTTGCCGAATGAAACAAAAATAATGAGAACGCAGGAATAAATATTGACTGCTCCGTTGAATGTTTTGTTTATCATGCTGCTTTTGAAACTAGCCTAGGTGGTTTCATATTAGTACCAATATCTTCAGCAACTTTGTAAAAAAAAGGTCCACTTTACTTTGTATTTCCACATTTAAACAGCTGCACAATTTAGCGCTGCCAGATCCATCAATTTGCTGCACTTTAATGCTTTTCACCCGAAGTAGTGATAAGTATCGATTAATAAAAGTGATTAAAATTTCATTGATGAGAGTTTGATAAAGTTTGAAATCTTGGGGGTAAAGCTGCCCGCTATGGCCCCTTCGCTACGACCATGTTAGCACTGGTAACTGGTAAAACCCGGGGCTTAGACCGGATTAATTATGCAATGAATAAAAACGCTCCCTAAGTATACAAACACCGTCTACGAAATTTCTATAAGAATATCTTAAACAACCATTTGCCGAAAGAAAAACTGCTTTTGCACAATTATTGTTCCACATACACAACTCCATAAAGTCACTTCCTTAGGGATATTAGGTATACATTATAATAATAAATTTCGATGGAATTCACATATACAGCATTTTAGCATTGCAGCAAATACTCTACTAAACATCATCAAGTGCCTACCTAATCCCAAGCTAAACTGCAAAACCTCAATCTTACTGTCACTCGTAAAAATACTTCTTATAAACAAAGTTAATTATGGATTACCGATCTTTGGGTTTACACCTAAAGCACTTTAAACAAAAATTAAAACTATCATTAACTCAGCTTTGCGCACTGCACTTGGGGCTTTTCGCTCCACTTCAATTAAGAATTTACATTATGAGACTGAATTTCCTTCAACAGAAATTGCAAGAGACTTAATCTGCTATAAATTATGTAATGTATGTATTTCAAAACAATGACTTCCCTCCTATTAGGCTTAATAATCCGGAAAGTAGCTAAATCTAAAAAACTCCCAAAGGTTCCATCTGCTATCCATAGAATAATTTATAGCTGCAACACCCTTAATGTACCATTTCACACTCAGTTTTTCTGATACCATAACTTACTGATACCAACTCTAGCCAATTTCGAGCACTTTTCAACAATTTAAAAGAAGAACTTAATAACTTAATTTACACAAATGACAGCAGAAATAGTCGCTATAATCAAGCTGCACCTTTAGCTAAAAATAAAATAGGTAAATTTGCTATCTGTTCCGACTGTCTAACTTCAATCAAATCTATTTCTAAAATCACCTCTAAAAATTATTGTTGGTAATGAAATGGCTGACAAAGTTACTAAAGAAGCTAACAACCCAGAATTATTTTCTACAAGACACTGTCAAATACAGTAAGTCACACTATAGTATCACTTCAAACAATATCAAATTGGTACAACTATAATAAACTGACAACCAAAACATACCTGATGAATCTAGGTCATATTAGAGACTATCCCAAGACCACTTTGTGAGACGCATCAGCACTTATTCTTTTTTGGTCCTAAATTCTAAACAATTTTTTTTTTGAATGCCCAATAACTCAACGAAAGAGTAGTTTATATTTCCTTAACTCAAATCCCCTTTTCACTCTTTCCAATCCAACTACACATAATCTGAAACTCATTTTGCAATTTCCCAAAAATGAATCATATATGGTAATCTAATCTAATCTATTTAATTTTTGTCCCCCAATGTTTCTTTTTTGTCTTGACGCACCAAACAATATCAATAACTTTTCTAAAATTATGTATAATACATAAGAATTGTATTATATTCTAAATAACTTTTTGAATAAATAAATAAATGACGAAATTTTTGTTAGAATAATATCGGTAGAATAGAATCAGAAATGTAAAATGTACAGAGAAATTTTGCTAGTTGCATTCTTACAGATTATTTGATGATTCAGAGGAAGGTATGGTCGATATTGCAATATTCCAATATTTTGTCTGGGCACCGTTCCACCAATGTATGCAATAAGGTTTGTTGTTATGAATTTTATCTCTAATAATTTTTATTTTTTTGTAGCGACCTTATTGATTCTGTCTTTGAATTGTGAGTAGTAAAAGGTAATTATTTTTTGATAACCTAAGGTTATATACTCATACATACTATACACCATTAAAACACATCTTGGATTATTGTATAAATTTACATGTTTATTAACTTTTTCCACAAAATTGTTATTGTTTTAAAAAAAAAATATGATATACACACGAATTAACTTAAATATTAATTAACTTAATTGGATACATATTTCAGTTTTAGTTTCTTTAAATAATACATTCGATTTATCATCGTCGATAAAATATACTAACAAATTTTATAAAAGTTTCATTCAAGTTTTATAATCAAAATACATATTTGCTTTTAAGACGTTTTTTTCAGAAATTCTGTTTTGAAAGAGGAGGGAATGTGAACGATGCTTAAATAAAATAATAATAAATGTGGGAATGTGTACATTTTGGTATTTATGGTAACGTATTTGTTTCGGTTCGTTTATAAGTTTCCTAAATTCTATTGGAATGGAAGAGGATCAAAAAGGAGCAAAAATGGGAAAAGTGGAATGGTTGCAAGGATGACAAAGGGAATATACACATGAATCAACCAATGCTAAGTACAAAATACAATTTAAAAAATAGATAAAAATATATATTTTTTTTCGATATTTATAAAAATTACTTAAACAACAAAAGAATTGAAATGCAAGAACAAAACGGAACGATTTGCTTGCTTGATAAGCATTAAAGTAAGTATAAATAAATGTATAACATTAACAATGAATTTTATTATGTATTATCTGTTCAGCCGATTCAATTCGATAAAAAAAATTCTATAATGTAGTATACCTATATAATAAAATAGTTTATTTAAACAATTATGAGCAAATAATTCGTTGCTTTAAGTTCGTTTGTTATCTTTATCTCTTTTGTCATTATAGTTTTATTGATCTAAAATTTTCATCAAAATATAACAACGAGATGGTTTTTATTATTAACCTGTTTCGAGAAAAGGCACGTCGTATTCGATTAATTATTCAGATTATTCATTTTTATTTTGTTCTTTTTTTATTTTTAAAGGAATACATACATACACGTCCACATATGAATAGGGAACTAACCCAACTACTTAGATTGAACACTCACTTGAGACTTGACTATTTTATTTTACATGAAAATTAAACAGTAGCAAAATACTCAATAGATTATTATTGTGGTTAGTTTGTAGCCTTCCCATGAAAACTAAGTTATGACTAAGACAGGCAATGTTTTGGGAAACCATTAGGGAACATATACCATTCCTCTAATTCCATCAACCACATAATATACCACATACATATGCAGTTTTATTATGAAGCTAAAAATTTACTAAAACTTCATTGGACCCCCCCTCCTAATAATTTACCAACTAGTACACAAAAAGGCTAGATCCATCATCCTGTAAGAGCTCAGAGAGTTAGTTTTCTTCAGAATTTTTTATAATTAAGATTAAAATTTTTACTAACCACATTCTCTGTTAAAAAAAAAGTATGAAGATTATCACTTACGTACATACAGATAGATTGATTGATTTGACCATTCACTTGGTATTCAGAATGTTCAATATTGACTGTGATACATCATCCAATATTCATATTACAATATGAACGTCATACTTAAATCTAAGATTTTGTACAAATTAGGCGAAAGTTGATGGGTTATGTTCTGTTCGGAAGCATATTATTGCCAGTTTATGATGATGAAAATTAATACCTTGAGTTAAATATAATTATATCCAGAACTTTAAGTTGCTCCAACAGTCTTTTCAAGATCAAGAACAAAGTGCAGAAAGTAATAAAAATAGAAATACTATGTATTAATGAGGGGTAAAAGATTTAAAGACATTTTTTGCCGAAGAAAATTGATGCCAGAATATGAATAAATGATAATTAGAAATTGGAACCATATGGGAGAAATGTATCGAAAATCGAAATGATGAAAGTAGACAGTTATGTGCAACGTACAGGTTGGTTGAAAAGTATTGAAAGCAATACCAGTAGGAAAATAAAAACTATTTACAATCGTATATTAATAATTCGTCTTTCCTTAGATCACATAAAAGAAATTATTTTGATTGGGGTTTATTCTTTGTTTACAAGCCATTTGAAGTTGACGGGTCAGCCTATTTGTTTACAATGGGAAGAACCGAATATCGCGCAGTGATTGTTTTGGAAGGTTTATCAGCAACAGAAATCCCCAAAAAATTGGTAGCAGTCTTAAAAGAATCTGCTCTACTATGCATCGATGATGCAGATGAACCACGCAGTGGACGCCCAAAATGCAACATCAGAAATCATTGAGCAAATTTATAATATTGTATGTAAAGATCCAAGTACGACTAAGCGGTAAATTGCTGATGCCATAGGCATCTCAGATGAACGGGTACTTTACATTTTACATGAAGAATTGCATATGAAAAAGCTGTTTGGAAAGTTAGTGCCGTATTCGTTAACAATTCAACAAAAACTGAACCGAAAACAAATTTCTCAGCGTTATTTGAAACGTTTTAAGCAAAATAAAACAGATTTTTTGCGTAGGTTCATAACTATGGATGAGACTTGGATTTACAACCATGATCCAAAACTGAAACAAGAACGTTTACAGTGCACAGAAGCTTGGATCAACTGAATGAAAAAATTCTTGAAAAAAGATCCGGTTTACAGAAGAAAAAAAAATCTTTTTTCACCAAGACAATGCACGTGTTCACACAAGTGTTTTGACGATGGCTAAATTCAATGAATTAAAATTCGAATTGCTTGAACACGTACCGTATTCACCAGATCTGGCTCCCAGCGACTATCCAGAAACTTGAAACAATTTATTCGTGGAAAGCGTTTTCCGTCGAATGAAGAAGCTATTGCAGCCGTAGAAAAGTATTTTGCAGAGCTGCCGGAAAATCATTACAGAGATGGTATAAAATTATTGGAGCATCATTGGAATAAGTGTATTGAAGTTACGGGAGATTATATTGAATACAAAAATTTATTTCTTTTAAAAATTAACATT